>JALMGJ010000026.1:4964367-4966867 GCA_023362775.1 Charina bottae | reverse complement strand
TTGGCTAGCCAAAAGAAGGAGGCATTGACCTCGGCGCTCAGCATCCAGAACTACTACTTGGAGTGCAACGAAACCAAGGCATGGATGCGGGAGAAAACCAAGGTCATCGAGTCTACGCAGGGCTTGGGCAATGACCTGGCGGGCGTGATGGCTCTGCAGCGCAAGCTGGCCGGGATGGAGCGGGACCTGGAGGCCATCCAGGGCAAGGTGAGGGACCTGCACGAGGAGGCCGCCCGGCTGGCAGCTCAGCACCCCGAACAGGCGGCCGCCATCTCCGTCCGGCTCTCCGAAATCGATGAGACTTGGGAGGAGCTGCGGGGGACCATGCGGCGCCGTGAGGAGTCCCTGGGAGAAGCCAGGCAAACTGCACGGTTTCCCTGCGGGACCTGGACGACTTCCAGGCGTGGCTGCTGCGCACTCAGACGGCCATCGCCTCGGAAGATGTCCCGGCCACCCTGCCGGAGGCGGAGCAGCTGCTGAGCCCAACACGAGACGATCCGAAACGAGGTGGAGCACTACAAGGGCGACTACCAGCGGTTGCGGACCATGGGAGAGGAAGTGACGCAGGGCCACACCGATGCCCAGCACATGTTCCTCCAGCAGCGCCTTCAGGCCCTCGACACCGGCTGGAACGAGCTCGGGCAAATGTGGGAGAACCGGCACCAGCTGCTTTCACGGGCTTATGGCTTCCACATCTTCCTCAGGGACACCAAGCAAGTGGAAGGGGTACTCAGCAACCAGGTACAGCAGAGAGGGGCGGGCGGGAGGCGGCTGAACGATCGATCGTTTAGCTACTTCACGGTACCAGCTGTCTGCTTGTGTTGTGATCTTTTCTTGGGACCTCCCTCCCTCTCTCCCTCCCTTCCTCTCTTCCTTCCTTCCTCCCTCTCTCCCTTCTTCCTCTCTCCCTCCCTCCCTCTCTTCCTTCTTCCTCCCTCTCTCCCTTCTTCCCTCCCTCCCTCCCTCCCTCTCTCCCTCCCTCCCTCCCTTCCTCCCTCCCTCCCTCCCTTCCTCTCTTACTCCCTTCCTCCCTCTCCCCCTCCCTCCCTCCCTCCCTTCCTCTCTTCCTCTCTTCCTTCCTTCCTCCCTCTCTCCTTCTTCCCTCCTCCCTCCCTCCCTCCCTCCCTCTCTCCCTCTCTCCCTCCCTTCTCCCTCCCTCCCTCTCCTTCCTCTCTTACTCCTTCCTCCCTCTCTCCCTCCTCCCTCCCTCCCTTCCTCTCTTCCTCTCTTCCTTCCTTCCTCCCTCTCTCCCTTCTTCCCTCTCTCCCTCCCTCTCTCCCTCCCTCTCTCCCTCCCTCTCTTCCTTCCTTCCTCCTCCCTCCCTTCCTCTCTTCTCCCTCCCTCTCTTCCTCTCTTCCTCTCTTCCTTCCTTCCTCCCTCTCTCCCTTCTTCCCTCCCTCCTCCCTCTCTTCTCCCTCCCTCCCCTCCTCCCTCCTCCCTCCCTTCCTCTCTTAACTCCCTTCCTCCCTCTCTCCCTCCCTCCCTCCCTCCCTTCCTCTCTCCTCTCTTCCTTCCTTCCTCCCTCCCTCCCTCTTCCCTCTCTCCTCCCTCTCTCCCTCCTCTCTCCCTCCCTCTCTCCCTTCCTCCCTCCCTCCCTTCCTCTCTTCCTCCCTCCCTCTCTTCCTCCCTTCCTCCCTCTCTCCCTTCTTCCTCTCCTCCCTCCCTCCCTCCCTCCCTTCCCTCCCTCCTTCCTTCCTCCCTCTCTCCCTTCCTCTCTTCTCCCTTCCTCCCCTCTCTCCCTTCCTCTCTTCCTCCCTCCCTTCCTCTCGTCCCTTCCTCCCTCCCTCTCTCCCTTTCCCTCTCTCCCTCCTTCCCTCCCTCCCTCTCTTCCTTCCTTCCTCCCTCTCTCCCTTCTTCCCTCCTTCCCTCCCTCCCTCTCTCCCTCCCTCCCTCTCTCCCTTCCTCCCTCCCTTCCTCCCTCCCTCCCTCCCTTCCTCTCTTACTCCCTTCCTCCTCTCTCCCTCCCTCCCTCCCTCCCTTCTCTCTTCCTCTCTTCCTTCCTTCCTCCCTCTCTCCCTTCTCCTCTCTCCCTCCCTCTCTCCCTCCCTCTCTCCCTCCCTCTCTCCCTTCCTCCCTCCCTCTTCCTCTCTTCCTCCCTCCCTCTCTTCCTCCCTTCCTCCCTCTCTCCCTTCTTCCCTCTCCCTCCCTCCTCCCTCCCTCCCTCCTCTCCTTCCTCCCTCTCTCCCTTCCTCTCTTACTCCCTTCTCCCTCTCTCCCTTCCTCCTCTCCTCCCTCCCTTCCTCTCTCCCTCCCTCCCTCCCTCCCTCTCATCCCTTCCCTCTCTCCCTCCTTCCCTCCCTCCCTCTCTCCCTTCCTCCCTCTCTCCCTCCCTCCTTCCTCCCTCTCTCCCTCCCTCTCTCTCCTCCCTCCCTCTCTCGCTTCTCCCTCCTCCCTTCTCCCTTCCTCCTCTCTCCCTCCCTCCCTCTCTCCCTCCCTCTCTCCCCCTCTCCCTCCCTTCCAGGAATATGTGCTGACTCACACCAGCATGCCCAGCTCTCTC
>JALMGJ010000026.1:4623709-4964267 GCA_023362775.1 Charina bottae | reverse complement strand
CAGGCTGCTGAGGCTGCCATTAAAAAACACGAAGATTTCATGACCACCATGGAAGCCAACGGAGAGAGGATCAAGGGCCTGGTGGACTCTGGGAGGAAAGTCATGATGGAAGACAGCCTCCACTCAGACAAGGTCCAGGAGAAGGTCGATTCTATTGACAGTCGGTGAGCAGGGGGACTCTGTAAAAATTGCGAGTGGAAACTCCAGCGCTCAGGGAACAGAAGGCAGTGAGAAGGGAGTGGATTTTGATCCATAGGAGACGTTGCCAGGGAATTTAGAGTAGCCTGGGAAGGGAGTGTGATTTCCTATGGCCATAAAAAGAAAGCACTACAGTGAAATCTCCACTCAGCTGTGAATTGTGAGCCAGTTATTCAGGCTAATCTACCTTGCTGGATAATTGTAAGGATAAAGTTTGAAGGAGAACTGTGTCCGTTGCCATAAGCTGCTCAGAGGAAGTGGGGGGGATAAAAACGTGATCAGCCAACAGAAATGGTTTAAAACGTGCTAAAATTCCTGAATGTTGGTTTTCCTATTTTACATGGAATATGATTTCTTTTACTTACGGCTATTAGAGCATTACCAGCGTACAAGGCTGCTTATTAGAGGTGGTCGGTCCGATCTAAGCAGGCATAAATTGAGGTGTGGGGCGGAGCAGTTCTGAAATGTTTAGTACACTTAAGTGTATAGCAAGATACAGGTAGTCCTCGCTTAACGACCACAATTGAGACCGGAATTTCAGTTGCTAAGCGGAGCAGTCATTAAGTGAATCTGACCCAATTGTATGACCTTTTTTTGCAGTGGTCGTTAAACGAATCACCATGGGTGTTCAGCGAATCATGCAGTTCCCCACTGATTTTGCTTTCCAGAAACTGGCTGGGAAGGTCGAAAATGGCGATCACGTGACCACAGGACGCTGCGACGGTCATAAAATATGGAGAGCCAGTTTGGTCTAGTGGTTAAGGCACCAGGCTAGAATCCAGGAGTCTGTGAGTCCCGTCTTAGGCATGAAGGCCGGCTGGGTGACCTTGGGCCAGTCCCTCTCTCTCAGCCCAACCCACCTCGCAGGGTTGCTGTTGTGGGGAAAATAGTAGGCAGGAAGGAGTATTAGGTATGTTCGCCGCCTTGAGTTACTTATAAAAATAACAAAGGCGGGATAGAAAATACATAAATAAAATTAAAAAAATAAATAAATGTGAACCAGTTGCCATGCGCCCAAATCGTGACCGTGGGGATGCGGCGATGGCCGTAAGTGTGAGGACCGGTCAGAAGTCGGTCTTTTCAGCACCGTCGTAAGTCTGAACCGTCACTAAATGAATGGTTGTTAAGTGAGGACTACCTGTATTAGGGAGATCCACATATTCATCAGTTCAATAGTGAAATGGATTCCCAGAGAGTATGGTCTCTCCTTTAGAGGATTTGTTGTTCAGGTGGAAGCTCAAGAGCCGTCTGCCTGAGTTGCTTTAATTAGGATTCCTGCACTGTGCAGTGAGTTAGACTTGATGGCCGCCTTGATATTTTCCAACTATATAGTCCAGGAACCTCCGTTAGATTAGTTCGGCGTTTTCCACCACAGCATCCTCCAAATGAATTGGGTTTTATTGCTTGTGATTCCCAGGCAACAAACAACCTGAAGCCCAACCTATCTGGGAAGACTGGACTTCTTTAACACATCGGCTGGTTTGTCCAGTGTAGTTAACTTAGTTACTAAATGCACTCATTTTCTGGTTTCGCACAATCTGTTGAATCATCCACGAACCAGATGGTTAAGTTTCCACAGCACGCTAGGCCACCGAAACCTTCGGGTTAAAGCTGAGCAAGATTACTTAACGAAGCAGTAATAACAACGATCAACATTATCAATCAATCAGAAATAAATGCCGCCAACAGTTACAATATTGCAATCTTAGTTGTAAAGCTGCGATGCTGCATGTCATCAAACAGCAAAGATTCATTGTGTATTCGGGTACCACTGCCCACTCTACTTCAGTCCCCAAGAGAGCATTGAAAAGCCATGTTTTTGAATGCTTCCTGACTATTAAAAATAAAAGTGTAATTTTTATATCTGGCAGGAAGGTGTTTCACAGGAGGGGAGCTCCTGCAGTGAATGTTTGCCTCTTGTCATACCTTGTCAGGAGTGGGGACTCTCACTGAGCAATAAGGATAGCTCAGGCAGAGAGATTCTACTCTGAGCAAGCAGTCTTAGAGAGATAGTCAGTCCTCAAGCCATACAGGTAGTCCTTGCTTAATGACCATTCGTTTAGCGATGGTTCAGACTTACAACGGTGCTGAAAAGACCGACTTGTGACCAGTCCTCACACTTACGACTGTCACAGCATCCCCGCGGTCACGTGATCACAATTTGGGTGCTTGGCAACTGGTTCACATTTATGACCGTCGCAGCTTCCCATAGTTATGTGATCGCCATTTTCAACCTTCCCACCTGGCTTCTGGTAAGCAAAATTAATGGGGAACCGCATGATTCGCTTAACGACCGCATGGTTCGCTTAATGCCTGCGGTGATTCGCTTAACGCCTGCCGCAAAAAAGGTGGTAAAATCGGGTCGGATTCGCTTAATGACCACTTTGCTTAGCAACTGAAATTCCGGTCCCAATTGTGGTCGTTAAGTGAGGACTACTTGTATAGGGCTTGAAAGTTAGTCATTAGCACCTTGAATTGCACCTGGAAACAAGCCAGCAACCAGGGTAGCTCCAGAAGTATTGGTGTTACGTGGGAACACTGGGTTACCCCAATTAACATGCAGGCCAGTACGTTTTATATTAGTTACGGTTTCCGGTGATCTTCAAGATAATCCTATGTAGAGCTGATTACAGTTATCCACCTATGAAGTGACGAGGGCAGGAATGCTTAGTCTGCACTTTCTGCTCCAGGAATGGTCGCAACTGGTACACCAGCTTCAGATTCTCTCGGCCACAGCTTCCATCTGGTGTTCCACCAGGAGATGAGAGCCTAGAACAGCGTTTCTCAACCTCGGCCATTTTAAGATATGTGGACTTCAACTCCCAGAATTCCCCAGCCAGCCTTTGAGAAACGCTGGTCTAGAAGGACCCCCAGGCTGTGCGGCTCTTTCTACCATCCATAGCTAAATATAGGATTGTCCCAGTCCAGCCGTTCCACAGATGTGACAAAGGCAAAAAAGTCAGTCTGCTTTCCCACCCTTATTGCCATGGTGTACAGTACATCCAAATCTGGGCACATAGCCTCAACTTCCACCATAAGATACTAGACAACCCGGGATCCGTTGGGTCATCGTTTCAGAGGTATTTCCTTACCAGATTCCTCAACGCCTTCAACAGTGGCAGAGCTTCTAATGTACTGCCTCCACTGGAAAAGTTCTTAAAAATTCAGGGAGAGATGGATCTGCCTTAAAAGTAGCCAGTGTTGAACTGCGTAGCCCAGTCAAACATCAGGAGTTGACCACAGGAAATGTTTTATGACATGTATTATGTCATAAAATGTCTTATGATAATTTTTATGTCATAAAATGTTTTATAAAATTTACGCATTCTGTAAGTTAGCCCATTTGAGGTCCCTTGGTTCAAAAATTGTTGCCTGCGATGCACCATTTTGCCCAGTTAAAGTTGACAAAGTATCAAACAGACACGAGTTTTTTTTATTACTATTTTTATTTATTTAATTTTTATCCCACCTTTATTACTTTTATAAATAACTCAAGGTGGCGAACATACCTAATACTCCTTCCTCCTCCTCTTTTCCCCACAACAACAACCCTGTGAGGTGAGCTGGGCTGAGAGAAACTGGCCCAAGGTCACCCAGCCAGCTTTCATGCCTAAGGCAGGACTAGAACTCTCAGTCTCCTGGTTTGCCATTGGCTCCTTCCTAGGGCTGAGAGACAGGGACTGGCCCAAGGTCACCCAGCCAGCTTTCATGCCTAAGGCGGGACTAGAACTCTCACTCTCCTGGTTTGCCATTGGCTCCTTCCTAGGGCTGAGAGACAGGGACTGGCCCAAGGTCACCCAGCCAGCTTTCATGCCTGAGGCGGGACTAGAACTCTCAGTCTCCTGGTTTGCCATTGGCTCCTTCCTAGGGCTGAGAGACAGGGACTGGCCCAAGGTCACCCAGCCAGCTTTCATGCCTAAGGGGGGACTAGAACTCTCAGCCTCCTGGTTTGCCATTGGCTCCTTCCTAGGGCTGAGAGACAGAGACTGGCCCAAGGTCACCCAGTCAGCTTTCATGCCTAAGGCGGGACTAGAACTCTCAGCCTCCTGGTTTGCCATTGGCTCCTTCCTAGGGCTGAGAGACAGGGACTGGCCCAAGGTCACCCAGCCAGCTTTCATGCCTAAGGTGGGACTAGAACTCTCAGCCTCCTGGTTTCTAGCCTGTTGCCTTAACCACTAGACCAAACTGGCTCTAGTCTTAGTAGTATATAGATGTAGGGCTGAGTTCTCCTGGAAACAGCAGTCAAAGCCCATTGCAGCCAACTGCATTAGGTTCCAACTAGGGACGAGTCACAGAAACACTGCTGCTGTTTTATTGTTTGCATCACAAGGCATTCTGTAAAGGTGGAACGCCGCCTTCCCAAACTTGGCATTCCCAAGATGTGTTAGGACTGCAGCTCCCAGAATTCATGGACAGCAGCGTTCAGGGTGGAAGTGCCTGGAATCAATCTCCTCAAATATTAATCATCCTCCATCTTCTTGCAATTGATGCTGCTCCGCTGGGATTATCCCTGGGGGGCAGTATATGATGAACTGAAGCCTGTGTCTTCCTTTCTGCTTCTCCTCCACCCTAATTGCTTTCAGACACAGGAAAAATCAAGAAGCAGCGCAAGATCTCCTGGCCCGGCTCCGTGACAATCGAGTGCTTCAACACTTCCTGCAAGATTGTCAAGAGGTGAGCATGGCTCAATCCCTTGGCGGAAGGTTCAGGGCTGGGAGTAGCTGGGAGGCAAAAGATTAGGTGCTGTGGAAGCTGGGACATGCTCCTAGGCAGCGTATGGCCCCCAGGTGTTGGGTGATAGGATGATGGAAACACTAGTCCAGTTTCTGCATATGCCTCTTCTTACAGTAGAGCAGAGCTTTCCAAACTGTGTGTCAGGACACGTTAGTGTGTCGGCTGCAGTGTCTGGGTGTGTCGCGGCTGCTGCTGCCTCCGAGCCCTACCAGGATTCCGCGCAGGTCCTAGTGCCTGCCTTGTGCCCTGCTGCCTCCAAACCTGCTGTGATTCCGCGCAGGTCCTAGTGCCTGCCTTGTGCCTTGCTGCCTCAAAACCTGCCCTGCCAGGATTCCACACAGGTCCTAGTGCCTGCCTTCTGCCTTGCTGCCTCCAAACCTGCTGTGATTCCGCGCAGGTCCTAGTGCCTGCCTTGTGCCCGGCTGCCTCCAAACCTGCTGTGATTCCGCGCAGGTCCTAATGCCTGCCTTGTGCCTTGCTGCCTCCAAACCTGCTGTGATTCCGCGCAGGTCCTAGTGCCTGCCTTGTGCCCGGCTGCCTCCAAACCTGCCCTGCCAGGATTCCGCGCAGGTCCTAGAGCCTGCCTTGTTCCTGGCTGCCTCCAAACCTGCTGTGATTCCACTCAGGTCCTAGTGCCTGCCTTGTGCCTGGCTGCCTCCAAACCTGCCCTGCCAGGATTCCGCGCAGGTCTTAGTGCCTGCCTTGTGCCTGGCTGCCTCCAAACCTGCCCTGCCAGGATTCCGCGCAGGTCCTAGTGCCTGCCTTGTGCCCTGCTGTAAGAGTGTGTCGCGAAATGATGCATGTCTAAAAAGTGTGTCACCAACATGAAAAGTTTGGAAAGCTTTTCAGTAGAAGAACGCAGCTATGGCAGGCAAGCTTCATCAGAACTCATCTTACTTCCTTACGTCAGTTTTAAGATTGTTTCAGCTCCTGTGTCCCCCAGCTACCTCCCCAGTCAGGATGTGCCCAGAAGGGCAGTCTCCCCGGTCCTAAATTGGAATCTGGCTTTTCTGGGGGAAGTTCACGCTTCAGGCAGTGGTTCTCTCTCTTTCCCAGCTCACCCTGTGGATCAACGAAAAGATGCTCTCAGCTCAGGACATGTCCTACGATGAAGCCCGAAACCTCCACACCAAGTGGCAGAAGCACCAGGCGTTCATGGCAGAGTTGGCCTCCAACAAGGGCTGGCTTGAGAAGATCCAGAAGGTGGGCTTAACTATGGTTTGTTTCGTTGGGCTTGCCTTGTTCCCTTTTTTTTTTTGCTTGCCCCTTCCTGCCTGCGTTGGAAAGAAGGAATTCTTGTTGAAATTGCATCATCTTGCCTCACCCATGAGTCAACAGAAAGCATACTCTGCTCTTGCCAAGGGTTGGTTTCCTGATAGGGCAGCCATCAAATCCGCCACAAACCTTGAAAACGCAGTCAACTAATCTCAAATAGCAGTGGTTGCTTCAAGACAATCCTACATATGCTCAGAGGCACTTCCTCCTTCTCTGTCTCATGGGGCTGAATAATAATTAATAATAGCAAACTAGAATTTTGTTAAAGGAAAAGTTCAAAGCACATGATGTGCTTTAGCCTTGCAGAGAAAGGTTTTATCTCTTCAATACAGTACAGGTAGTCCTCGCTTAATGACCACAATTGGGACTGGAATTTCAGTTGCTAAGCGAAGCGGTCATTAAACGAATCCGACTCGATTTTATGACCTTTTTTGTGGTGGTCATTAAGCGAATCACCGCGGGCATTAAGCAAACCACGTGGTCATGAAGTGAATCACATGGTTGCCCATTGATTTTGCTTGCCAGAAGCCGTCCGGGAAGGTTGAAAATGGTGATCACGTGACCACGTGATGCTGTGACGGCCATAAATGCGAACCGGTTGCCAAGCGCCCAAATCGTGATCACATGACGGGGGGGGATGCTGTGACAGTAGTAAGTGTGAGGACTGGTTGTAAGTCAGTTTTCCCAGCACTGTCGTACGTCCGAACCATCACTAAACAAATGGTTTTTAAGCGAGGACTACCTGTAATCTTGAATGTAACCTTGGAATGTAGATAGGTACTCTGGCCTTTACAGAAGACGTGAGCAACCTTTGTGAGGGGAGTGCGGTGGTGGCTGAATTGACCATTTGGGGGAATGTGGGTGGTGTCAGCAAATGGGCAATGATATAAAACAGGCCGGTTTATATCATGCATCTGGGCAGGACTAGGATTTGCGGCGTGGTCTGAATTTTTGTCGGCAATGGTTGGAGGTTTTTTTTCTTTGAAACTGTTTTAGGGTTTACACTATCAAGTTAACATACAGGTAGTCCTCCGTTAACGACCACAATAGGGACCAGAATTTTGGTTGCTAAGCGAAGCAGTGATTAAGTGAATTTGACCTGATTTTACAACCTTTTTTTTGCGGCGGTGATTAAGCGAATCACCATGGGCGTTAAGTGAACCATGTGGTTGTTAAGCGAATCAGGCGGTTCCCCATTGATTTTGCTTGTCAGAAACCAGCCGGGAAGGCCGAAAATGGTGATCATGTGACTGCAGGATGCGGTGACCTCATAAATGCGAACCGGTTGCCAAGTGCGCAAATCATGATCACGTGACCGCAGGGACATTGCAATGGTCGTAAGTGCGAGGACTGGTCATAAGTCTGAACCATCATTGAATGAATGGCTGTTAAGCGAGGACTACCTATGTTTCACTTTTCAGAATGGCAAGAAACTCCAAGGCCATGTAGCTACAACTGCACTCAGCGAAGACTGCCTGGGCTCACCAAAACAGCTATTGTTCCAGGCCGGCTTAATCTGAACCCTTGTTTTCCCTCCCTTAAGTGATTCTCAGAATTCAGAGCCGCATATCTGAGGGGTGCCTCCCTCCGTTGTACCCATCGTACCTCCCTGCCTTGACTTGTGGAAGGCCTTTCTGAAACGTCCTCTACATTTCTCCTCCCATCTCTCCTTTTTGGCAGGAAGGGGAGCAGCTGGTGGCAGAGAAACCCGAACTGGAGCCCGTGGTGAGAGCCAAGCTGGACGATCTGCAGAAACTCTGGCAAGAATTGGAATCCAGCACCCAGAACAAGGCTCAGTGCCTCTTTGATGCCAACCGTGCTGAGCTCTTCACCCAGAGCTGTTCGGCCCTGGAGGCTTGGCTGAGTGGCCTGCAGGCTCAGCTGCTCTCGGATGACTACGGCAAGGACCTGACCAGCGTCAATATTTTGCTCAAGAAACAGCAGGTAAGCAAGCAGGCTGGGTCAAAAGAAATCTGCCTGCAGAAAGAGCTTAGCGGAAGGACCCCGTTTCAGTGCCGGGGTTGGAAAAGCCCTCTGCCCCAAAACCTGGAAGTATTACCCATGGTTGCCTTCTTGAACTTAGGAAGGTGTTTCACATGGCACCCATCACATCTCTGCCACAAAAAGTGAAAATTGCCCTACTGCAGGCACGGTGTGTGTGCACAACAAGGCTGCTGGGATGGTGTTCAATGTATTGTCGAAGGCTTTCACGGCCGGAGTTCAATGGCTGTTGTGGGTCTTCCGGGCTGTGTGGCCGTGTTCTGGAAGTTGTGGTTCCTAACGTTTCGCCAGCATCTGTGGCCAGCATCTTCAGAGGGCAGGAGCACAGATAGAAGCAAAATCTCTGTGATTTCTCTGTGATGAAAATCTCTGTCACAGAGATTTTGCTTCTATCTGTGCTCCTGCCCTCTGAAGATGCTGGCCACAGATGCTGGCGAAACGTTAGGAACCACAACTTCCAGAACACGGCCACACAGCCCGGAAGACCCACAACAGCCACTGCTGGGATGGGTTTAACGATCATAAGCCACAGAGTTTACCAGTTGCCCTACACCAGGGTTTCTCAACCAGGGTTGCGTGGCACCCTAGGGTTCCACGAGAGGTCACGGGGGCTTCCTTGGGAGATCATGATTTATTTTTAAAATTATTTCAAATTCGGGCAACTTCATATTAAAGAGGTCAGTCTCATTCTTTATTTTAGTTTAAGAACACTGTTCGTGCATAGACAGGCCTACCCATGAAACGAATATAAGAATATTGTAACTTCTGGCCTATATTTGAGCCTGAATGTGCAGGGGTTCCCTGGGGCCTGGAAAATATTTCAAGGGTTCCTCCAGGGTCAAAAGGTTGAGAAAGGCTGCCCTAAACAATGGGTGTGTAATCATTGTTTGTTTTGGCTAAAGCCAAACAAGGATGGCATAGCATGATGTATGTGATGATGACCAAGTTAGGTGTGTGTGTGTCCTTTTCTTGATCAAGAGCTATTACAGGATGACTTATTTTTATAATTACTAGTATAAATATTATTGAGAATTGTTGTTAGGTTATGTATTAGTGGAACAGGTAGCTATAAAAATTTGTTAATTAGGTAAATATGTAGGACAGAGCTTTCCAAACTGTGTGTCGCCACACAGCGTAGTCTGTCGCCACACCACCCGGAAGCGGTGGCGTACGCGTGCACGGCGGCAGCGGCGTGGTATCAGTGATTCCGCGTTTTAGCGGAGGCTGCCGTGCACACGCGCGCCGCCGCACGCCCCCACGCCGCCACCGTGCACGTGTGTGCCGCCGCACGCCCCCCGTGCCGCTGCCGCGCCCACGCGCCCCCCCACGCCGCCACCGCCGCTGGTGTGTCGCCAGCGGCGGCACTTTGAAAAACCCTGATGTAGGAAGATGTAGAATATGATATAATTATAGTCTAAATATACAGTAGATTATGTTTAAACTAGTGTTATTTTTTATGGATATATATGAAATAGAATATATTTTGTTTTACTAGAATTAAAATAAGGCCTTTCCTTGTTATATACAGTATATTTCAAGATTAATTGGACTTTATTAAGGATATAAATATAGATGTAAAAATGGAAAGAGCGAATAAAAAATATCAAACAGATGCAGCCAAGAACACTTAAATTGACATTACTTCAAGGAGTGGAAACCACAGATGGATTATTGGAGGATTGCAAGAAAGGTGAAACCTATATGAAGATCAGAAGATTGGATTATAGAAATTAAAATGTATATGACAAAGAAAAGTTCCTGTGTATTGTATGAAAGACTAACATTTGAAGCAAATTATTGTACTTAATGACCAAAGATAGATTGGAGGCAATCTTTTATATTTCTTTTGTCTATCATTTTTCTTGACTTCACTTTTCTTTTACTTTTTTCTATTTCTATTTTTATTTCCTTTTCTAACTTTTAATATGTATTTTAAAATTCAATAAAATTTATATAAAAAAAGAGAGAGACCTCCATCGCTCCACGATCATTTTCCTTCCTTCTCGCCTCCAGTTGCTGGAGAACCAGATGGACGTGCGGGAGAAGGAGGTGGAGGGCCTGAAGGCTCAGGCGTTTGCCCTCAGCCAAGAGGATTCCAACACCGTGGAGGTGGATGGGAAATTGCAGTCCGTGGAGGGGAAATTTACGGAGCTGAGGGCGCCGCTGCGGGAACGCTGCGAGAAGCTGCTGGCCTCAAAGGAGGAGCACCAATTCAATCGTGACCTGGAGGATGAAATTGTGAGTTGAGTTGGAAGACGAAGGGGAAGGGGGCCGATTCCGGCAGATTTTATGAAAAGAAAGCTTTTTTTTTTTAAGGGTGGGATATAACCTTAAAAAGGTTATAAAGGGGCGTGGTGGCTCAGCGGGTAAGACGCCAGGCTTGTCGATCGGAAGATCACAAGTTCGGAGGTTCGAATCCCTAGCCCCGCATGCGGAGTGAGCTCCCGCACTAGCTCCAGCTCTTGCCAACCTAGCAATTCGAAAGCATGCAAATGCAAGTAGATGAATAGGTACCACTTCGGTGGGTAGGTAACAGCGTTCCACGCGCGTCATGCCGGCCACATGACCGTGGAAGCGTCTTTGGACAACGCTAGCTCTTCGGCTAACAAACGGAGATGAGCACCGGCCCCTAGAGTCGGACACGACTGCACAAATGTGCGGGGGGAACCTTTACCTTTATAACCTTGCAAGATAGGGATGTGGTGGCTCAGCGGGTTAAACCGCTGAGCTGTAGACTGCCGATCGGAAGGTCGGCCGTTCGAACCCCCGCACAACGAGGTGAGCTCTCGTTGCTCACCCCAGCTCCTGTCAACCCAACAGTTCGAAAGCTTTGCAAGTAGATAAATGGGTACCACCTTAAGTGGGAAAATTTGCTGGCGTCCTGTCGGGGGTCGCCCACCAAACGGAGACGACGGATCCCAAAGCAGCAACATCCAGGACGTCAGCAGCCGGCTCCGACGCAAGGCGTTGTGGGACATGTAGTCCAGTAGCCACAGAAGAGTCGGTTCCCTTACCCCTTCCCTTAGCGCACGGTTTAAGTGTTGTATTGTATGGAATGTATAAAAGTGAAATACAATGTATGTAAGCCGCCTAGAGTCCTCCATTAGGGAGGGGATAGGCGGGGTATAAATATGATAAATAAATAAATAAATAAGATAAGCAAGATGCCCCAAAGAAGAGAGCAGTCAAAAGTGAGGGCTTACCCTGTAGAAATACTTGGATTTCTCTCAGTTTTTACTTCTCTTCCTGTCCTGCAGTTATGGGTGAAGGAGCGGATGCCCATGGCTGTTTCCACCGATCACGGCAAAGATCTTCCCACCGTCCAGCTGCTGATCAAGAAGAATCAGGTTAGCATTTCTTGGGCAACGTTTGCGAGGGAGTGAATAGGATAAGGAAGAAGAAAAGGCTACAGCATTACCATTCATTATGGAGCAAAGATTGTGTTCAGAGGACACACTTGTTTTAGTTCCGGAATTCACTGGCTGTGGGAGTTCACATACAGGTAGTCCTCGCTTAACGACCACAATTGAGACTGGAATTTCAGTTGCTAAGCTAAGTGGTCATTAAGCGGATTATTTTTACGACCTGTTTTGCAGCGGTCGTTAAGCGAGTCACCGCAAGCATTAAGCGAACCATGTGGTCATTAAGCGAATCACGCGGTTGTCCATTGAAGTGTCAAAAGTGAAGTGTCAAAAGCCGGGAAGGTCAAAAATGGCGACCATGGGACACTGCGACGGTCATAAATGTGAACCGGTTGTCATGCGCCCAAATCGTGATCACGTGACTGCTCAGATGCTGCAACGATCATAAATGTGAGGGCCGGTCGTAAGTCGGTTTTTCCAGCACCGTCGTAAGTCCAAACCGTCACTAAACAAATGGTTGTTAAGTGAGGACTACCTGTAATACATTGAATCCTAAACTAATCAAAGGGGTTGAGTTCGTACAACGCACTAAACTACAAAGGAAACCAGTAAACGACAGTAGATTTTATTCAGGTAGAGTTTCCCCTGAGTTTGAGTCCATAATCGGAAAAGATGGGTGTGTTTTCTTTTTTAAGACTGCTCTTCTGCTAATGCTTTCTCCTGGGCTCTCTGCTAGACTCTGCAGAAGGAGATCCAAGGACACCAGCCACGCATCGACGACATTCTGGGGAGACGGCAGGGGCTGGCGTGTACCGGCCAGGAGACGCTAGAGGAGATGTGGCGGGAACTGCAAGACCAGGTGGACCAGCGGCACGGGCGGCTGGAGAAGGCCCAGAGGGCCCAGCAGTTCTACTTTGACGCGGCCGAGGCCGAGGCCTGGATGGGCGAACAGGAGTTGCACATGATCTCGGAGGAGAAGGCAAAAGTGGGTCTGCCGGCTTAGAATTAGGGCTGCCCGATTCACTTAAACTAGCTCTTTAAAAAAGGAAACACTTGAAGGGGTAGAAAAGCTGCCACAATTAATTGCACAGCAGTTGCAGAAGAAAAGGCATTTAGTACACCTGATCGTTACATTTACATTCCTAAAAACATCCTGAAAAACCGGAAGGGACAAAGGAGTTAAGTTTGAGGAGAGCTGTACTTAACTACTCTCCCTTACTTGAGATCATTCTCTATCTAGTAATCACTCAGTGGTGGGACTCATGTTTACCTTCCAGATCCGGATGGTTGAAAGCTGGTTATGTATTCGAGAGGCACCAGCATTGACTTTTGACCTGGGAAGTAGCATAGAAGATGTTTAAACCAATATGTTAAAACTGGGTTTGATGACGAGGAGGAAAGGCAATCTGCATGTGTAGAGAAGAACTCTTGTTTACACCTTGGAGCCCTAATGCTGATGTGGAATAGCCAGTTTCAGGATTTAATCCTGTTTTGGCAGTTAATGCCCCGTTGTTGTTGTTGTTCAGTCGTTTAGTCGTGTCCGACTCTTCGTGACCTCATGGACCGTAGCACGCCAGGCCTTCCTGTCCTCCACCGTCTCCCGGAGTTTACTCAAATTCATGTTCGTTACATCGGTGATGCTATCTAACCGTCTCATCCTCTGCCGTCCCCTTCTCCTTTTGCCTTCAGTCTTTCCCAGCATCAGGGTCTTTTCCAGGGAGTCCTCTCTTCGCATGAGGTGGCCAAAGTATCTGAGCTTCAGCTTCAGCATCTGTCCTTCCAATGAGCAGTCAGGGTTGATTTCCTTTAGGATTGACTGGTTTGACCTCCTTGCAGTCCAAGGAAACACTGCCCCGTAGTCCAGTGTTTATATTGCTGACCAGGCTTGTACTTACATCCCTCCCTTTTCTAGGAGAAAAAAACACAAAACTTTGGTCTTTCTTTTCCCCAGGATGAGCTGCTTGCTCAGGCCATGGTAAAGAAACATTTGGGGACGGAGCAGGCTCTGGAAGATTATGCCCAGACAATCCATCAACTCTCCGTCCAGAGCCGCGACATGGTGAATAATGGCCACCCTGAGAGGTAAGGTTTCCCTGCCTTCAGTATTTCCACGTGGATGGGCAAGGGACCTTTCTCCGCCTATTTCAGGGGTCGGCAAACTTTTTATGCCGGGAGCCATTTTGACATGCTCGTGCACATTTTGAAATGCTCGAGAGCCAGGGGGCGGGGTTTGCGGGCGGGGGCCAATCGCGTGGAAGGGGGCGGGGTTTGCGGGCGGGAGCCAATCGCGCGGAAGGGAGTGGGGTTTGGGGGCGGGATCCAATCACGTGGAAGGGTAAGATACAGGCCTTCAGTATTTCCACGTGGATGGGCAAGGGACCTTTCTCCGCCTATTTTATAAAACTCGCTGGCTGTGGTTGAAGAAAGGCTACTTATTAATTACTTTCATTAATAATGCAGCAGTAAAAATGCACCGCCTAGGTGCCATATGGTCAGAGTAAAAGAGCACTGCATGACAATTCAGCCCTCTAAGACCACATTAAAGCCGTCTTGCTAAGAATAACTCGGGTACCTCCTGTGACTCAAATTCACTTTTATTCATAGCTGGCTTTCTTTAACAAGCCAATGCCATGTCATATATGCTACTTTCTAAGTACCAGACTTGAAATCCGCCTGATCTATATCTGATTGACATAAATAACTCAAACAAAGCTATATGTTCGACCAGTAGACAGAGCAATCTTTAGTGTAGCTTGGAGGGCTCCAAAACAGGTAGCCATCGCCTAATGACTAGGCTGACCATACGTCCCGTTTTTTAAGCATTTTTCAACCGTCCCGTCGTTTTCATAAAAATCTCAATTTTGTCCCGTTTTTCAAACCCGGTGAGAATGGCGCGGAAGCAGGATTAGAGTCAGAGTGCTGGCTGGGGAATTCTGGGAGTTGAAGTCCACACATCTTAAAACTGCCAAGGTTGAGAAACACTGCTCTAGAGCTTCCTCAGCATCCATTACTCTCTGCCTCCTTCCCTTTTCTCTGACTTTCAGTGAGCGGATCACTCTTCGGCAGGGCCAGGTGGACAAGCTCTACGCCAGCCTGAAAGACCTTGCCGAGGAGCGCCGTGCCAGGCTCCAAGAGCACCTCCGTCTCTGCCAGCTGAAGCGGGAAGTGGATGACCTCGAGCAGTGGATCTCGGAGCGGGAGGTGGTGGCCGCCTCCCACGAGCTTGGGCAGGATTACGAGCACGTTACGGTGGGTCTCGCACTCAGGCCCGTAACATCTGGAGTGGCAGAAAGAGGCCCTTCAAATCTCATTCTGACCCTTAAAAGGATTAAGATTACCCACCCACCCCTTTCATCTGCAAAGAAGGAGCTCACTCCTACCTTAGCATGGCTGGCTGGGGAATTCTGGGAGTTGAAGTCCACACATCTTCAAGCGGCCAAGGTTGAGAAACACTGCTCTAGATGCATAGACTTCAACTCCCAGACTTGTTTGCAGTGGCCAGGCTGGCTATGGAATTCTGGGAGTTGAAGTCCACACATCTTCAAGCGGCCAAGGTTGAGAAACACTGCTCTAGATGCATAGACTTCAACTCCCAGACTTGTTTGCAGTGGCCAGGCTGGCTATGGAATTCTGGGAGTTGAAGTCCACACATCTTCAAGCGGCCAAGGTTGAGAAACACTGCTCTAGATGCATAGACTTCAACTCCCAGACTTGTTTGCAGTGGCCAGGCTGGCTATGGAATTCTGGGAGTTGAAGTCCACACATCTTCAAGCGGCCAAGGTTGAGAAACACTGCTCTAGATGCATAGACTTCAACTCCCAGACTTGTTTGCAGTGGCCAGGCTGGCTATGGAATTCTGGGAGTTGAAGTCCATACAACTGGAGGGCACCTAGTTGGGAAACTCTGTCTGGAACGGGTATTTCCCTTTACCTGCTTCCTTGTTCTTTTAATGCATGTGGTCCCACTGCCCTTTTTCCCCCTCTCCTTTTTTGAGTAAGGGGTGTGACTCTCCGCTGTTTCTACTCTAACCCTTCCCTACAGATGCTGCGAGGCAAGTTCCGGGAGTTCTCGCGTGACACCAGCACCATCGGCCAGGAGAGAGTGGACGGTGTCAACCGGCTGGCTGATGAGATGATCTCCGCCGGCCATTCCGAGAATGCCACCGTTGCGGAGTGGAAGGACAGCTTGAACGAGGCCTGGGCGGATCTCCTGGAACTCATCGACACTAGAAGCCAGATGCTGGCAGCTTCCTATGAGTTACACCGCTTCTACCATGATGCCCGAGAGACCCTCAGCCAGGTCCAGAACAAGCAGAAGCAGCTGCCCGACGAAGCAGGGCGGGATCTCAACACAGCAGAAGCCATGCAGCGGATGCACACTGCCTATGAACATGACATTCAGGCGCTGAGTGCTCAGGTTAGTTTTGTGGGGATGAACAAGATTCAGAAACTGTCTACTGAGTGGGCAAAACATAGGCTGACCATATTTCCTTGAGACAAAAACAGGACATTGGGATGGCAAAATGGGACGGGGTCTTATGTAATATTCCATATTCATGAAAAAGACAGGGGTCCCCACCCCCCCAGTCCACGCGATTGGCTCCCGCCTGCAAACCCCGCCTCCCGGTCCGCGTGATTGGCTCCCATCTGCAAACCCCGCCCTCCTTTGCCGCGCGCTGATAGGCGGGAGGGCTTACTCTTCCGGGCTGCCTCCAATCGGCAGCTCCAGCTTGGATCCTCCTCCCACGCCATTCCCGCCGGGTTTAAAAAACGGGACAAAATTGAGATTTTTATCAAAACGACAGGATGGTTGAAAAATGCTAAAAAAACGGGACTGTCCCGTTCAAAACGGGACGTATGGTCAGCCTAGCAAAACTCTGTATCAGACACCCCACTTATCAAGATGCATGGAAGCAGAGAAAAGCCATTAGTCCACCTGATTTTCAGTTTAATTTGCGTATTGTTAGAGCTTTCACATTTTCATTTCCCCCCGTTCCCAATTGCTGCAGCAAATCACAGTGAAACCAGGCTTAAAACAAAACCAAAATCAAACATTGGGGTGCCCAGATTACAAGGCCAAAACATTTTCCATTTTGTAATATTTTTAGAAGCCACATTTGGAAGGAACACCCATTTTTAGTACGTTCTTTTCACTCCCTCTTACCTTCCAATTTAGCCATTGTGGTTTTAACTGATTGTGCCTACATTGGTCACCTACATTTCAAATCTGCATTTCTTCATCGGTGGAAATAAGTCTCTTTCCACCTCCATGGAGCTGGCAAACCGAGGAAGCAAAAAACACGCAGGTATCCAGAAGGCTAGTCTGGGGATGGATTCTTGAAAACTGGATCAGATTCAGTTATCATGAGTTAATTAAGGCTTTGAAACTCTCTCTCCCTATTGTTGGCTCTTTCTCTCTATTTGGGGAGGAAGAGCCGAAAAGGCATCTGCTCGCTGAAAGGCAGGGAAAAGGGAAGGAGGCAGAGAGTTAGTTATGGATGCTAAGGAAGCTGTTAATATTTGGCTTTAGAGTCAGCTATGCCCAGCAAATGCCAGTCAGCCCACCTTTTTGCTGCAAGATATCCTAGCACCTCAGACTGGCTTCCACACATACAGGTAGTCCTCACTTAACAACCGTTTGTTTAGTGACGGTTCAGACTTAACGACGGTGCTGGAAAAACCAACTTGTGACTGGTCCTCACACTTAATGACAGTCACAGCGTCCCCTGCAGTCACATGATCACAATTTGGGCACTTGGCAACTGGTTCGCATTTATGACCGTCACAGGGTCCCGTGGTCACGTGATCACCATTTTTTACCTTCCTGGCTGGCTTCTGCAAGCAAAATCAATGGGGAACTGTGTGATTCACTTAACGACCACCTGGTTCACTTAATGCCCATGGTGATTCGCTTAATGACTGCTGCAAAAAAGGTCGTAAAATCAGGTTGGATTTGCTTAATGACCGCTTTGTTTAGCAACTGAAATTCCAGTCCCAATTGTAGTCATTAAGCAAGGACTACCTGTAATCCTATCAGCGTTACTCAGTTGCTGAGCCATAATTTCCTATTTTGCACATCTGGACTGTCTGTTGCCTCTTCTCAGTTGAACCCAAACACCCCACCCCACTGTTTCCCAATGCGTCTCACAACAGATGAGGTTCTTCCATCCCCGAGTTGAAAAGCAAGCATTTTACTTCCTGCCTGACTCCCAATATGAAGTGGGAGCATTTACAGGTAGTCCTCACTTAACAACCATTTGTTTAGTGATGGTTCAAACTTACAACGGTGCTGAAAAACCTGGCTTACGACCAGCCCTCACACTTACAACCGTTGCGGCATCCCTGCGGTCACACAATCATAATTTGGATGCTTGGCAGCCAGTTTGCATTTATGACCGTCGCCGCATCCCGTGGTCACGTAATCGCTATTTTCAGCCTTCCTGGCCGGCTTCTGGCAAGCAAAATCAATGGGGAACTGCGTGATTCACTTAACGACCATGTGGTTTGCTTAACACCTGCAGTGATTCGCTTAACGACCACTGCAAAAAAGGTCGTAAAATTGGGTTGGATTCGCTTAATGACTACTTCACAATTGCGGTCGTTAAGCGAGGACTACCTGTACAAAGTTGTTGATGGGAACTGAGCCTTGCACCCTGCCCAACCCCCTCCGGTTGTTCACAGGTGAAGCAGGTGCAGGATGACGCAGCACGGCTGCAGAAGGCCTATGCCGGGGAGAAGGCTGACGACATCCGGAGGCACGAGCAGTCGGTGAGCGAGGCCTGGTCTGACCTGCTCAGCAGCAGCAGTGACCGTCGCCAGCTCCTCCTGGACACCGTTGACAAATTCCGCTTTTTCCGCATGGTGCGCGACCTTCTGCTGTGGATGGACGATATCAACCTCCAGATAGATGCGCAGGAGAAGCCTAGGTAATCTGCTGTCAGAAAAGTGTGAGATTCCTGCACTGTGCCTGTTCTCTTCTGCGTTTTGTGCTACTGTAGCTTTAAGAAGAAAAGCTCGTTTCCCCTTGTTTTCTTCAGGGCTGTCTTGGATTTTAGAAAAGCCCTTGGATTTCCCTCCCTGTTTTTCCATTGTTATTCCACTGCATCCTCAGCATTACTGGATCTTTCCCCCACCACTGAAGAGATCTTACCTCTCAGATGGAGCTCAACGAAGATTGGTTTTGTTTTAATCCGTTCCGTCGTGTCCGATTCTTGGAGACTGCCTGGACAAGTCCCTGCAGTTTTCTTGGCAAGGTTTTTCGGAAGTGGTTTGCCATTGGCTCCTTCCTAGGGCTGAGAGGGAGTGATTGGCCCCAGGTCACCCAGCCGGCTTTCACGCCTAAGGCGGGACTAGAACTCTCAGTCTCCTGGTTTGCCATTGGCTCCTTCCTAGGGCTGAGAGACAGGGACTGGCCCCAGGTCACCCAGCCGGCTTTCACGCCTCAGGCGGGACTAGAACTCTGTCTCCTGGTTTGCCATTGGCTCCTTCCTAGGGCTGAGAGACAGGGACTGGCCCCAGGTCACCCAGCCGGCTTTCACGCCTAAGGCGGGACTAGAACTCTCAGCCTCCTGGTTTGCCATTGGCTCCTTCCTAGGGCTGAGAGACAGGGACTGGCCCAAGGTCACCCAGCCAGCTTTCATGCCTAAGGCGGGACTAGAACTCTCAGCCTCCTAGTTTGCCATTGGCTCCTTCCTAGGGCTGAGAGACAGGGACTGGCCCCAGGTCACCCAGCCGGCTTTCACGCCTCAGGCGGGACTAGAACTCTGTCTCCTGGTTTGCCATTGGCTCCTTCCTAGGGCTGAGAGACAGGGACTGGCCCCAGGTCACCCAGCCGGCTTTCACGCCTAAGGCGGGACTAGAACTCTCAGCCTCCTGGTTTGCCATTGGCTCCTTCCTAGGGCTGAGAGACAGGGACTGGCCCCAGGTCACCCAGCCGGCTTTCATGCCTAAGGCGGGACTAGAACTCTCAGCCACCTGGTTTGCCATTGGCTCCTTCCTAGGGCTGAGAGACAGGGACTGGCCCCAGGTCACCCAGCCGGCTTTCACGCCTCAGGCGGGACTAGAACTCTGTCTCCTGGTTTGCCATTGGCTCCTTCCTAGGGCTGAGAGACAGGGACTGGCCCCAGGTCACCCAGCCGGCTTTCACGCCTAAGGCGGGACTAGAACTCTCAGCCTCCTGGTTTGCCATTGGCTCCTTCCTAGGGCTGAGAGACAGGGACTGGCCCCAGGTCACCCAGCCGGCTTTCACGCCTAAGGCGGGACTAGAACTCTCAGCCACCTGGTTTGCCATTGGCTCCTTCCTAGGGCTGAGAGACGGGGACTGGCCCCAGGTCACCCAGCCGGCTTTCACGCCTCAGGCGGGACTAGAACTCTGTCTCCTGGTTTGCCATTGGCTCCTTCCTAGGGCTGAGAGACAGGGACTGGCCCCAGGTCACCCAGCCGGCTTTCACGCCTAAGGCGGGACTAGAACTCTCAGCCTCCTGGTTTGCCATTGGCTCCTTCCTAGGGCTGAGAGACAGGGACTGGCCCAAGGTCACCCAGCCAGCTTTCACGCCTAAGGCGGGACTAGAACTCTCAGCCTCCTGGTTTCTAGCTTGTTGCCTTAACCACTAGGCCAAACTGGCTCTTAATGCCCTCAACCACCTTCCTTGGAAGGGTCCAAAGGTGAATGTGCAAACGTTCCCCTGATGTCTTCTGTCATTTCCCAGAGCACAGGCAGGCAATCAATTTTCCCTTCTTTTGCTCTCCTCTACAGGGACGTGTCAGCCGCTGACTTGGTCATCAAGAATCACCAAGGGATCAAGGCCGAGGTGGAGGCACGGACCGACAGCTTCAATGCCTGCATTGCTATGGGTGACGACTTGCTGGCTAAGGGGCACTATGCTTCTGCGAAGGTTAGGAGTGGAAGATTTTCTCTTCAGCCGAGTCAGACCCTTGCTCTGTCCAGCTCAGTGCTGTCTTCCTAAAAAACAACAGAATCAATCTGAATTTTCACAAACGTACTGGGAGAAGTCTAATATCGAACCGTGAGTTCGAGTCCCACCTTTGGCACAAAGCCAGCTGGGTGACCTTGGGCCAGCCACTCTCTCTCAGCCCCAGGAAGCAGGCAATGGCAAACCAGGAGGCTGTGAGTTCTAGTCCCGCCTTCGGCACAAAGCCAGCTGGGTGACCTTGGGCCAGCCACTCTCTCTCAGCCCTAGGAAGCAGGCAATGGCAAACCACTTCTTAAAAAACTTGCCAAGGAAACTGCAGGGATGCGTCCCGGCATTCTCCCGAGAATCGGACACGATTGAAAGGGTAAAAAAAGATTTAAAAAAAACTTGGGGAAGTTTAATATCGAACCTAAGTCCATCTGGATGGAAAGAAAGTTTAATCTCTGGTGTCTCCAGTGATCACAATACCTAAGGATACAAGACAGGCCATGCTCCCCATGCTATGATGCTAAAACATTCTGTTTTTCGATTAGCATTCTGTTACTTACCCGAGGGGCCCATGTGCAAGATGGGAGTGTCAAACCAGTTTGCACAATAGCTAATGTTCCTCAGCAACAGGTACTCAATGCTTCTGAACGTACAGATAATATGCAGCCATCTTGCCAAGGAGCCACTGATATTTTTGTCCTCCGTAAAGTTGCCTGATTCCTCTTTAGAGACAACCAAATTTATTTATTTATTTATTGGATTTTATCACCGCCCATCTCCTCCCAAGGGGGGACTCTGGGCGGTTTACAATAAAACCATTATTAAAATTCAATACCCATTACAAATACAATAATATCGAAATATAATTAACAGTAAAACTATGGATGAAATAAAATCCAGATGGCTAAAAGATTTTTGTCAGTGTGCGAGCTGAGGAGCTATTCCAGGTCATTCTAGGGCGCTAGCCGTCCACCCGACAGAAACAGAAATTAGTTTCTGTTTCATCTTGCGGCAGTCAGCTTCACGGGGTAACAATGCCCAACATAGGAGAATCCCTTTTTGATGTCCTGAAGCCCCTGCCACTCATATTAATGGTGTCCCTGTGCTAAATATTTTGCCAGCTAAATTCCTTTCTCTTCTTCTTCCCCACCCTCCCTGTTTTGTGACTCAGATCACGGAGAAATTGTCTCAGTTGCAGGAACGCCGCAAGGAGATCAATAATAAATGGCGAGAGAAAATGGACTGGTTGCAAATAGGTATGGTGGTAGATGGCAAAGGGGGATGGGAGGAGTTTGGAGGGTGGGTTGTGTCCGTGGGCAGCCCGTTTTTCAGGCCCTGGCATCATTGCGCTGCCTTTCCCAGTAAAACAGTTTCTTTCTTGGTTGTTTCGGAAATGACCTCTGGCCTTACCCTGAAGGTGAGATAGGATTCCGACACAGCAGCTGGGGAATTGGCCTAGCAGTAAAAGTTGACACCAAGCTTTGGGGTATGATTTCTCTTTTATTTGAAATCTCATGCCTTTTTAAGCGGTACATCCTCTCAAAAGCGATGCCCAGAAGAAATGAGAGACAAGGGACCGATTAAAGGTGATGTCATCGAAAAGGATGTGCGGAAATTACTGTAACGTTCTTCCACTGGTATGTGGAACGAATCAAAAATAGCCTACAAGGAGAACATTTCTGAAGCCCTCCTAAAGGCCAGGGTTAAAGGGGCAAAGCAGAGGGAGGGTCAGTCAATAAGGCAGAGCTTTGCAAACTGTGTGTCGGGACACGTTAGTGTGTTGGCTGCAGTGTCTGGGTGTGTCGCCGCGGCTGCTGCTGCCGCCTCCGAGCCCTGCCAGGATTCCACGCTGGTCCTAGTGCCTGCCTTGTGCCCTGCTGCCTCCAAACCTGCTGTGATTCCGCGCAGGTCCTAGTGCCTGCCTTGTGCCTTGCTGCCTCCAAACCTGCTGTGATTCCGTGCAGGTCCTAGTGCCTGCCTTGTGCCCTGCTGCCTCCAAACCTGCTGTGATTCCACTCAGGTCCTAGTGCCTGCCTTGTGCCTTGCTGCCTCCAAACCTGCTGTGATTCCGTGCAGGTCCTAGTGCCTGCCTTGTGCCCTGCTGTAAGAGTGTGTCGCGAAATTATGCATGTCTAAAAAGTGTGTCACCAACATGAGAAGTTTGGAAAGCTCTGCAATAAGGCATCCCAAAGAAGGCATCACATACTAACCTCACTGGTCTTAATGGCATTTAAAAAGGACCTTCCCCATTTATTTATTTTATTTATTTATACTTTAATTTCTATTACCGCACCATCTCCCCCAAAGGGGACATTTCAAGGTAGATCTTCGTGTACAAGTGCAGGGTGTTACGGGAAGAGATGATATTTCAAATCATCAGCTCCTCAAGGACTTTAGCATCCATTGCAGTTGAGTGGCTAATAAATTCGAATACATGAATGAATGAATGAATGAATGAATGAATGAATGAATGAATGAATAAATAAATAAATAAATAAATAAATATATAATCAGATGTGTAAAATATGAGGTCCCAAGTCCACGTGTCCCTCTGTAGGAGAAAATTTGGCAATGGTTTGGACAAGGAAAGCCAAGCAAAACACCCCTCTCCCCATTATCTTCCCAGGGACTTGAGGAACAATAGCTCAGCTTTAGAGGGCCAAGGAAATTTGAGTAAACTAGGAGAAAATACTAGGAGGTGAGCACAAGCTTTGGGAACCAAGATAAATACCATGAATGTAACTCTAGAAGGCAACTACAGATAGTCCTCGACTTACGACCATTCATTTAGAGACCGAAGTTACTATAGTGCTGAAAAAAGTGACTTACGACCAGTCCTCGCATTTACAACTGTCACAGAGTCCCTGCGGTCACGCCACCAAAATTCAGGCGCTTGGCGACCGGCGTGTATTTACAATGGTTGCAGCATCCCGGGTTCACGTGATCACCATTTGTGACCTTCCCAGCCGGCTTCCAACAAGCAAAGTCAATGGGGGAAGCCGGATGTGCTTAACAACCATGTGATTTGCTTAACGGCCACCGCAAAAAGGTCGTAAAATCGGGGACGACTCACTTAACGACCTCCTCACTGAGCGACATAAGTTCCCGTCCCAATTGTGGTTGTAAGTTGAGGACTACCTGTATGTTCATAGAACGCCTTCTTTGTTCTCTCAGTGTATCATGTTTTTGTAATTCATGTCCTCATAGAATCCACCCCGTATCTTACCTCACTGATACATAAGATGCTATTATATCTAATCATATCCCAGTCATATCCAATCAATTCTTTTGTTACATCCAATTGTACACACACTCTAATTTACGTATCTATATAGAAGGACCGCGTTCCACCCCTTTTTAGATTTCCCTTGTTGCCTCCAGTACCTTAATAAATAATCTGTGCTTCAGCAAAATTGTCTTCTGTTAGTCTCTGGTGTAAGTGAACTTTTGGGAAAGTTGTGAGAGAAATTTCTCCTACACTTCGCAAAAGCCTGGGGTGGGCCTCGCAGAGACCTTTGAAAGTTGCTACCAAACCGAACATTTTAATGTGACAGAAGTGGAAAATCTTTCAAAATCTTGGTAATTTATTTATTTATTTATTTATTTATTATTTCTAACTTATATCACCGCCCATCTCCCCCCACAAGGGGACTCTGGGCGGTTATTTCAAAATCTTGGTAATTGTGTCAATTACTTTTATTTTTAATTAATTTTAAATGTAAATGAAAACAAATTGGGTTTGGGGCCTGGCCCAATGCACTGTTTTGAGGAGTCCTCCCCAATCTGCAGGCCCGCAACTAGGGTCTGTGTCACCCGGGGCAAACATGGATTCCACCCCCCCCACAGGGTCGAGTCCCCTCGCACCCCCAACGCAGACCCCCCCTCCACGAAGCAGCGTGGGGCTCCCCCGGGACAAGCGCCCCACAAATATCACAGCGGCAAGCCGGTTTTGTTGCTAAGAAAACAACGTGGTCGTGTGCGCCTCCAGCCCACAAGACATTGCCCTCCTCTGCTTTGTTAAAGATTCAGGGAGGATGTTGGCTCGGGAACAGAGCACTGCAACTGGTACAAGCCCCAGAAAAAGCCTGGATCCTCTTTTTCCCTCTTGCAGTTATGGAAGTGCTGATGTTTGGGCGGGATGCCAGCATGGCAGAAGCGTGGCTTTCCAGCCAGGAACCAATTGTGCGCTCCACCGAACTGGGTGACAACGTGGACGAAGTTGAAAACCTGATCAAGCGACACGAGGGCTTCCAGAAATCAGTAGCTGCCTGGGAAGAACGTTTTCTGGCCCTGGAGAAGCTCACCACGGTGAGTAAAGAAGGAGCACGCCAGCTTAGCTTATTACGCAAATCCGGCCATTGTGGTTTACAGACCTTGGTTTATAGCTTAGCACAGTTGTATGGACCTGGTTGATTGTGGCTCAGCTGAGACCCCATGATTAAGTACATTGGAGTGTAATATGGGACACGGTGGCTCAACAGGTTAAACTGCTGAGCTGTAGGCTGCCGATCAGAAGGTCTGCAGTTCGAACCCCGTGCAATGAGGTGAGCTCTCGTTGCTAGTCCCAGCTCCTGTCAACCCAACAGTTTGAAAGCTTGCAAGTAGATAAATGGGTACCACCTTAAGTGGGCTAATTTGCTGGCGTCCTGTCGGGAAGTCGGCACCACCGGAGGAAAGGATCGGAGGAAGATCGAATGGCGGCGGTGACGACGGACCCGGATGCAACAGCTACAGGACATCAGCAGCCGGCTCAAGGCATCCTGGGAATTGTAGTCCAGAGCCTGGAAGAGTCGGTTCCCTTACCCCCTCCCCTCACGCGCGGTGAAAATGGTGATTTGTAAAAATTGTATAATTAATGTATATATATGCTTGTAAGCCGCCTAGAGTCCTCCATTAGGGAGGGGATAGGCGGGGTATAAATACCACAATAAATAAATAAAAAAATAAAATATGGTATATGAACCAACCAGAATGAGATTGAAGGAGCTGGACCAACCGGAATTGCCCAAGCCAGTTGACTTTGAGTCTTCCCAAACAGTTACGCTGTTGACGTATATCGTTACTTCCTAAAATTTATATCCTGCCTTAATATCGGTCAGGCTCAGAGGATGGTTTGTGAGGGATGGAAACGTAAAGGAAGCGTCCAAACTAGCTCTGCAAGGAACAAATTTGTCTGTCCAGAAGGCTAGTGCAAAACATGTCTAATTTGAGAGGTGAGATAAGAGCACATCTTATGTTCAAAAGTGCTGTCCAGCCTTGCTGGAAGGCATTCTGAGCTTGGAATGGCCCTCTTTTGAACTTGGCACACGTCCAGAGGGGTCAGAACACTCAGTAAGGTTGGGGCAATCTTTCAGTCCTGAAACCTGTTAAATCTGAAATATCTGGCACATCCTTACAGAAGGCGCACAACGCTGCCTTCAAACATCGAACAATCCAACCTTAGATGGCAGTTCCA
This sequence comes from Charina bottae, assembly GCA_023362775.1. Taxonomy (NCBI): domain Eukaryota; kingdom Metazoa; phylum Chordata; class Lepidosauria; order Squamata; family Charinaidae; genus Charina; species Charina bottae. Next base: position 4,938,322 of record JALMGJ010000026.1, on the reverse strand, counting down.
CTGTCACAAACATCTTCACCCAGTGAGGGAGCAGCAAAGGTCGGGGCCCTCCGAACAGTCACTCATGCCCTTGTCATCTCCCATATAGATTACTGCAATGTGCTCTACATGGGGCTACCCTTGAAGAGTATCCGGGAGCTTCAGCTGGTCCAGAATGCGGCTGCACGGGTAGTTCTGGGTGCTATAAGATCAGCACATGTAACACCGCTACTCCGTGAGCTGCATTGGGTACCAGCTTGCTTCCGGGTCCAATTCAAGGTGTTGGTTATCACCTTTAAAGCCCTACATGGCATGGGACCAGGGTATCTGAGGGACCGTCTTATTCCGATCACATCCACCCGCCCCACCCGATCATGCAGGGAGGGCATGCTTCGGATCCCATCACTAAAAGAATTCCGTCTAGCGGGGTCCAGGAGGCGTGCCTTCTCTGCAATAGCACCCGCCTTGTGGAATATCTTGCCCCCAGAGGTGAGACGGGCACCCTCGCTCCTGGCCTTCAGGAAGTCTTTAAAGACCTGTTTCTGCCGCCTTGCCTGGAACAAAAGGAAATAATAGTTCCTCCTGGGGGTGGTTAGCTTAGTAATATCCTCCTTTTAAGAACACACGATCTTTTGGATTTTTTAATTTTATTTTTATAGTAGATTTTAGATGTATAGGCTTTTAACTTTTTATAATGTGATTGTAAACCGCCCAGAGTCTACCATGGTGGAGATGGGTGGGGATAAATCCAATTAATAATAATAATTAAAATAAAAAAGTGGTGTGCACATTTTTTTTCTGACTGAAGCATTCCGACCCTAAAATGTCCTCTCTTCTGTGGTCAAGAATGGTTCATTCTGCCGTTGGAACATCTCTGGTGAAGTTGGAGCTGCTATTCTAAGCTTGGATCGTTTTGTTTGTGATACATTTTTCCTAACTGTTACCGAGTCTTGTGGCATTTGTGAATAAATTCACTAATAAATTAATTCTCGAATTAGGTTTTGCGGATCAAAGTTGGTTTCATCTAGTGCATGATTGTCAGATGAAATACTTCCTCCTTTCATTTTTCAAATTACAAGCCTATCAGCAATATATTGTGATGGGTAGATTGCTGATCTAGTCTGAAGAGGCCTGGGTTCAAGTCCTTCATTAGCCATGAAGTTCCCTGCATAATCTGGAGTCACTCCCTTTCTCTCTCAGCCAAATCTTCCTTGCAGTTTCTTGTAAGGATAAAGGGTGGGTGGCAATTCAGGGGTCTGCCTTGAAGCTTAAGAAGAGGCAGCATACAGGTAGTCCTCGATTTACGACCATTTGTTTAACGCTGGTCCGAAGTTATGACGGCCTCAGAATGGGTACTCTACGGCCTCTAAAGCACTTACGAGCATTGCAAAACATCACACACACACACACACACACACACACACACCCCGCGGTCACATGATCGCATTCGGGTGCTTGGCAATTGGCTGGCATTTATGACCGGTTGCAGCGTCCCGCGGTCACATGATCACATTTTGTGACTTTATTTATTTATTTATTTATTTATATTTCGAATTTAGTCACTGCCCATCTCAGAGTGACTCCGGGCAGTTTTTTTGCCATTTTCCGGCAAAAAATGCCCATTGGGAAAGGTGGATTCACTTAATGACCGCTATAAAATGGTCATAAAATCAGGTCTGGTCGTGTGGTGACTCGACTTATAACCACAACGACTAACGATGGAAATTCTGGTCCCAAGTGTGGTCGTAAGTCGAGGACTACCTGTATCTGCAATTAGGTTTTGTGGATCAAAGTTGGTTTCATCTAGTGCATGATTGTCAGATGAAATACTTCCTCCTTTCATTTTTCAAATTACAAGCCTATCAGCAATATATTGTGATGGGTAGATTGCTGATCTAGTCTGAAGAGGCCTGGGTTCAAGTCCTTCATTAGCCATGAAGTTACAATACAGTTGGTATTACAAACCAACTTTACTGATCTTAAAATTATAGTATTCTGAGAGCAGGAAATAAATCTCCTTTTATGATTACTGTAAGAAGTCCTTCTGGGCTCCTTTAGTGTCCTATCATAGCACTGAATTCTGGTGGGGGTGGTGAATTCCATAATGTTGTTGTTTTTCCCTCCAGCTGGAAGAGAATGAACATCGGCAGCACGAGCTGGAAGAAGCGAGGAAGCAGAGGTCGCCAACACCACTGGAACCCACTGTCACGATGCCACAGACACAGGACCTGGAGGGGCATCACCCACCCAGCAGCACTGAAGCCAATGGGTAAGAGCTGAGACCTGGGCCAACATGGGAAGAGGGCAGACGCCAGGTTGCAAGGGGCCATGGTGTAGCAGAGAACGTTGAATTTTGAGAATGATGATTACAACCCCCGTTTGGGCCAGGCTGCTGTCTAAATTTGTCTAAGTGGGAAATAAAAGTAGAATTAAGAGCACTCCTTTCTAAAATTCAAAATTAATTTCCTGGTGTCCAGTACCCTCGTTCTCATAACACTTGTTTTACAAGTACTCTCCACCTTCTGCTTAAAAACTCTGCAGACAGCAAGTATGGTGTAATGGTTAGGGCAGACTTTCTCAAGCTTTTGACCCTGAAGGAACCCTTGAAATAGTTTCCAGGCCTCGCTTGGGGAACCCCTGCACATTCAGGCTCAAATATAGGCCGGAAGTTACAAAATTATGATATTCGTTTCCTGGGTAGGCCTGTAGATATGCTTTAACAGTGTTCTTAAACTAAGGATAAAGAATGAAGCTTACCTCTTTCATGTGAAGTTGCCCGAATTTGAAATAATTTTTTTAATAAACCGTGAACCCCTAGTGACCTCTCGCAGAACCCTAGGGTGCCACGCAACCCTGGTTGAGAAACCCTGGTTTGTGGTGTTGAGCTAGGAGCAGAGGACCCGAGTTTAAATACCTCTTCAGCCATGGAAGCTCACTGTTGACGTAGGACCAGTCCGTTTGTCCAGCCTACCTCACAGAGCTGTTGTTGTGGGGGACAAATTTTGGAGGAGGGAAAGTTATGCAAGTCTGGAGGAGGTTTAATAAAGAGAAAGAAACACATGAAGAGCTCGCGGGCAATTTAAATCTGAGCAAGGCATTCCAGATCAGACTAGTATTTTGAAATTTCTAACCGGTCTCTTGTCACCTTCAGTAACAAGACTGAGGAGAAGAAAAACGGATTGCATGTTTTTGCCTTGTTCTTCCGGGAAGTGGTGCAGATTGGGGGTGGAGGGGGAAGCAAGAAAATTGGGGCTGAGATGAGGAGGAGGAAGGGGGATAGCGAGGGAGTGCCTGGCCTTGATCATCTGATCCCAGAGCCTCTCAAATCTTGAACTGATGACAAAGAGGCAAGTAGTTTGTTGTTGTTGTTCAGTCGTTTAGTCGTGTCCGACTCTTCGTGACCTCATGGACCACAGCACGCCAGGCCTTCCTGTCCTCCACTGTCTCCCGGAGTTTACTCAAATTCATGTTCATTACATCGGTGATGCTGTCTAACCATCTCATCCTCTGCCGTCCCCTTCTCCTTTTGCCCTCAGTCTTTCCCAGCATCAGGGTCTTTTCCAGGGAGTCCTCTCTTTGCATTAGGTGGCCAAAGTATTTGAGCTTCAGCTTCAGCATCTGTCCTTCCAATGAGCAGTCAGGGTTGATTTCCTTTAGGATTGACTGGTTTGACCTCCTTGCAGTCCAAGGGACTCTCAAGAGTCTTCTCCAGCACCACAGTTCGAAAGCATCAATTCTTCGGCGCTCAGCCTTCCTTATGGTCCAACTCTCACAGCCATACATTACTACTGGAAAAACCATAGCTTTAACTATACGGACCTTTGTCGGCAAGGTGATGTCTCTGCTTTTTAATATGCTGTCTAGTTTTGCCATAGCTTTCCTCCCAAGGAGCAAGCGTCTTTTAATTTCATGGCTGCAGTCACCGTCTGCAGTGATCTTGGAGCCCAAGAAAGTAGAGTTACACAATTTGAAAGTGTATGAATGATTATCTTCCCCATTTTAAAATCCATCGGCATCCATAAGTCCCTCGTTGGGGGAGATGGGCGGTGATAAATTTGAATTATAAATTATTGTTAGGCACCAAAACTTACCATGCGCCTTCCAGAATAAGCCAAGTACACAACAGAGACTTTGGGAACGGACAACAGCAAATTTATTTGGCGCCAAGCAAGTTTGCTGGATGGCAGTCCGACAGGTGTCACGTGCAGGTGACCTCTGAGTGGAGCAGCCATCCCGAGTACAAGAGTGCACAAACTTTTATACAGCAAATACAAGCAGGAAGTGAGGATGATGATGGTATGCCCATATGTGGGTGAGGTGTCCTCTGACCGTTCCCCGGGATTGGTTAGTTTCTGGGGATCAGGGTCCCTCCCAGAGCTGAAGGATTCTGGGATTCACCAGGTCAAGGGGGTGACGTGGGTCATCAACATAGTTGCAAAGGATGGAATCTTGTGAACATTCACACCATTTGTTCTATGGGCACTGTCCGGGGGCCCAGAGATGAACACTTGCATCTTACAGAGATAACAGTAACACTTACAGGGACATTGGGTTATACAAGCATACTAAATTACAGTGGTCAGAGCCATAAAGTCAAGTCGTGATGATAAAGTCAAGCGGTGATAAATTTGAATTATAAATTATAAATAAATGTAACGGGGGGAATTGTATCCTCCCCACCATGTCCCAGATGGAAATAAGGCTGTTGCATAATTCCAAGCCCCTCCTGTCAGCTTTCCAAAGTGGAGAGAATTTGCATGAAGATGAATTCCATATATGATCCAAACTAGTGTTAAGAATTGGAGAATATGGGAGACAAAGAGAATGTGTTTCCTTTTGGAAATAAAATAGAAAGGAGAATCGAAGAGAGGGAGTTTAAAATAAGTGATAGGTGAGTGACCTTTTGGATGATTTAACGGGAAGCTAAGTTGGAAAAAAGATAATTCTTTTATTTGTGCATATACAAATAATGATCTGGTTTATATATTAATTTAACTTTGTATTATAAACATTAACAATGTAATGTAGCATCAATATTAATAATTGAAAAAGAAAACAAAAAGACCTAAAAAATGATGTCATAAATGTTAAAAAAAAATCAACCACAGTGCTCAAAAATCTTTGTTGCCCCATATTAATACAAATATTGATAGACAACACACACCAACAGTTCTGTGTTGCAAATCAGGTGAAGTTTTTTTCCTTCTTCCCAGTGTTATATAATTATTTCACCTGGTTCCCCAGTCCCAAATGTTAACAATGTTTGATGTCTTTGTTTTTATAGATTTCAAATACTAGGAATATACTCAAGAAGTTACAGGTAATCCTTGACTTATGACCATTTGTTTAATGACCGGTCGAAGTTACGACGGCGCTGAAAAAAGTGACTTGTGACCAGTCCTCACACTTAAGACCGTCGCAGCGTCCTTGCGGTCATCTGATCAAAATTTGGGCATTTGGCAACCAGCATGTATTTACAACAGTTGCAGTGTCCCGGGGTCACGTGACCACCATTTGCAACCTTTCCAGCCAGCCTCTGACAAGCAAAGTCAATGGGGGAAGCCAGATTCGCTTAACGACCATGGCGAAAAAGGTCGTAAAATCAGGCGTGACTCACTTAACAACTGCCTCGCTTAACAACAGAAATTCCGGTTCCAGTTGTGGTCATAAGTCAAGGACTACCTGTATTTGTTTTAAAGAAAATAAGATAAAGGAGAAATCAGAGAAGAAATACTCCTGAGTTATTGTGACTTTTCTGTAGATAGCCTTCTTTTCCAACTCTTAGGTGGAAATCCTGGTTGAGTACCGTGGCAAGAGGGGAATACTTGCAACAAAGGAAGGAAATATTCCTGCAGGGAAGAGTTTTTGTCCCCAGTATGCAATCACTTTGGTATTTTGAAATTTTGCACTAAACGGCACATCCTCTTCTCTTCCCCAGGAGCCTTGGAGACCAAGGGTTAGCTCTGGAGTTGCCATCACAAAATGGGATTGACCCGGATTCGGAATCTCCCCAGGTAATGGGGAATGATGGCAAGGCTGGGTGGGAAAAATAAAAAAGCTGCGTTTCCTGATTGAACTATGATTCTAACCAAACCCCAACCGTTCCAGATTTCAGAATCATCAGCCGCAGTCAATGGGTCACAGCTGGATTCTGTATCCAAGGGCAGAGAGCCTAGCCCACCCGCTTCCCCGAAATTCAGTTCCAAACCAGCTGCTGTCAGCGCGGATCCCGTTCAGCCGGTCACGATGCCCCCGCGAACGCCAGACCACTCGGCTCCAGAACAGATGGAAGGAATGTTACATCGGAAGCAGGAAATGGAATCCCATGGCAAAAAGGCAGCTAACAGGTGACGTGCGTGTGTCGACGGGAGTGTAAAGGCTAGGTATGGAAGGGTGTAACAGAAGGTGGTTAGAATATCCCATAATTCCACCTAAGCTGCAGGGTCCAGAAGATGGCGCCTTCATAATTTGAAGGACATGAGAGTGAGAACCCAGCATGTTGGAAAGCTGAAGATGGCCTTCCCCAGCGTGGAGGATGGGCTCCAAGTGCGTGGACTTCAGCTCCCAGAATTCTTAGCCAATATGGACGTTGCTGAGAATTCTGGGAGCTCATGTCCCTGACTTTGGTAAGTAGCTGGGATGGAGGAGGCTGAGTGTATCACTGTTGGTCCTCTCAAGACTTTCCATGCAGCTCTATAAAAATAATAAACAAACTCGGGAAAATATAAGAAGTGCACCAGCAGAACTCAAAGATATAATGATGATGATGATTTGTTTGTTTGTTTATTTATTCAATTTATATAGCCGCCCATCTCAAACCAGTGACTCTGGGTGGCCAACAGTCATAAAAAACAGTCAAACAATTAAAACAGCACAAAAGAAATTAAACATAAATATAAATGGCAGCCAAGAGATATTAAAATCCGTCGGTGTCAGCACAACCAGGAAACGGGGCCCTTCGCACACTTGGGACCCCAGGCCCAGGCACAAAGCCAGGTACCAATCAAAGAGAATATTTGTAGCTCAGGGTTGAACTGTAGAGTCCTTGATGCTCTCTGAGCCTTGTTTTCTTGCAGACTTTTCATTGCCAGACTAGGCAACAACTTGAGTGCGACACTGTAGATCACAGCTTTTCAAACTGTGTGTCGCAACACATTAGTGTGTCGGCTGCAGTGTCTGGGTGTGTCCCGGCTGCTGCTGCTGCTGCCTCTGAGCCCTGCCAGGATTCCGCGCAGGTCCTAGTGCCTGCCTTGTGCCTGGCTGCCTCCAAACCTGCCCTGCCAGGATTCCACGCAGGTCCTAGTGCCTGCCTTGTGCCTGGCTGCCTCCAAACCTGCTGTGATTCCGCGCAGGTCCTAGTGCCTGCCTTGTGCCCTGCTGTAAGAGTGTGTCGCGAAATTATGCATGTCTAAAAAATGTGTCACCAACATGAAAAGTTTCGAAAGCTCTGCTGTAGATGTTGCCTAGTCTGGCAGTGAAACGTCTGCAAGTAAACCACAAGGCTCAGAGAGCACCAAGGACTCCACAAAGCCAGGTCTTCAAGGCCTTCCGAAAAGCCAAAAGGGTCGGGGCCATCCTAATTTCAGGAGGGAGGATGTTCCAGAGGGCAGGCGCCACGGCAAGAAAGGCACGTCTCCTGGTCCCCACCAGCCGACATTCCTTGGCTGACGGGACCCGTAGCGCACCCAATCTACCAGATCAAATTGGACGGGTAGAAACAAGTGGGAGAAGATGGTCCCTTAGGTAACCCGGTCCCAAGCCATGAAGGTCTTTAAAGGTGACAGCCAGCACCTTGAATTGCACCTGGAAGCACACCAGCAACCATTGCAGCCCCTGAAGCAGTGGTGTTACATGTGCTGAGTAGCCGACACTATTTACAACCCGGGCAGCTGCATTTTGTACCAGCTGAAGCTTCCGAATGCTCCTCAAGGGCAGCCCCATGTAGAGCGTGTTGCAGTAGTCCAACTGCATGACGATGATGCCCGACTCCCAGCGACTCTGAGACGTTCCCGAATGATTTAAAACCACAAGAAACAAAAAAAGGGCAGAGATGGCAGAACGACAAACTGGGTGGAAACAAAAGACAACAACCTAAGTGGAAAGGAGGCTCCAGTCATCCCCACCAAAGGCCTGGGTAAAGAGCCAGGCCTTCAGGCCCCTTCGAAACACCATCAGGGTGGGGGCCCTTTGGATCTCGGGGGGATACATAGGACAGGCGCTGCGAGAGAGAAGGTGCACTTCCGGGATCCCGATAGATGGCATTAGTTAATCGAAGGAACCTGGAGTTTGCCAACCCTGCCAGATCGAATCAGCCAGGCAGAAGGGAGGGGAAAAATCCTGGAACATGCTGCTGCTGTTGTTGTTGTTCAGTCGTTCAGTCATGTCCGACTCTTTGTGACCCCATGGACCACAGCACGCCAGGCCTTCCTGTCCTCCACTGTCTCTCGGAGTTTACTCAAATTCATGTTCATTACATCGGTGATGCTATCTAACCATCTCATCCTCTGCCGTCCCCTTCTCCTTTTGCCTTCAGTCTTTCCCAGCATCAGGGTCTTTTCCAGGGAGTCCTCTCTTCGCATTAGGTGGCCAAAGTATTTGAGCTTCAGCTTCAGCATCTGTCCTTCCAATGAGCAGTCAGGGTTGATTTCCTCTAGGATTGACTGGTTTGACCTCCTTGCAGTCCAAGGGACTCTCAAGAGTCTTCTCCAGCACCACAGTTCGAAAGCATCAGTTCTTCGGCGCTCAGCCTTCCTTATGGTCCAACTCTCACAGCCATACATTACTACTGGAAAAACTATAGCTTTAACTATACGGACCTTTGTCGGCAAGGTGATGTCTCTGCTTTTTAATATGCTGTCTAGGTTTGCCATAGCTTTCCTCCCAAGGAGCAAGCGTCTTTTAATTTCATGGCTGCAGTCACCGTCTGCAGTGATCTTGGAGCCCAAGAAAATAAAATCTGTCACTGCTTCCATTTCTTCCCCTTCTATTTGCCAGGAAGTGATGGGACCTTGGAATTCTTTGGAATTGGAACGTAAACATGCTTCTGACTATCCCTCTTATCTGGCCTCTCCAGGTCTTGGCAGACCATCTATTGCGTCGTGCAGAAAAGCAGCTTTGGATTCTACAAGGACAGCAAGCACGCCAGCAACGGCATCCCCTACCACGGGGAAGCGCCCGTCGGCCTGCAGGGATCGCAGTGCCACGTGGCTCTGGATTACAAGAAACGCAAGCATGTCTTTAAACTCGGGTAAGCTCTGGCTGCTTGCGGCCCCGTGGCGTCGGCGGCATTTTTTTTACTTCTACATTTTCCTGGGTTTCGCATGCACAGTTGAGTACTGGTAGGATGTGTCCACACACCCCATTCAAGGACAGTTGCAGGCTTGTCTGAAAATCACGAGGACGGTAGGTCCTCCTATGCCAGTAGGAATCTTGGGAATTGTAGCAAAAGATGGCAAGGGTATGTCCCCATTTTCAGCACCCAGCACAGTCCAAAAGTATTCTTTGTGAACGAACACAATCCTATGCATTCAACAAGAAAGACTCCCAGTAAAAGGTTGATGTCTCAAGTGGGTGTTTTTCACGAAGCGCTGTGGAGGGTATCCCTTTACATCCGTGCTTTCCAAGCTTTCAGAACCTGGAAGTGCTGATGGTGCGTCGCCACCGCCCCAGCGGCGGTGCGCACGGCAACGGCGGTGGCGCGGCGGTGGCGGCAGGCCATCAGCGCTTCCGGGTTTTAGCGTGAAACACGAAGCCGCCAACGCCGCCATCGGTGTGTCGCCAACGGCGGGACTTTGGAAAGCACTGCTTTACATACTATTATTTATCCGGTTTTGCCGGAGGAATTGGGGTGTAAAGATTCCTCAGCTAACACCAGTTGATTCTTGTTTGCTTTTCTTCTCTCTCGGCAGATTAACAGATGGCAAAGAATATTTATTTCAGGCAAAGGATGAGGTGAGTAGATCTCTAGAACAGGGGTACCCAACCTTTTTGGCACCAGGGACCAGTTGTGGAAGACAATTTTTCCACGGACCGGGGGGGACAGGGTTTGCAGGCGGGAGCCAATTGTGGGGACCAGGGGACAGGGTTTGCAGGCGGGAGCCATTCGCGCGGACGGGGGCGGGGTTTGCAGGCGGGAGCCAATCACGGACGGGGGGGCAAGGTTTGCAGGCGGGAGCCATTTGCGCGGACAGGAGCGGGGTTTGCAGGCGGGAGCCAATCACGGACGGGGGGGCAAGGTTTGCAGGCGGGAGCCAATCACGGACGGGGGCGGGGTTTGCAGGCGGGAGCCAATCACGGACGGGGGGGCAAGGTTTGCAGGCGGGAGCCATTTGCGCGGACAGGAGCGGGGTTTGCAGGCGGGAGCCAATTGCGCGGACAGGGGCGGGGTTTGCAGGCTGGAGCCAATTGCACAGACGGGGGGGCAAGGTTTGCAGGCGGGAGCCAATTGCGCGGACCACCACTGCTCACCTGCTGTGCGGCCCACTTCCTAACAGGACGTGGCCCACAGGTTGGGGAGCCCGCTCTAGAAGTTTGTTCTGAATAGTCTTCCACTCCATCGCCCAGTTATATCCTGCTTCCCCCCCACCCCCATTTTCAGAAGGGCATTTAATAGGCTTCATGAAGCCAAAGAACCGAATACAGGAATTCCTTAACCACTTTTAGTACAATATTGAGTTACGTGCGAGTCTTCCAGGATAAAAGAAAAATATAAACAAACGGTTTTTCGAGAACAACTTGCAGGTTCTGCAAGCTTCAAGTTCTAGGTACATCATACGGTATAAATTCTGATTTCTGAAGATCAACACATGAGTCTCCCTTAATAATCAAGGGGGGTTGCCTTCCACCATGCCCCTTCCTCACTACATCATAGGACAGAGCTTTCCAAACGTTTCATGTTGGTGACACACTTTTTAGACATGCATCATTTCGCGACACACTCTTACAGCAGGGCACAAGGCAGGCACTAGGACCTGCGCGGAGTCCTGGCAGGGCAAGTTTGGAGGCAGCCAGGCACAAGGCAGGCACTAGGACCTGCACGGAATCACAGCAGGTTTGGAGGCAGCCAGGCACAAGGCAGGCACTAGGACCTGTGCGGAATCACAGCAGATTTGGAGGCAGCCGGGGACAAGGCAGGCACTAGGACCTGCGCGGAATCACAGCAGGTTTGGAGGCAGCCGGGGACAAGGCAGGCACTAGGACCTGCGCGGAATCCTGGCAGGGCAGGTTTGGAGGCAGCAGGGCACAAGGCAGGCACTAGGACCTGCGCGGAATCACAGCAGGTTTGGAGGCAGCCAGGCACAAGGCAGGCACTAGGACCTGTGCGGAATCACAGCAGGTTTGGAGGCAGCCGGGGACAAGGCAGGCACTAGGACCTGTGCGGAATCCTGGCAGGGCTCGGAGGCAGCAGCAGCCCCGACACACCCAGACACTGCAGCCAACACACTAACGTGTCCCGACACACAGTTTGGAAAGCTCTGTCATAAGACATTTACAAAACTACAGGATAGCCTGTTAGAGCTTTTTGGAGGAAAACTAGTTACCTGCTTTCGGCCGGGGTTCGGACGATTGGCGGGAAATGCTCTGTCCGTGCTTCACGGCCCCCTTTTTCCCCCTCCCTTCCAGGCAGAGATGAGCAGTTGGATGCGAGTGATCAACGCCGCCGCGTGCCCACTCCCTCCCCAAGACCCTGCGGAAGACCAGCCCCCGCTCATCAGCAAAGGCATGACGCGAGCAATGTCGATGCCCCCCGTGCCCCCCCACAGCGCCTCGGAAGGGACCGTCACCCTGCGCAGCAAAGACGCCAAGGAGAAGGAGCGCGAGAAACGCTTCAGTTTTTTCAAGAAGAATAAATAGGAGCCGTCGGCGGGAGCGGGACAGGGGGTTTCTGCTGCGGTTGGTGAAATCTGTACAGGCCTGAGCAGTGATGCGGGGCGCAGCGAGGGGCTTGAGATCGGCAAGGGGAGCAGGGGTAGGGCGTGACAAAACGGGCCGTGGCTCTTTTCTTCATACCGCAGGTTGCATGAAGCATCTCTGACGTTTGCAAGGAATGCCTCCCCTTCTGCCCCCCCCCTTCCCCCTAACAAAGAAAAACGAAACGAAACGGGCCACGTCGCCTCTGTTGCACCGGAGGCAAACACAGTGGAAAGTGCGGCTGTGGCGGCGCTGAGCTGGGGAACGGCGTCGGATGCTGGACATCTGGGGTGGGGGGCAGGGGCGTGCGTCTGGGCGGAGTGGGGCTGATCCAAGCCCCGTCTTTAAGGAGCGCCAAGGATGCTGGTGTCTTGTGGGTTCTGGTAGGGACGCCCTTGGAAGTCCCACAGATACACAACGGACCATTTTGGCTTCCGAGGTTGAGATGTCCTTTCCTGTGGTATCACCTTTGCTCCTCCTCCTCCATCTGCGCTCCAAGGCTCTTGGCTCCCCCCCCCTACACACACACTGCAGCCTCATCAGCAGGCAACATCATGTTGGAAAAAGGCCGATCGTCTGCGTGCCGCTTTGGCCCCGTCCGAATGCGAGACGGGCCTCTTCTCAACACCTGAAAAAAAAATCCCCCTTTAAAAGTTTAGCTAAATCGTGATAGGCACCTATACACGCACCCCTGCTAAAATGTAACCCAGGATGCAACACGCTGCCCCGCTTGGCCCTCGAGCTTAAGCACGCTTGTGTCTGGGGTTGAGAAGCGGCCGCCTCCTCTTGGAAAGCTAAGGGATGTTGAGCTTGCCCTGCACCTGTCTCTCCTGACGCGCATCTTCTAAGCTTCCCTATCCTGAACGCAGCAGAGGGAACGGGACAGGTTATCAGGGAAGGGGGGGCCAAAACACTGGGGGCTGGCTCCGGGTTTCAGGAGGCGTCCCCGGGATGAAACTCCTCTACTCCCTGCAGCTGAGTCTCAGGACCGGCTACCGGCCCTCCAGACTTGCCTCACGGTGCCTGCAAGCACCTCTGGAATGTGCCTGCAAGCTGTGATCTCTCTGGAATGTGGTGGGGGCCTTAAACTAAGACAGCTTTTGCTGCCAGAGGTTCCCCCAACTAGGAAGCCCGGGCTAATTCTGGCTCAAAGCAGTGACCAGCAATCCATGAACTACCCTGCACCCACCCCACCCTCTGCTTTAAAACAGTGGGCCCCTCTCTGCCCACACAATGCCTGGCAGTGCTGTTGTAATAGGTCTACTCCGGTTGGGATTATTTTGGCAGCAGCTTTTCCCAAACTGGCGCCCTCCGCTGGCTAAGAAATCGGGAGGCGAGGTTCCAATGCATCTGGTGGATCACCAAGTTTTGGAAGGCTAGTTTAATAGCCCCCTCCCTTCCTCCCCCTAGCCTCTATTCCAGGGTTCCTCAACCTTGGCAACTTTAAGAGGGGTGGACTTCAACTCCCAGAATTCCCCAGCCATGCTGGCTGGGGAATTCTGGGAGTTGAAGTCCACCCCTCTTAAAGTTGCCAAGGTTGAGAAACCCTGCTCTATTCTATGCAAAATTCATCATCCTACACCCGTTTCACTCCTTTTGTCAAGCCTCGGAGCGCGCAAAGTCCTCAGGGTTAGAACAAAGACCATCCGGTCTACGAGGAAGATTCCCAAGTGGCGGAGTTTCCGTTTCTCAGGTGCCGGCCGTTCAGTTTATCACCTAGAGATCTTTGGGTTGATCTTTGCCTCCTGTGGCCGCCTGCCACGGATCTTCCCCCCCCCCCCCAGGGAGCCCACACACTGCCAGTGCCCGCTTGCGTGTGGCAGAAAAGAACACCTTGCAGGGCCTAGCTGAGAACCAGGAAGCTGAAAGATTTCCCTCGCGCTGTTGCATAACGGGCTTCTTCAAGCATCACATGAATCCATTGGCGAGCACCAAAGTTTTTTTCTGTTGGGTCATCTGCCAGCTGCTTGTCAGGGTCTCGACCGGAGCAGGATCCCCACTGTGACCTCGCTCTGTGGTCTCCCACCCACCCACCCACCCACCCCCGGTCTTGGTTCCTGACCCGGGTGTGCCTTCCATTCGTACCTGGATGCCGCCCTGCATTTCCACCTCTCCTCTGCAGCCGTGCCTCGCGCAGAGAGGATCGCCTCTCTTACCCTCGGCCCCGAAGGAGGCAGAAGCAGCCTTGGCGCACGGATGGGGTTGCAGAAAGACCCAGAGGGATCGCCTGCCTTCTGACGAGCAGGATGTATTTTTTTCAGGGGGGAAAGGGCGGGGCCCCCCGGCCTACTAGGGAGACGCCCCTCGAGGGCCCCCAGCAGTGTTTTCTGTGCTTGTTGGGGACTATTATCCATGTGTTTGCAGTGGCATCTGTTCCAATCTTTTTTTTGGAAAAATAAAAAAGAATCTGTGGAGTAGCCTGCTTCTTTTCTTCATAGGGGCCTGTTGCAAGATGGGGTTTTCGCCCCCTTGATCGTTCTCCGGCAGACCAGGCTCATCGCTGCTAACCCATAATACGATTTGCCTGTTGGTGGCCTATAATGCTGGAGGAACTCAGCTGTCGGAATTTGCATCCCAAGGCCTGCGACTTAGCGTGACGTGCCAACTCACCCGTGTGCATGAGGGGCAAAAAATTCCCCAGTCTCTTGCTCTGTGCTTTTAGACAAGTGCTGGCTGGGGAATTCTGGGAGTTGAAGTCCACACAGCTGAAAGTGGCCAAGGTTGAGAAACACTGCTTTAGACCCTCATGTGGAGACCACTGTCCCAACCGGCACCCACAGGTCTTTTAAAGAAGGGGCCGCAGCACAGTGATCAGAGCTAGCTTTAGATAGAATACTTTTTGATAGAATACTTTATTGGCCAAGTATGACTAAACATACAAGGAATTTGTCTTCGGTGCAAGAGCTCTCAATAATAAATTATACAATCAAGAAAAGAAAAAATAATACTACAGCTATTTAACTAACATACTGATATTTAAGGGAGAATTAAGAGACAACAATACTGCATCTGTTATCTAGCATATGTTCACATATAACAGAGCATTACCGGTCACATCTTGGCAGTCATGTGTTATCATACATCAATCATTTCCTCATGCTACATTAATTAAAAGTTCAACAGAGCAATGGCATACATTATCAATCATTGTATCATGCTGCATTAATTAGGAGTTCAACAAATCAATAGCACAAGGGAAAAAACTGTTTCGATGTCTAGATGTTTTGACATATGGTACTCTATAACGCCGTCCTGATGGAAGAAGTTGAAACAGTTTATATCCAGGGTGAGAAGCGTCTACAGATATCTTCTACGCCCTACGTTTGACCCTTGCAACATACAGGTCTTCTATAGAGGGCAGGCGCATTACAATCATTCTTTCTGCAGACTTGACTATCCGTTGGAGTCTATGTCCTGCCTGGTTGCAGATGTGCAAGATTTCAAGTCTGATCCTTGAATCGTTAGATACGGTAGAGAGAGAGAGAGTTATCTGAAGCTCCTGAAAGACCCGCCATGTTTCCATTTAAGGGGAAGTCTCCCCTGAATTGAGCTCAGCTCCTGGGGAGATCTGGATCCGTGCTAGGCAGCCGTCCAGAAGTGGTTTTCCTTCTGGGAGTTTCTTTGACTTGGTAGTCTAACCCTGGCCCTAACCCCATCCAATGTTAACCGGATCCAGTCGTGCTTGGCTTCTGAGTTGCTGCCACCTGCTGGGACGTTTCATTTTAAAACCAGACCTTTCTTCCGAACCATGGGGACTAGAATCTGATTTTCTTGTTTCAATGAAGGATTCATGACTCTGGGATCCCTCAGCTAGTCGGGAAAAGATCCTTTTTTGAGACCATGGGAAACTGCTACTACAGGTAGTCCTTGACTCACAACCATTTGTTTAGTGACCGAAGTTACGACGGTGCTGAAAAAAGTGACTTGCAACCGGTCCTCGCACTTACAACCGTCACAGCATCCCCACGGTCACGAGATCAAAATTTGGGCACTTAGCAACCGGCATGCATTTATGATGGTTGCAGTGTCCCGGGGTCACATGATCGCCATTTGTGACCTTCCCGGCCGGCTTCCGACAAGCGAAGTCAATGGGGGAAGCTAGATTCACTTAACAACCATGTGATTTTAAAGACCGTGGTGATTTGCTTAATGACCACGGCAAAAAAGGTCATACAGGTAGTCCTCACTTAACCATTCATTTAATGATGGTTTGGACTTACAACGGTGCTGGAAAAAAGGACTTATGACTGCTCTTCACACTTCGGACCATTGCCACATCCCCGCAGTCACATGATCATGATTTGGGCACTTGGCAACAGGTTCACATTTATGACCATCGTAGCATTGCATGGTCATGTGATCACCACTTTTGACCTTCACAGCCAGCTTCTGGCAAGAATGGGGAACCGTGTGATTCACTTAACAACCACATGGTTCACTTAATACCTGCAGAGATTCACTTAACAACTGCCACAAAAAAGTCATAAAATTGGGTTGGATTCACTTAATGACCGCTTTGCTTAGCAACCAAAATTCCGGTCTCAATTATGGTTGTTAAGCGAGGACTACCTGTAAAATTGGGTGTGATTCACTTAACGACCACCTCGCTTAGAGATGGCAGTTCCAGTCCCAATTGTGGTCATAAGTCAAGGATCTAGCACAGTCCATACTAAATTAGATGGACAACTGTTCTGATGATGCAAGGAACGTTCTTAATTTCCCAGTTCCCAGGGCCCAATAGTCAACCGGCATCCCCCATGGGCTCCATTCCTTTCCACCCCTCTTACCTCATTCTGATCGAGTTGCTTCAGCAATTCAAGTGGCTAATCAATTGATTCAATATTTCTTTTTCCTCCCAACTGTCCTCTCTTTCTGGACCATGAGAAATAGAAAAAGTTAAATACCCCTTTGAGGTGAGCTTGACTCCTGGTGACCACACGGACACATTTGTGAGATTTTCTGGGCAACAACCTGGAAGATGACCTCCCATCCGGCTCACCACCCTGGGAATCTCCTGGTGGTCTCCCATCCAACCACTAACCAGTCTGATTCTGCTTAGCTTATTCTCCTGCGAAAAACCTATTGAATTATTGCATCAAAGGGTAATAGCTAAAGCATGGCAACGCTACTTCCTGGCCCTTGTTGACCCTTCTAACAACTTTTATGCTATCCCAACCGAAACCATTAGAGCAGTGTTTCTCAACCTTGGCCACTTTAAGATGGGTGGAGTTCACCTCCCATGCTGGCTGGGGAATTCTGGGAGTTGAAGTCCACCCATCTTACAGTGGCCAAGGTTGAGAAACACGGCATTAGAGTATTAGAAATGGTCTGGGAAGCCAGGGTTCAAATTCCCATTCAGCCCAAAGACTTCCGGAGTGATTTCTTCTGCCTTACCTACCTCACAGGGTTGTTGTGAGGATAAGCGGGAAGCCTGGAAAAATAAGTAATAAATAATGATTCAACGAATGCACATTGATAAGCTCCCTTTCGTCCAGGAGCACAGCACCCATAGCCTCCTCCACCCCTTTTGAAAATCCATCATGGAACCGTCCAGTTCCTCCCTCCGCCTTGAACAGTCTGGACTTCCCCCGCATCCTCCATCATGGAACAGTCTGGCCTCCTCCTCCCCTGCCCTTCCAATGGTATCACCAAGATTCCGCCCTCCCAACCACGCGTCAAACATTGAATGACCTATCGCCTGACCCGCCCCGCCCCCGGATTTATGACCTTCTTTTCCGCCTGTCTGCAGGCGAGCGTTAACATTCTTCGCCTAATACGATTGGCCGAAGGGTTGACGTACCCGCATGGGGAGGCGGGGTCACCTCATACAGCCTCACCCGACGAGAGCCAATCACCTCGGGACGTTACTAAAGGCGGGAGCCGATTGGGTTCTCGTCTTCCAGCGACTTTCTGCCTTGTCCATTCATCCTGCGCGGCGTCTCTTGACGGGACCAATCAGGACCTAGCGCAGGAGCAGAAGGCGGGCCGAGCTGCTTGGAGGAGGACGTGAAGTTTAGCCGCCGCCGCCGCCGCCGCCATTTTGTGCTGAGCGCTGTCGCTGAGGTTCGTGATGGGCCGGGCCGGGCGGGCGGAGGAAGCGGGTGGCGGGTGGCGGCGGGTGGCGGGGGAGGTGCTGGCGGTGAGGTGAGCTTGCGGACGCCTGCACGCAAAACTGAGGCCTTGGTTTTCTGCCTCGACTAATAATAATCCTTCCTTCCCGGTACTAATACTGAGGGCACAGAGATAGAATATAAACACGCCCACAGCCGTACACTCTACGCACCCATACACAATCATGGCCTCTGCTTGTACAGAGTTGGGCTGGTGTATTTTATATATATATATAGTGAGATTACACACACCCACAAATATATATACACGCATATATATTATATAACATCCTGTAACTAAAGACGATTATTACCGAAAGACATATGACAAAGACTTGTTTCTGTAACTGGGCGAGTATGTATATATATATGTGTGTGTGTGTATATATGTATGTATGTGTGTGTGTGTGTGTGTGTGTGTGTGTGTATGTATATATATATATATATATATATATATATATACACACACACACACACATACACATATATATATATACACACACATACACATACACATATATATACATACTCGCCCAGTTACAGAAACAAGTCTTTGTCATATGTCTTTCGGTAATAATCGTCTTTAGTTACAGGATGTTATATAATATATATGCGTGTATATATATTTGTGGGTGTGTGTAATCTCACAATAACACACTTTTGGGGGCCTAAGTTGCATTAATTATGTGAAATTAATATTAGTGTGTGTGTGTTTATACACATACATGCAACTCTATTTAGGTGTTTAGATGCTGCACACACAACACACACAAACTAGGTCTTGGGCCTGTGCCTTTCATTAATAACAATATGTTACGTATTTTCATTCATTCATTCATTAAATAAATAAATACGTGCTTTCAGCACGTAGAGAAGGTACAGTACTCATGTGAAGAAGCAGACTGAAATGGATACGTCTTTTAAGCCAGTCTGGTGAAACACTAGAAAAATTACTGTTTTTCATTTAGGAAATCTGATTTCTGCTCGTCTGTAACCCTTTAATACTATTCCCATATAGATGTAATCATGAAACGATTCTTGTCCCTTGCTGGGGAGAGGATTTTCTTGGGATCTCTGCTGCATGTCCATAAGATCCTTCCTGTGATTTATTTATTTATTTATAATTCAAATTTATCACTGCCCATCTCCCCCAACTGGGCGATTTACAACAGAGTCAACAATTAAAAACCTGTAAACAAGTTACCATCTAAACCAGTATAATAAATAATAGATAAAAATCCAAGGGATGGTAAAAATTCATATAGAAAGGAGGGCACTATGGGGCCAGCCACCCCCAGGAGGAACTATTACCTCCCCCGTCCCAGGCAAGGCGGCAGAGCCAGGTCTTTCAAGTCTTCCGGATTTAGGACTCGGACTACATAATGTGCTAAATCAAAGGGAGCCTTTGTCCATATAGTAGATTTTTCCTACTATTCTTTTTTCCCATTGGGAGGTGCTAGTAAGATAGCCGTGGTGGCACCTTCCTCCGCAGAATTCGGACCACTTAAAGTTAATGCTTGAAGAGGCTGATGAAATTCCCTGAGCAAACGTAAGGGAGGTTGTCTTTGATCATTACAGTCTCTTGGGCTTTTTTGTTGCTGCTGAATTGTCTCGTGCTCTTTGGTTTTAGTTGTTAAGAGCAGACTAATGCATCCTTCTTTACTCCCCTGCTCAGCTCTAGCCACCATGGTGAAACTTTTTATTGGTAACCTTCCCCGGGAAGCCACGGAGCAGGAAATCCGCTCTCTCTTTGAGCAGTATGGGCGAGTCCTGGAGTGTGACATCATCAAGAACTACGGCTTTGTGCACATTGAGGACAAGACGGCGGCGGAGGATGCCATCCGCAACCTTCACCACTACAAGCTGCACGGTGTCTGCATCAATGTAGAAGCCAGTAAAAACAAGAGCAAGGCTTCCACTAAGCTACATGTGGGCAACATCAGCACCACATGCACAAACCTGGAGCTGCGGTCCAAGTTTGAGGAGTATGGCCCTGTGCTTGAGTGCGATATCGTGAAAGATTATGCCTTTGTGCACATGGAGAGAGCGGAGGATGCCGTCGAGGCCATCAGAGGCCTTGACAACACAGAATTCCAAGGTGGGAAGTGGGGACAGGGTGGGAGTAGAAACCGGAAGCCAACGTTTCCCCCATGCTGCCTTTCCTCCCCGTGGGAGGTAATTTCCAGAGAACCAGATTTAGTTGTCCGGGGGTCCACAGCTGATAATGTCGTCCACTAGTTCAGTTCCATCCTTGATTAGTCTGATTTCTGACGCCAGGTATTTGGTTTCAGGATAGATTGAATTTAAATGCATTTTTGTATTTCAGCAAAGATGTGTTTTGGTGACGACCTACTGCTTGTTAGAAAGGAGATACATTTTCATCCAAATTAGGGTTGCTCTAATTCTAAAACAAGACCAAAAATGATTTCATATAAAACTTTTGAGGCCCATGAGATTAATAATAATAGTTCTCTTTACTAATATTATCATCCTTTCTGCTCATTGAATGCTCAAAGGAACACCATTAAAATAAGGCAATTAAAACCCCAGTAAATTTTACAAATTCTGTAAGAATATGGCTGAACGCAGCAAGTATATTATTTATTTTCATTTTATTTTTATCCCGCCTTTATTATTTTTATAAATAACTCAAGGTGGCGAACATACCTAATACTCCTTCCTCCTCCTATTTTCCCCACAACAACAACCCTGTGAGGTGAGTTGGGCTGAGAGAGAGTGACTGGCCCAAGGTCACCCAGCCAGCTTTCATGCCTAAGGCGGGACTGGAACTCTGTCTCCTGGTTTGCCATTGGCTCCTTCCTAGGGCTGAGAGAGAGTGACTGGCCCAAGGCCACCCAGCTGGCTTTCATGCCTAAGGCGGGACTAGAACTCTGTCTCCTGGTTTGCCATTGGCTCCTTCCTAGGGCTGAGAGAGAGTGACTGGCCCAAGGTCACCCAGCCGGCTTTCATGCCTAAGGCGGGACTAGAACTCTGTCTCCTGGTTTGCCATTGGCTCCTTCCTAGGGCTGAGAGAGAGTGACTGGCCCAAGGCCACCCAGCTGGCTTTCGTGCCTAAGGCGGGACTAGAACTCTCTGTCTCCTGGTTTGCCATTGGCTCCTTCCTAGGGCTGAGAGAGAGTGACTGGCTCAAGGTCACCCAACTGGCTTCCGTGCCTAAGGTGGGACAAGTTTCTAGCTTTGTTTGCAAATTATCCACCCTGCTCCCCCACTTCATTAGGTTTCCAATGCATCACGTTTAGGGCAGAAAGAAGAAAGCGCATCTTGCCTTTTTAAAATAATATTAGAAAAATACACTATAGGAGTTGTCACTCTGTATTTAGACCTTCAGTTGATTAATTGATAAAAATATGCCGTGTGGTTGATCAAAGTTGGTTTGATTGGTGGTTGGCTTCATATGATGGCCTTGGCTTGTTTAAGCAGAGTTTATTGAGTAAACCATAGTTGGCTGGACTTGTACAGGATGCCAACCCATCTTAATCTACAGTGACTGGGTTCACACAACATGCTTAGCCAAGACAGACTACATACTGGCTTAGAATCGTGGGAAACTGGCTGGTGAGACGTTGAACTGTAGCAATCAGTCTTTTGGGTCTGTCAGAGAGAGGAGTGAATCTTGAGGCTAGTCTTATTTCCTCCGTGCTCCATTTCCTGCCTGTTCATTAAATACATGAAAAGGCTTCCATTCCTCTCTTTTTCACAAGCCCTTCGTACTCCTCTCTGGTGTTCCCTGTAGTCAACATTACTGAGTCTTCTCCATCCCAGACCCTCAGCCAGCCTTCTTCTAGGCTCCCATGTTAGTCTCCTGTGGCTTCCTGATTTACCATCCTCCTTACTGTGATTTGATCCCTTCTTCCCCTCTTCTTGCTTCCAATAGCAACCTATTTCCTAACGCCCTGCATTAGATTTTCAACTCGGCTTGCTTTTTTGTTTCTATCTCAGAAGTTGCGGAATTGTAACAACCTTCTGCCAAGGTTGTTACAACTAATGTTGAGCGCCCTAGCAGATTTGTGGTCAACTATTAAAAATCTACACCATGGAGGTTGGCGCAAGTGCATTAAAATAAACAAAACTTTGGCTGTATTTTAGGAGAAGTCCCAAATATTTCCTCTGATATGTTTAATTGAGGTGGCATCTGCAGGTGACATAGAATGGCAGTTTGTTAATGTTTCCTACTGATTAGCAGAAATATAATAATTCAAAGGATATTTACCATTTCTTTTTCCTTTCACTTATCTGGAAGATTCTTGAGTATAGTGTGATGATAGTGTGGTCAGAAGAGAGATTGGTCACAGCCTAGAAATTGACTTAAGGCTGGTTCATGGGACATTATTTTGAGGAAGTTTGTTTATTCAATTTATATGGCCACCCGACTTGCTGATGCAACTCTGGGCAACTAACATCAGGCTAAAATTGACAGTCAAAAAACCCTCAAAGCAACAAGAATAAAAACATAGCATACCTTTAGGTAGAAAGTTGTATTTGTGGTGGGAAAAGGCCTGGATAGCAAAGTGATGGGGCAATAGTGTGCGTTGAAATGCAGCGTCATTCTATGGATTAAGGATTGGAACAATTAAGGGAAATGTTTCCTTGGTCTAGTGCCTTGCTGGTATGTGTCTTTCTGCTAATAGTATTTTATTTCATTCTCACTGGTGTGTGCCAGACCAGTAACAAATATGCGTTATTGCTGAATTTCCGAACTCTGAAGCAGCGGTGGTAGCTTTAAAAAAATCTCTTAATGATTCAGGGAAGATCTGATTCCCTAGATGTCTGAAAAAGATGGAGAAAGTGATATCAGCGGCATTTGAATTTTCTCTCCCTTTTCTGAGTCTCCGGTTACAGCGGATGAATTTTGATGCAGCAGTTTGGAGGGCAGGGGCTGTTTGCCTCTAAAGTGGATTGCCTGCACTGTGTGCAGGTAGGAGTTGACACAGAGTGGAGGATAAAACTTGACTTACAAAATGAAATCAGGAGGGCTGAAGCTGGGAACCTAATAAACTATTTCTAGAGTGCCAAATTGGGATGTTGGATGGATTGTTCGAACAGGGCCAGCATCTCTACTGAGTGATCTAACGGGCTGGTTAGCAACTTGACCCAACTGGACAGAAACAGGCAAGGACAGTGCGAAGAATTTACAAAGCTGAGTTGCATGCGGTCTCCTGGGGGCTTCCTCTCTTTTCCAGTGTCTGAGTTCTCTGTAAGTTACGGTTCAGAAACCAACACCACTTCCGTGCCATGTTTGGACATCTCAGTTGCTGGAATCGAAGAGGTGGAAGTGCTAGATGGACCAAATGGCTTGGTGACTGACTGTTCAGAACCCGTGCCTGACTTGGGCTTAGTTCCGGCTAGATGTAGGAAGAAGGGTGTTTTTCCTTATCAATTGTCTTACTGGCACACAGCGATCCAGGCACTCCTGTTGTTCCTAGCTCTACAAAAACACACTCTCAAGAATAAAGTACGGGCCGCTGGCAGGGACCTGAACGGATTGTATACAGTAGCTCCGTGCCTCAGGAGTGCTAAGGCTGCAAGAACCCTTTGGCAGAATAAATGGAACGTGTCTGAATCGTTCCACATCCGCTCTTGTCTGCAAGGAACAAGGTCAGGGCAGTGCCATGCCTGCAGAAGAATAAAACTGGAGAAGGAAGGAAGACCAGATCGTGCTATGTTAGTGGGAAATAGATCTGAAAATGTTCAGAATGTTTAGCTTAAGCCAGAGCTTTCCAAACTGTGTGTCGCGACAGGCTGCAGTGTCTGGGTGTGTCGGGCTGGTGCTGCCTCCAAACCTGCTGTGATTCCGCGCAGGTCCTAGTGCCTGCCGTGTGCCCTGCTGTAAGAGTGTGTCGCGAAACGATGCCCTGCTGTAAGAGTGTGTGTCACCAACATGAAAAGTTTGGAAAGCTCTGGCTTAAGTATAAGAATTGTTCCTTTAAAGCTCAATAACAGCGACACTGATTGTTCTAGAGTTACTAGAAAACACCGGATGCTGTATGTCACCACAGGTGTCTCTGAAGTAAGTAAGTTTTCATGTTCTGGTAAACCAGATTCTTGGGGTTTGACCTGTAATTCCTTACCTGCCTTGCAGGCCTGCCAAAACATTTCCATTTCTTAGTGGCCAGCATCCAATTGGGGAGATGAATTAAACACTTTGTATTCCTAAACAGGATAGAATAACTCTCTCGCTGCTGAATGCTTCGTTTCCTGAGTACAACTTACTGGTCACTCCAGACCAGAAGAGGCACCATGTCCACAAACAGCTGTTGGCTTGCCTCCTGACCCATTAGTTGTAGCGGGTTATTTCCTTGTTTGTTGGTTTTTTTAAAAAAAAAAAATTCTGAGCTGCTGTGCTTTTGCTTTGAATTGTCTTAACAAATCTTTATAGCTGCCCTTCTTGCGTCTGTTTCTTCAAGGCAAACGAATGCGCGTGCAGTTGTCCACCAGCCGGCTCAGGACCGCGCCCGGGATGGGAGACAAGAGTGGCTGCTACCGGTGTGGGAAGGAGGGTCACTGGTCTAAAGAGTGCCCAGTAGACCGCACGGGGCAAGTGCCCGAGTTGACCGAACCTTATAGCGAGCAATATGGAATGGTGCGCACCCCCTACCCTACGGGCTATGGGGACCCCGTGTATTACGATGACCCCTATGGAATGGTGGACTACTATAAACGGTACCGCGCGAGAAACGCTGCGGCATATGGGGCTTCTGCATACGACACTTATGCGGAGCACACCATGGCCCAGTATTCCCAGTACGCCCAGTACTCACAAGCCACAGCCATGGCCAGTCGCCTCTCTACCACCTTAGACCCCTACGAGAGGCCCCTGCTGCCAACCTCGGGATCTGCAGCCGCGGTAGCTGTCGCTGCTGTGGCCGCGACGTCCTCATTTTACACCCGGGATAGAAGCCCTCTGCGTCGCTCGGCAGCTGCGGCTTCCACCGCTGGAGACGTGTACGGATACGAGCGCGTTCAGCTGTCTCCCGTCCCGCGATCCTCCCTCTACGATGTCCAGCGTTTCGGGCGGGATGCAGGCGCGGACAGGTTGCGATACTCCGCGTATTGAGTCTCGAGGTGAGAGCGTTTTTTTCATGAGTAGCTTGGAGGAGGAGGAGGAGGAGGGGGATGGCGCATCGATGTTGCTGCTGGTGAGACTTGGGGAACAGGCCTGCGGCTGGGTGTGTCTCGAGAGGATACCTCCTGGTATCTGCTGGGCTCTGCAGCTCTTAACCGTTAGCAGCCGTAACTCGTGGAACAGACTAGGCTGCTTGGTGTGGGAGAAGAAATCGAGACCATTGTCCTCGGAAAAGAGAGGGGCCACTATAGGCACGTGCAAAACGCGCCAATTAGGAACGGAACGTTCTGGAGAGTGCCAAACATGCCGTTTGCAACGATTTCCAGAAGTAAATCTTCCAAACTGAAAGTGGTTCAGCGTGTCCCAGAGATAATTTGGCCCCCAAACCGTCCTGGTTAATCCAACAGGCCGTGTCCAGGACATCTCAACCTGCTTCTGGCACAAAGGATTTACTTCTAGAAACCGCCAGCCCACCACCCAAAATGGCATGGCCATTTCAGAGTTCTCCAGAACATTTGTTCCCAAATCAGCGAGTTTTGTTCCTCCCTACTTGTATGTTTTGGTACAGGGTCAGACTCACGGTTGTCTTCCCTGAGAGGAGTGGACTCCACTCTCTTGTTCCTAAAATCCTGGCTAGGCTTCTCCTTTGTTTTTCCCGCCCTCACTACTCTTCTGCTTTCTCTTCTGTTCCCACTGCCCTGCAGACTTGCCTTCTGCCCCCAGGACTGTCAGTGCCTCGTTCCTTCCTCCTCGCATATATCCCAGCATGCACCATAAAACCTGAAATTAGGGTGCTGTGGCCACACCCGGACCGACAGAAGATGGAGCAGCTTTTCACCAAAGCTGCTTGGAAGTTAGCAAACCCTTGAGTTACAGAAGGTGCCCCAGTGCGTGGTCTCTGAGCCTACTCCACATCTGAGGGAGGTTCCCTTCTGAGTTTCTTCTGAGATGCCTATTTGGCGACTTGTTACCGAAAAGTGGCTTACGGGAACGAAATCTAAATCTAGCTGGACTAGCTTCCGCTTCCATCAGTGGCTGAACCAGGTGCTTTATAAGCAGAAGCGAAGTTCCCATCCAGTAGTGTCTGAAATAGCTTGTGTAGGTCTTCAATTAGCCACTGTGGCTAATAGCCGCCAGTAGCAGTCCCCTCTGGAAATAGGTCTAACGCTTAAAAATCCATAGATGCTCATGGCCACCAGCACATCTTCTGGTGGATTAATTCCTTTAGTTAGTAATGTGCATTGATATCAAAGTTTGCTTTGTTTTTGTCCATCCTTAAGCCACTGTGATTTATTTTCCCTGGGTGACCCCAAGGTCCAATCCTACTGAAAGACATATTCTTTTCTTTTTCCAAATGGTTCGTAATTTCATAAATATCTTATTACACTGTTCACTTCTTTCTATTTTTAAAAACTAGGTAAACATCCTAGAGTATTCTGACTCCTTGAAATCCTTTTCTGTCCTTTCTTCCAGTTGCTTGGTGGCCTTTTACATATGAGCAATTTTCAGGATCCTACATATGACCAAGCAACAGACGTATAGTATGAAATGTTTGTTTGCAGCCCTTTCCTAGCAGCTCCAAAGAGTGGATTCCGGTCCCTGAAATTTCAGACTACAATATTTTCACCGGGTTTTCTGTCACTGTTCCCAAAAGTCCCTCTCCCTGAGGAGCGAAGACCCGTTGGTATTCATCCAAAAGTTTAGTTTTGTGTGCTGTGAGGTTGGGGAAGACTGGTAGCCGGTGTTGGAGGTCCCTCTGGTTAACTTTTGCTTGCAAATAAGAGAAATGGCTCCTCCGATAGGCAGGTGTTTGTGGTTCTTGTGCATTTTGGGTGAAAAATAAGTTAACCAGAATTAATCCAGCTTGAACCACCCTAACAGGGACCATGGTTCACAAGTAAAGAGGAAGATCCACGTTTTTCATGTAGGAGAACCTAAGTCCAGTTCCCGATATTTCCGGTTAAAAGGATCAGGGAGACAGAGATAGGAAAGACGTTTCTCTAACGCAGACACCGGAAAACTGCTGCTGGTGTGGATAATAGATGGTAGCCATCTGACCAGTTTGACCTCAGCCTTAGATCTGTTCCAAGGGTCAACTTGTGACGATGACCAACCTTTCAGAAGATCTCGAAGCACCTAATACAGGAAAGGACACTTAAGACTCTCGGGCCTGCCAGTAAATGGGGAGAGGTAGTCTCTAACCTTTGTTTTTAAACGAATGTTTTATTTTAAGCTTGGAAAGAGCATCTTCCTGCCCGGCCCCTCATCCTTAAGGCACTAAACTAAGATGGTCTGTAGCCCAACAAGGAGGATATCCTTCCAGAACTGTTTCTAAAAGAGCGGTTAATATACTGACAATCTCTCTCCCCCCCCCCCCCCCGATCAACTGCACTCGCCCCTCTTCCCACTGGAGTTGACGATCTAGGAATGTGGGTGGGATCGGCCATGGAAGCAAGGTCTTTCTAGGCAGCCCCCAGCCCCCAGCCTGCAAATGAACTGTGTCTTTTATTTTTCAGGTAGGCTATTTGAGGGCTGGACATCGGGCTCCTGTGGTGCGTTCACGTCAAAACTATGCCAGGCTTCACGATGTGTCGATTTGTGTTTAGCATGGTCTCACTAATGGACATTCTGTGTCTCTGCGAAGCTTAGTGACAGCTAACGTTCCCTCTTCCTTTTTTTTTTAAAGAAAAAAATATCCCCCAAGCGTTATTGGAGAGGGGAGGGCGGGGCCCTAGGAATTGGGGTGTGTGTGTTGAAAACAGGTCTTGCGCCCTTCGCTTTGTTGATCTCTGTCTAAGCCTGGACTTCGAGCATAGACAGAGTGACACCAGGGGACATAAGAGACAGATACTTGGCCTTCCAAGGCTATTTGGGCCACTGCTTTCCATCCCAGTTCGACTTGTGACTTTCCCATCCCCTGTGTAGGCTTTAATTTTGGAACTGAATAATCTAGTTGCTCCAGTTCTCCTTTTTTTATTTTATTATGAGAAGACATTGTCATATTTGGTAGCTTCCTGAGTTTTGACTCTCCCTGTAGAAATCTTTCCTTTTGCTATCAATATTAACCTGTGACTTTTTGTTCTTTTGAAGTTGACATTTCTCTTTTCCCTTTTTTTTCCTCCTCCAATATAATAAAACATTTGTAACAGATCCTTGGAAGTGTCTGCTTCATGCATCTTGGTTCAAAGGACAACCACGCCAGTTGTAAACACTCTTGTGATTTTGCCTCCAAGTAGAACGGAAGGCGCCCTGTGAG
This sequence comes from Charina bottae, assembly GCA_023362775.1. Taxonomy (NCBI): domain Eukaryota; kingdom Metazoa; phylum Chordata; class Lepidosauria; order Squamata; family Charinaidae; genus Charina; species Charina bottae. The sequence continues at coordinate 4,909,983 of JALMGJ010000026.1, read as the reverse complement.
TCGGCAGCACAGCCGCCTGCAAAATGCAGCCCTTTTCAAGGGCAGAAAGCTAGAAGTTTCTTTTCCTGGAAAAAGGGTCGAGATTAATTTCCATTCAGAATTAATGGAACCTTTTCACTCTTTCAGGCAGGAAAGGTTATAAAGATCTTATTTCATATTTCAAATTGCACAAAACAGGAAGATTTGACCTCTGGCTGCTTGTTGCGTCCCTGAGTTTCTTTTTTTTTAATAGTAAATTTTATTAGGTTTCAGAAGAAGAATAAAAACTACAAAGTTTTTAACAAACAAAAAACTAGAAAAAAGAAAAAAACTAAAAAGTGCGGAAACACAAGAGAATTTTTTTTCAAATTTACAAAAAGATGTGGCTTCCAACTTTTAACAGCAAGGATATACAAAAATGTCCATAATCAATCTCTTACTCTATATTAAACCAAAACACCACATTATTTCTATAAGTCATCCCACTTTAACACATAATAAAAATCACTAAGTACAGTTACTCCTCCCACTTATATTAAAATATAGAAGAAAAGTTCATATAAACCACCTAGACATCTTTCTCCCCTCCAAAAGATAACACATACTTAATTATTCCCTTCCTATCACTATTCTATACATTCCTGTCTTCTATAAGAAATTAAAAAGCACATTTGTCTGCTATTATACTTAATAGTACAAGAATTTTAATAATCCCAATCTTAATAAACCCAAAAAACAAAGAGAATTCAAAACAGTAATTCCGTATCTTTAAAAGGGAATAATATCAAATCATTAAAGCAAACCAGATAAACATTCTTTAAGCCTAATACAACAGTTTTAATAATTTTAATAAACCCACAAAACAAAGCCAATTCAAAACAGTAAATCCAAATCTTTAAAGGCAAATAGCATCAATCAAATCCTTAAAGCAAACCAGATGAACATCCTTCAACCCTTAACCCACTTCAAAATAAACCAAAGCAGTTACATATCCCCACAATGTGCACAGAGCTTTCCTCTTGAAAGAATCAAACAGCCCAACTGCCCCCCTCAAAGATTCCAGGTTCTTTTCATGGCATTCCACCAGGAGATCGATTTTACTTATGACTTGCAGATCACTCTCTCCCTTAGATTTCTCCAACTCCATTATCCAATCTTCATCCAGCATCGCGATAAAAATCCCAATCTCAGTCTTAAAAAAACTTTTCTATCGCTCTTAAATTCCTCAATTTCATCCACCACATCCCCAAGCTGATGGCACATTTTAGATCTCATATTTTCCACAATGTCTTGGATATCTTGCATAAAATATATCCAAGATATCTTGGATATCTTGCATAAAACTCTCCCGTTGGGGGAGTTTTGCGGTCATATAAATAAAAATAATAAATAAAAGCTTGACAGAAATCAGAAGAAATCTGTTTAAAATCCTGGTGAAAGTCAGAAAGTATCTGTTTGAAATCCTCCATGTCTCACGCAGTAGATTATGGCACCTCCTAGGAGCTTAACCAGTGAAAGTCGAAGATATGGAAGAGTTCCAAAGTGTGTTTACCTAAAGAGAGTGAGATAGCAGACAGTTCTCAAGGGAAAGTGAAAACGGAAAGCTGAAGGTTCAAATCAGCCAATTCAACGTGTAGGAAAATGCTAATGTCTTCGAATTTAAAACAAAAATAATAACAGGAAGACAATTGTTTACTCTCAATCTTTGGAATTTCCTTTGGAAGGAAAACGAAATCCAAAACTTAGAAGAATTTTTTTTTTAAAAAGTAATCCCAAAAATAACATTAAGCTCCAAGAGAACCAGCTTCTACTCACTGTAGAAAGCCTCTCTTGGGGTACATATACTTAAAAAAAAATACAAATTGGTGATTTAGAAATGGGGTGGCCGGTCTTAGTGTCCCTTTAAGGCTACAGCGCGGCTTGGAAAGTGATGAAGTCCCACCTCCCAGCTGGCTCTTACCAGTCGAACACGAAACGCTGTTGGCGATCTTCTGGCTGCAAGCAGCCGTCCGGAGGACAGATGGGATGATTCCAGGTGTTCTCCTTGATCCGGAGAACGTTTCTGGGCTTCAGGAAAACCTGCTTGATCCTGAAAAAAGTTACCATGTTGTCAGCTCCACCCGCTGAACCAGCGGGCACAGCCGTTCAGTCCGCCATTCCCTCCGGAAGCCAAATGCCGCATCCCTCAGTTTCTTGACGAGTGAAGATTTCTGCAAAATGCGCACTAATGCTATCCAGCTTCTGGCCTCTGATTGGTGGCAGACTGAGCAGCTTGGCAGTAAAATGCTCGCCTCAGATGCTCTCTTCCTCCCTTTTCCTTTCATTTGACTTACTTTTTTTTTCCGATTGAGCTGCTGTCTCCCAGAAAATAGAAGTGTGGGGAAATGCAAAATTCCGCAGTAGTTCTTGCAATTATGTTTTAATGGACTGGTTCAAAATATTGATCCATCTAATCACTAGCTATTTATAAGCCCCTTCCATATCTGGGGTAGTTCCTCCGAGCCCCCTCTTCACAAAAAGGCCCTGTTAAACTTGTTTTAATTTTTCAATTTACCGAAACTTGCCCAGGGCATTTTGCAGTTTTGTTTACCTTCATTCCACTTCTATGAGGTGGGGAGGAGCAGCAAATTTATTTCCACACTCTTTGTTCTTAAAAGAGCACGGAAACAAATTTCAGGAGTTCGGAATCCTGGAACTGGCTACTTGCAATTTCCCTTTTTTTTCCCATTAAGTAATCTGCATGTGGGAGGTACTGCCAAGGAATCAGAACTTGTGGATGGGAGAACAATTGTCTTGTTGTATAAGGCATTTTGATTTTGCTGCTCCAGTCTAAAAATATCCCACACACCCCGGTCAACATAATGACAGACTACCACAAAAGTATTGTGTATAACTCGCCCTGGAATGGCCAGTGTGCAAAAGCATCGTCATTCCGCTACCCACTCCCTCCAAGGGGCTTATGCAGTAGAGATTCCTGACCATTCTCGGTGGATCCTGTCCATCACCGGATGTACAGTAGCTTTGGCAACAGCTCTGCTGGGTGAAGCCTCCCTTTGGTTTTCCTGGCTACTTCAGTTCCCAACCCCCACATAAAACAATTCACCTAAGTTTGGGAACGAAAGCATGACACTGTTAGAGGAGAAAGAGGAATGGAGGCCACACAGACAGACCCTAGCATCCAAAAAAGGGATGTGAACCTAAATTCTTGGAACGAGCGGTGTTAGCATCCAGCCCGTCTTCTACCACGACGGGCACGCCCCATCTCCACACGGTTGCCTTTTTCATGACTGGAGAAAGCAACCGACCGTCAATTAAACCAAATCTCTGATCAGTAAGCGAAGCCCAGTGCCTTTGAGAATGTGGAGAGGGAGAAATATCTAGAATCAGACATCAGAAATTTTTGCCAGGCTTTAATTGTGGCCCTCAGAGCATCAGGAACCTGACTGTGCATGCCTGCTCTAGGGTTAGTAAGCTGCACCACATCTCTACAAGAGAGAAGTGGCAGAAAGCGGCTATTTATTTGTGAGTCCTTAAAAATCACCACCCTAGAATCGTTGGAAAGGATTCAGATCGGCTTCATTCCATACCAGGTTTCAAGTGAATATATAATCCCAGATTATATATTATATAATAAATATTTATACTGTATATAAAGGGCCCTGCACATTGCTTCCCTGTTTACTCCTGTATCCACCTTTTCTATTGTTTTCCTTGTCCAAATCTAGACTAAATCCACTGAGACACAGGTTCCATAAAATATCCTGCAAACGAATGGTGCAGTAAACATGAGAAAATACCAATACACGCTGTTGAGTCCCAGGAACACAAGTCTCCTGTTGAGCCCCTTGGAGATTTACTTTATGTCTGGCCAGAGTGCCCACACTTCTTTCAGATTCTCAACCATGCGAATTAACCTGCTTTCTGGGTTCACACAGTATGAACCAAATGAACTGGGTTTGGCCAACAAGCCGCAAACTAACCAAGGCTAGACTTCGCAGACGCAAAGGCAGCTGCTGTGTCTTGAACTCTGTTCAACGTGTAAGGCACGTAGCTTTCCAAAGTGTGTGTCGCGACGCACTACTGTGTCGCCTGCGGTGTCCTGGTGTGTCGTGCGCAAACCCGGAAGCGCTGATGGGGGGAACTGGAAGAAGCAGCACCCCGCGGCAGCAATGGCACTGATTGGCGGGGGTGCCACTTCTTCCGGTTGCCCCCATCAGCGCTTCCGGGTTTGCGCACGACACACCAGGACACCGCAGGCCGCACCACCACCGCGCCGCTGCCGTTGGTGTGTGTCGCCAACATGAAAAGTTTGGAAAGCTCTGGTGTAGGGCAAACCCATTGCATGTTATGTGAGTGGCGTGTGATGCCTTAACAGCTTTCCATCCATTTGCTAAATCGTAGACGACTGATATATAAACCAAACCATTGTTTGGCTGGTTCACGCCACGTGGGCAGCCCAGTCATTTCAAGGGCCTGGCAACTGTATTTATACAACGTGCAAATATTTATTATTTTTTATTTTAACCTGTTTGGGGATTCTTCTTCTTTTTTTGTAGTGTAGCTTTTTGTGTGAGCCCAATTTGGTTAATTTCTGACTCAATGTATCACAGAAAATGGGTGAAGCAAGCAATCAAGCTAAACACGTGCGAATAGAGCCACAGCGCAGGATGGCAGGGAGGATGCAGCTTCATGTCTGAGCCTATGGCTTTGAACAAAAATCTCAGGTTTGATCCTTTGCACCTGCAGAATAATAGTATGAAGAGACTGCTGCTCACACCTTGGAATGCAATGCCCACCGGCACTTGGTGTCTGACTCCGTTTTCTCCAGTCCGGTAACTGGCAGCCGTTTTGCAGGGAGAGAGCTGCAAATTCCAAACCCTTTTGTTCGTGTCTGAAGTGGTGGTCTGCAAAAGCCAGCTTTTTTTCTTTTAATGTTCAAGTGCCCAGGACAGAAGTCTCTTCCTGCAGCATGTTCCCCCCCTTCAGGCCTTCCCCTCATTTTTCAGTGCCTACTGCTTAGTGAGTCCTCCCTTCAGTCCCCTAAGGATGCCAGCACGAATGGTGCCCAACAGCTTGTTCCTTACCTTGGCGTGAACGGGAGGAGGAGAAAGGCTGGGTTCGGTACGCGTAAGCTGCTGGATGCGGCCTTTACTAGATCATCCGGCACTGGAGAAGTGGGCAGTAGGGTTTGGTGTATGCATTGTGGGACGTTTTTCTGTGCTATGCTGAGGAAAGGAATCCTGTTTTGGACCTGGTTGTCGGCAATCAAGTTCTGGGTGATCCAACAAGGCACTGCTTAATAGCAGCATCCAGCATCCTGGATCCATGGGATTGGCCGGCAGCAGAGAGAGGAGGCAGGGCAATGTTGATGGAAAAATAAAACAAGGCTATGAGACTTGACCGACCCACTATGGGTGTGTAAACCATACCTGCCGTAGATGTTGGTGCCATTTTAAAATGTTGCTACTGCTTTAAAGCCATGAGGACCAGGAACAGGTTTTTTTAATGAAAGAGAAATTTCTCAGCAACTGCAGATTCTTCAGCAGATTTGTCTTTGCAAACGAGCAAATCTCGCAAACTCCCAACTGCAGTTTTGCTACTCTTCGTTGAGGCCATGTGTCCTGCAGGATGCTGGCATTTGCCTCAGCCGCCTTCTGTCTTCCTGCATCCCTCCAGCTCATCCGTTTGGACCCCAAGGAAAAGCTCCTTTGACGAAGAAAGGGGATCTTAGCTGACGGCTGACGCTGCCTCCATTTTTCTCTGCCTCGGAGGGGAGGGGGGAATAACAGACGGAGGAATCTGATACAGGTGCAAAAAAGTTGTCTCTGTGTGCTTCTGAAGCACCAAACATTCACTGGACAGTGATGCCAATCTAAGGAAGAGGGGAAAGTCTCCTCTGGCTCCCTCTTTGGACTGCTGTCTTCAAAACTATGGCCCGACGCTCTTGCTGCAGCCAATAAAGCATCTCCACTATGTCCCACTCCATTTTATCTACGTACGGGCGACCCTTGAAAGTCACCGTATCATTGAAGGCATCTTTGATGTGTTTCAGGATAATACGCAGCTCCGTGTTGTCCTGGTCCAACTTCAATCTCAAGTGGCTTCTGAGTTTTGACTCTTGTATTCTGGTGGCAAATGAGCCTTGCTCCTTGCTGAACAAGCGGTTAGGATCTGAAGCAGTTTGCTCAAACTCTTCGATTTCAGTCATCAGGAGCTCCCTGTCTTGGATAAGCTGGGCAGCTATTTCCCAAGAATTCAGCATATCCGGAAGCAGTAAGTAATACTGGTTGGAACTGTACTTAATGGCCATATCCAGCCTTTCCTGTTCCGAGAAATGAAGAACTGTCCATAGCCTTTCCAATCTTCTCTGTAGGACATTTAGATCTTCAAGCTTATGGTCACAACAAGGAAAAGCTCCCAGGCCCTCCAGCCTGACGCCATCGGTATTCCACAATCCGGAGTGAAATTGTTCTTTTTGAGACTGAAGCTCGGCAGCTTTTAGCTGTTTCCTCTTCACTTTTTGTTTCTTCACTTCAGCCTCATCTAACACTAGCTGCGTCTCTTTCTCCATCGCTTCCTTCTCGTCGTCCTCTGCAGGGTTGTACAAATGAAATATTACTGGTAAATAGTCACAATCATTGCTACTGATGTATTTCAAGTATTCGTCGGTGTTAAATGTGACTGTCCACCATTTGAGCCAAGACGCGTATTCTTTTGAAGCTAACTTCTTCCTCGATAGACTTGGGGTTTGCAGTGACTCTACGACTTCCTCTGGAATGAACGGCCCAGCTGGGAGAATTTTACTCAGCTCTGTATTAATTATCTGCTCGCTTTTTTTCTTCGTCAGCGTTGAAGAAGCAAAGCAGGAATGACGATCAAGAGTAGATGCAGGTAACTCTAACAAGGGCCCTTGGTCAAACTTCAAGTGGTCTTTAGGAATAGTGTTCATCAGTTCCTTGTACATCTCCTTGACGTCTTCTCCAGTGGAAAGATTTGCATCCAATGACTTCATGGTAGCAGGACTTATCTCCCCCAGGAGATGGTTGTAAATTGGTAAAGATCTGTCCATAGTCACAGGTTCCACATACTGTCTTTCAGACACCTGCAAATCAGCTGCCTTTACTACCATCCTATCATGGACTTTGACATTTACTGTTGTTGCCTGTGGATGAGAGGCTGGGGCAGCAATGATGGTGTTTCTCCGCTTCCTCTGAATCTCCTCCTCCTCTAGCAGGGACTTCAGCATTCTCTGGAGCTGCAGCTGGCGAGTGTCGTTTGCTTTGTACCATGTCAAAGCTTTGATGAGGGGAGGGAGATTTAAATCATCGTCTTGCTCTCCTTTCCACTGACTTTTCTCCAAGATGGAGCCCTGAACCAGCCTCTGAAGGTCTTCAGCCAGGGCTGCAGGACCCTTGAGTTCGCTATCTTCAGGGGATTCGGTGTAGCAACAAAGCAGGTCAGGGCTGATACGGCGAGGGGTTAAACGGATGCCTAGTTCATCGGCTAAACGCTTCCCTACTCTCATATTGGGCAGTGACTGGCTCTTAAGTATGACGGAAGTACTTGGTCTAATCTGATGAGACCTAGACCTGAAACCTAAGGCACTGCGGGAACAAGGAGTTGTGGTGGCAGCACAGGTCATTTGCTGCAGGAAGTTAACTTTCCTTGGGCTTGGTAGATTTAACTGCTTTATTTTACTCATGTCCAACAAGGGTATCTCCTCGAGCTCCTTCACATCCTGGGCTATCTTTTCTTTGCCCACTGGCACATGAGGTCGGATGTGCCTGATGAAGTAACAGATGGTGATGCCTAGGCGGCATCCCAGAGCCCGGGTTGTCATCGGGCCAAAGGGGCTAGAACATTTTGTAGGCGAATCTAGCCGGTGGTCCGTCAGCTTCTTCATCTCCCGTACTAGGCGCTGCCGGACAGCTGCCACATTGAGAAATTTGGAGCAGTCCAGGGACAGCTGGGCAGAGAAGCGAATGAGGTTGGCACAATCGGTGAAGATGCGCCTCAGCCGGCAGCACTCCATGAGGCCCAAGTAGTGCCGGAAGAGATGCGGGCAAACCAGGCCGATGTAGGTCAACAGGTGCTGGTAGAGCTCCCGGTTCGTGTCGGCGCTGAAGGCCGGGTCGTGCAGCAGACGCTGGAGGTCCTTGAAGACATGCTTGACCTCAGTCAGGATGATGTCTCGGAAGGCCCGCAGGTGCTGAGGTTGGGCGTGTGCCTCCTGAGGCCCCGGCTCTAGCCGGGCCTTCACCAGCTGCATGAGGGCAGAGAGGGAGATGGGCACGGGCACCTCCTCCTGGTCGGGCGGGCCCAGCGGGAGGCGGATAGACGAGGGCTTCGCTTTGGGGCAACTGGTGGAGATGAGGGACATCGGCGTCATGATGCGCTGGTACTGCTCGCGCAGCTGCTGAGTCACCCTTCCCGTGTCCTCGAGGGGGTACAGCGGGCGCTGGGGAGGCGACGTGCTCGAGGCCATGGCGGGGAACGGAGGAGCCGCCGCCGCCGCCGCCGGACCCGAAGGCGTCTTTGACAGTCGCCATGGCAACCGCGCGGTGCAGCGCTGATAGCGGTCCGGGTGGAACGCTAAGCCGCCGGCTCCAGTTTCAGGCCGCGCTTGCGTCGGAGGAAGGACTTCGACGGCGTCGACTGCGCATGCCCGCCTCCAGGAAGCAGGAGGCAGGCCAGTCTTCGTCTTCCGTGTGTGTCTCCTTCAAAGTGGTCCGGGTGGGCCATTTCTCCCCCTCCACACGCCAAGATGGACGGAGCTCCGGGAGGGGGCGGAGGCCTCCGCTGCACGGTGGGGAAACCCCCTGGTGGGGAGTCAAGCGCTGCCTGTTATTTCCCCTCCCTCCGCTTTGCGCATGTTCGAAGGGATTGAAGGCGTCGCCCTTCAGACCAAGCTTTTCTCGAAGGGGCGAAAGGGCGTGCAGCTGCACCGGTTGAACTACCCGCTGTGCCGTTCTTAGAAACGGCAGCCTCTCCAGGGGTGTGCGCTTAGGTCTTGCTGGAGGAAGAAATACGGGCGGGGGGGCAGAAGTACAGCTCAGAAGGGAAGCACCTGCTTTGGGCGCAGCGGGCCCTGAATTCAGCCCGCAGCACCTTCAGTGTAGAGGATCGGGTGCCAGGGCACGAGAAAGGCTCCGCCCTTCCCGGGACCCTGGAGATTCTCATTTTACATCAGAATACTGGGGCTAGATCAGTGTTTTTCAAACTTGGCAGCTTGAAGATGTGTGGACTTCAACTCCCAGAATTCCCCAGCCAGCCTTTTGCTGGCTGGGGAATTCTGGGAGTTGAAGTCCCCACATCTTCAAGTTGCCAAGTTTAAAAAACAATGGACTAGATAATGATAATGATGGTAATGATTAGATTTTGATCCAGCCTTTTATATATTTTGCTCAATCCAAGTTGGTAAAACTCTGCTCGGTTTGGGCCTGTTGAGAAGGCTCGGCAGGGAACAAGATGAAGGATTTGCACTAGGTGGTTGTATTGTTCTTGGAAATAATAATAATAATTATTATAATAACTATTACTATATTTTTATCCTGCCTTTTTTATATATAACTCAAGGCAGCGAACATACCTAATATTACTGCCTCCTATTTTCCCCACAACAACCACTCTGTGAGGTGGGTTGGGCTGACTTTCCTGCCTAAAGGTTAGGGAAATAAAGGTTAGGGAGGCACAACATGGCAGAAGGAGCCTTTTGATTAAAAAAAATATGTTACCAGTCCTTTTAAAAGGGTAGAGGTTGTTATTATATATTGTGGAACTTTTATTTATTAAGTGGAATGTATTAATCCCCACGGTGACTGCAGCCATGAAATTAAAAGACACTTGCTCCTTGGGAGGAAAGCTATGGCAAACCTAGACAGCATATTAAAAAGCAGAGACATCACCTTGCCGACAAAGGTCCGTATAGTTAAAGCTATGGTTTTCCCAGTAGTAATGTATGGCTGTGAGAGTTGGACCATAAGGAAGGCTGAGCGCCGAAGAATTGATGCTTTCGAGCTGTGGTGCTGGAGAAGACTCTTGAGAGTCCCTTGGACTGCAAGGAGGTCAAACCAGTCAATCCTAAAGGAAATCAACCCTGACTGCTCATTGGAAGGACAGATGCTGAAGCTGAAGCTCAAATACTTTGGCCACCTAATGCGAAGAGAGGACTCCCTGGAAAAGACCATGATGCTGGGAAAGACTGAAGGCAAAAGGAGAAGGGGACGGCAGAGGATGAGATGGTTAGATAGCATCACCGATGCAATGAACATGAATCTGAGTAAACTCCGGGAGACAGTGGAGGACATGAAGGCCTGGCGTGCTATGGTCCATGAGGTCACGAAGAGTCAGACGCGACTAAACGACTGAACAACAAAATTAATCCCCCAACTACAATGGACTCTGGGCAGCAGACGAAACTGGAAAACCTGTACAAACAGATAAAACCCGCAGACCGAATGACCAGCCCAGGCTAAAACAATCTTATCAACAACACAAATCAACAAAACGGGCCCTAGACAAACAATAATACATCAACCCCAGGCCTGAGACCAAAGCCAGATTTTCAGAGCTTGCTGGAACTGTAGGGGGGAGGGTGCAGTCATTCTCTTTGGGGGATGTAGTTTAAATGTTCCTTATTTTCTATTATTATTTATTATATTATTGTTTCAGTTGTTATTTTATTCTCTGTACTGCACTTAGTTCTAAGTGTATAATAAGCTAAACAATGACTAAGACGGTTACTAATACTATATGAAAGCATATTAGGGCTGTGGTTGTGCAACTGGCTTTTAGTGAGTTGTGCCTTACTCAGTTAACCGATATTCGGGGTTTGTAGGGCATAAAAGGTAAAGGTAAAGGTTCCGCCCTCACATTTGTGCAGTCGTGTCCGACTCTAGGGGCCGGTGCTCATCTCCGTTTGTTAGCCGAAGAGCCAGCGTTGTCCGAAGATGCTTCCGCGGTCATGTGGCCAGCATGACGCGCGCGGAACGCTGTTACCTTCCCACCGAAGTGGTACCTATTCATCTACTTGCATTTGCATGCTTTCGAATTGCTAGGTTGGCAAGAGCTGGGGCGAGTGCGGGAGCTCACTCCGTCACGCGGGGCTAGGGATTCGAACCTCCGAACTTGCGACCTTCCGATCGACAAGCCTGGCGTCTTACCCGCTGAGCCACCGCGCCCCCTTGTAGGGCATACTGAATTATAATTTAGTATGACACTGAGTTTACACAACCAGTAAGTTGAAAGGTGTTTGGTTAGTGTGGTTCTGTATGTGAGGCTAGCCCTTCCAGGGACTTTTGAGTTTTTCACTGACAGTTTTGACTCACGGCGTTACTTTCTCCTTCTGTTATTGTAGCTGGAGTTTGCTGTCCAGATGACTTGTCAAAATTGTGTGGAGGCTGTTCAGAAGACGTTGCAAAAAGTGCCAGGTGAGATCAGCACCAGAATGATCAATATTGTTTTAAAGGCAGTTCCTTCTCTCTCGACACTGCCCTGGTTTCCTCTCTACTTCATTTCACCTAGTTTGGAAATTCCATGGATGCCCAAAAAGCGTGTTAGGAAGTCAGCTCAGTTTTCCATCCAGCTCTTTTCTGACTGAGTAGGAAGGACTCCCGGAATTCTCAGCAGTTTGGGAAAAAAACTAACTTTCCATTGTTGGAAGCCTTGTTCCAGATCCCAAATTATTTTCATTAATCACTAAATATAGAAATGGTGGTGTTGCCTTTGGGAACTTTCTCCCCGGAGTGATTCATCCAGCTTAGACTTCTCTCGGTTCGAGCTGCAGGCTGATTACTGGATGTTATAAGTAGTCTTTGAGGGACTTTTTCTGGGTGCCAATCAGCTGCTGCTATTTTTCTGGATCTTGCTGCAGGGCGCTTTTTCTCTTTTCCTGATCTTTCCCTTCTTTCCTTATGTACTTCTGGGCTTGTTTGCTGCAATGCTGTTTTCTTTGTTAATCACTGTGCGTGACAGCATAAGAAAGAGGGGGTGTTTGTTTTCAAAATACCTAAAATGAAAAGGTGGGCCTGCCTTTGCTAGCCTCCTTCTCTCCAGATACATTAGACCAGGGGTCTGCAACCTGTGGGCCGCGGCCCACCGGTGCGCCACGGGCCATTAGGGCAAGGTGAGCCGGAGCAGCTGATTGGTGGGGTCCCGGAAGGGGAAGCGCCTCCATCTATCAGTGCGCGGCGGTGGCAGCGTGCGCACGCCCAGCGAGGCTTTTCGCCTCCCTGCCGGAACCGAGGACATTTTTGGGGTCCCCAGAGCCTGCCCCTTCGAAAGGGCAGGCTCCGGGGACCCGGAAAATGCCCTCGGTTCCCCGAAAAAATGCACGGAGCGGCAGGCCTGCAAACCCCGCCCCTGTCCGCCCGATTGGCTGCTGTCCACAAACCCCGCCCCCATCTGTCTGATTGGCTGCCTCCCACAAACCCCGCCCCCGCCTGTCCGATTGGCTGTCGCCCACAAACCCCGCCCCCACCTGTCTGATTGGCTGCCGCCCACAAACCCCGCCCCCGCCTGTCCGATTGGCTGTCGCCCACAAACCCCGCCCCCACCTGTCTGATTGGCTGCCGCCCACAAACCCCGCCCCCGCCTGTCCGATTGGCTGTCGCCCACAAACCCCGCCCCCATCCGCCCAATTGGCTGCTGCCCGCAAACCCCGCCCCCCCCCAGTCCTTGGAAAATAATTTCCGGCGGGGGTGGTCCCTGATGGAAAAAAGGTTGCCGACACCTGCATTAGATTACAGCTCCTTCTATCTTCCAGCCTGGTGTGGGAGAGTACAGTCCAACCTGTGTAGAAGGCAATAGATCAAAAAAGGCTGGCTGCGATAATGTCCAGATATTTTCCAGGAAGTTCAAATCCAGGGGCTTAGCGGGAGGTGTCAGATCTGTGCCAGCTGAGAATTAACTTTGAACATGGATAGAGACCTTCACATCATCGACAAGTTCACCCTTCATTGATGGACCGAATCTTCCTTCTTAAAAAACTGATCCTAGCAGTGTCCTACGCTGACTGACAAGGCATCAAGTAGAAGATTCCCTTGGTTGTTTGCCACTGTCTTTGTTTTCAGCAGCTGAGCGTGGAACTCTGCCCTCATTCCTTGTTACTTCTGATCTTCTCCATCTCTTTAGCACGAAGCTGTTTTCTAGCCCAAGGAAATGCTGCAATACATCTTGCTGCTGGTTATCCTCTTCTTCTCTTTCTTTCGACTTTTCTCAGCATTATAGACTTCTCCAGAGATCTAGGTCTTTGCATTATGTGTCCGAAGGATGATCATTGGAGGTTGTTGTTTGTGCCTCAAGTGAGGACTCTGGGTTGATTTGTTTGATGATCCATTTGTTTCTTTTCTTGTTATCCGTGATATTCTCACATGTCTTCTCCCACACTGAAGCTCAAAAACGTCGATGCTCTTTCTGTCTTGCTTCTTCAAAGTCCAATGCAGGTCCATAAATAAATAAAAACTGCACCATCTCCTTGAAAAATTTATTTATTTATTTATTTATTTATAGTGGTATTTATACCCCGCCTATCCCCTCCCTAACGGAGGACTCTAGGCGGCTTACATACATATCTATATACATTTCATCATTATACAATATCACCAATATTTAGACAAAATCCACCAGGGAAAGCACGAATCAAACCATTTTTGCTGGGTAGGGGAGAAACCCTGAATCCTGGATCAATGGTCCTCTCGTGGTGGAGAGACATAGATCAAGGCATTGTGAAGGTAAAGAGCCAGTTTGGTCTGGTGGTTAAGGTGCTGGGCTAGAAACCAGGAGCCTGAGAGTTCTAGTCCCGCCTGAGGCAGGAAAGCCGGCTGGGTGACCTTGGGCCAGTCCCTGTCCCTCAGCCCTAGGAAGGAGCCAATGGCAAACCAGGAGACTGAGAGTTCTAGTCCCGCCTTAGGCATGAAAGCCGGCTAGGTGACCTTGGGCCAGTCCCTGTCCCTCAGCCCTAGGAAGGAGCCAATAGCAAACCAGGAGACAGAGAGTTCTAGTCCCGCCTTAGGCATGAAAGCCGGCTGGGTGACCTTGGGCCAGTCCCTGTCCCTCAGCCCTAGGAAGGAGCCAATGGCAAACCAGGAGACTGAGAGTTCTAGTCCCGCCTTAGGCATGAAAGCCGGCTAGGTGACCTTGGGCCAGTCCCTGTCCCTCAGCCCTAGGAAGGAGCCAATAGCAAACCAGGAGACAGAGAGTTCTAGTCCCGCCTTAGGCATGAAAGCCGGCTGGGTGACCTTGGGCCAGTCCCTGTCCCTCAGCCCTAGGAAGGAGCCAATGGCAAACCAGGAGCCTGAGAGTTCTAGTCCCCCCTTAGGCATGAAAGCCGGCTGGGTGACCTTGGGCCAGTCCCTGTCCCTCAGCCCTAGGAAGGAGCCAATGGCAAACCAGGAGCCTGAGAGTTCTAGTCCCCCCTTAGGCATGAAAGCCGGCTGGGTGACCTTGGGCCAGTCCCTGTCTCTCAGCCCTAGGAAGGAGCCAATGGCAAACCAGGAGCCTGAGAGTTCTAGTCCCGCCTTAGGCACAAAAGCCGGCTGGGTGACCTTGGGCCAGTCCCTGTCTCTCAGCCCTAGGAAGGAGCCAATGGCAAACCAGGAGCCTGAGAGTTCTAGTCCCCCCTTAGGCATGAAAGCCGGCTGGGTGACCTTGGGCCAGTCCCTGTCTCTCAGCCCTAGGAAGGAGCCAATGGCAAACCAGGAGCCTGAGAGTTCTAGTCCCGCCTTAGGCACAAAAGCCGGCTGGGTGACCTTGGGCCAGTCCCTGTCTCTCAGCCCTAGGAAGGAGCCAATGGCAAACCAGGAGACTGAGAGTTCTAGTCCCGCCTTAGGCATGAAAGCCGGCTGGGTGACCTTGGGCCAGTCCCTGTCCCTCAGCCCTAGGAAGGAGCCAATGGCAAACCAGGAGACAGAGAGTTCTAGTCCCGCCTTAGGCATGAAAGCCGGCTAGGTGACCTTGGGCCAGTCCCTGTCCCTCAGCCCTAGGAAGGAGCCAATAGCAAACCAGGAGACAGAGAGTTCTAGTCCCGCCTTAGGCATGAAAGCCGGCTGGGTGACCTTGGGCCAGTCCCTGTCCCTCAGCCCTAGGAAGGAGCCAATGGCAAACCAGGAGCCTGAGAGTTCTAGTCCCCCCTTAGGCATGAAAGCCGGCTGGGTGACCTTGGGCCAGTCCCTGTCCCTCAGCCCTAGGAAGGAGCCAATGGCAAACCAGGAGCCTGAGAGTTCTAGTCCCCCCTTAGGCATGAAAGCCGGCTGGGTGACCTTGGGCCAGTCCCTGTCTCTCAGCCCTAGGAAGGAGCCAATGGCAAACCAGGAGCCTGAGAGTTCTAGTCCCGCCTTAGGCACAAAAGCCGGCTGGGTGACCTTGGGCCAGTCCCTGTCTCTCAGCCCTAGGAAGGAGCCAATGGCAAACCAGGAGACTGAGAGTTCTAGTCCCGCCTCAGGCATGAAAGCCGTCTGGGTGACATTGGGCCAGTCACTCTCAGCCCAGCTCACCTCAAAGGGTTGCTGTTGTGGGGAAAATAGGAGGAGGAAGGAGTATTAGGTATATTTCACCACCTTGAGTTATTTATAAAAAAAATAAAGGCGGGATAAAAATTAAATTAAAAAAATGGGGTTAACGGATGGGTCCGCATGGGAGGAAACATTTATAAGGAGAAGTGATGAGTGGTTGGAGGAAGGCAGTTAATGGGATAACTCGGGAAACAAGAATCCTAGCACACCTACTGTACATTCCCTACATGTTTCTCTCTACATTTCCCTCCAGGCCTCCGCACAGTTGACATCCGGCTGGATTCGCAGGCTGTGCTCGTGGAGACAAGTCTTGGCGCTGAGGAGGTCCAGAACCTTTTAGAAAGCACAGGACGCAAGGCCGTGCTGAAAGGGATGGGAAGTAGCGTCCCAGGTAAATCCCAACCCGTCTTCCACTTCCTTTTCCTGGAGTAAACCTCCTGCAAACTTTTAAACGGATCCGAGATATACAAGCTCTTCTCCCCCAAGGGACTGGGGCGAAGTCGGAACTTTCTGATGCATTTAAAGCATTGTCCCAACAAAAGGCAAGTGATCAGAAAGTTGATCTTCCATCTGGAAGTTATGGGTTCAGTTCATAAACACTTCGGAAGAGATCTGCCGCGTCATCCTGACGCAGCTGGGAAGTTCACAAGGCTGGAGAAGAGGGTGAATGTCGTCTTCCACTGTCGCTCCACCGTAGCTGGTGTTTAAGGCACCCTGTCCTGGATTCCGATCACGTGCACAGCTCACGTCAAAGATAGCTCCCATCAGTTTGTGCGCTCTCTTCCATGCATATATAATTATTTATTACATGTACTGTATAATTGATGTTTTATATTTTATATTTTATATTCTATTTTAATTTATTTTATTGTAAACCGCCCAGAGTTCCCCGTTGGGGGAGATGGGCGGTCATATAAATTAAATAAATAAATAAATAAATAAATAAATAAATAATAATAATAATATGTCTTTCAAAATAACCTAAACTGATGGCCAGCTCTGCTGTAGATATTCCTGCACCTAAGTAAAGGTAAAGGTTCCCCCGCACATTTTGTGCAGTCGTGTCCGACTCTAGGGGCCGGTGCTCATCTCCGTTTGTTAGCCGAAGAGCTAGCGTTGTCCGAAGACGCTTCCGCGGTCATGTGGCCGGCATGACGCGCACGGAACGCTGTTATTCCCGCACCTACCTCCTCATAAATGGTGATAATTATTTTCCACTGGAAACGTCTCTCTTCCCCACACTGTGACCTCCCCTTTCTTCAAAGGGTTGCTTGGCAGTGCAGCGGTGGCCATGGTGACAGGCCGTGGATCGATCCAAGGCGTGGCGAGGTTCCTGCAGGTCTCCCCAGAGAAATGCCTTGTTGATGGCACTGTTGACGGCCTTCAGCCAGGGCTGCACGGGGTGCACGTTCACGAATTTGGAGACGTCACCAGGCCTTACGACAGGTGAGAGGCTCCAGAAGGTGTTTTTCTCAGGTGGAGGGGGGAGGCCTTTGTTTTCCTGACTGCCAAAGCGTCCACTTCGATTTTATTCCAAACAGTTGTGGGGACCATTTCAATCCCAATGGGGAATGCCACGGAGGCCCCCAGGATCTCCACAGGGTGAGTCGTGACCTCTCCGCCTTTTGGTTCTCTCCGATTATGCGTCAGAAGATTGCATGGACTTCCACGTTGGTGGGGTGCAGCAAGATGTTGATTGGCATGGTTGGCAGATTAGAGGTTCCCGGTTGCATAGAACAGCGGGAGCATGCTTGGGAGGACGCTGGTGGCATCCTGGCCAAAATGGGCCCGGGAGTGCTTTGCAGGACATGCTGCGTGCGAGTGAAGCTGGTATCTTGGTCAACACCTCCTCTGCCTTACTGGAAAACATGATGTCAAGGCCTCAGTTGACTAATGTAGTGATGGGTAACGGAGGTCAATATCTATGCGCCTTTTTGGTGATGAGCGAATTATAAGGAAGATTGTGACTTTAATGTCAGAGGAGTAAATGGTAGATTGAATTAATGCATGAAATGAATGAAAGAAAAATAGGCTGGATGTCTATAAAAATAAGAGAAAAGGAAAGGATGTAGTAGGCCTTAAACCAAGATGTCCTGATCTAGTGAAGTGATAAATATATTCAAGGAAGTGAAGGTGTAACTTTAATTATGAATGAAAGGGCTAAAATGTACAGGTAGCCCTCGCTTAACGACCACAATTGGTACCAGAATTTTGGTTGCTAAGCGAAGGGGTCATTAAGCAAATCTGACCCGATTTTACAACCTTTTTGGGGGGCGGTTGTTAAGCGAATCACTGCAGGTGTTAAGAGAACCACATGGTCGTTAAGTGAATCACGTGGTTCCCCATTGATTTTGCTTGCCAGAAGCCAGCCAGGAAGGTCAAAAATGGCGATCACATGACCATGGGACGCTGCAATGGTCATAAATGCGAACTGGTTGCCAAGCACCCAAATTGTGATCACATGACCGTGGGGACACTGCAACCATTATAAGTGTGAGAACTGGTCATAAGTCAGTTTTTTCAGCACCATTGTAAGTCCGAACTGTCATTAAATGAATGGTTGTTAAGCGAGGACTATCTGTCATATGTAAATTGAAGAGCATGATCTGTTTTCTTGTTGGTAATGAAAGATTGAGAGAATCTTAAGGTTGATAAGAGGTTCTGAACGTAGGTCAGATTATTGTTTGGTATGGATAGCGTAGATATGGGGGAAAATTGGACAGGGAAGAAAAAGGAAAGAAGTGAAAGAAATGAAAGTGAACGTAGAATGATAACAGGAAGAGAAAGTATGAGTCTTATACAGAAAAAGATTCTTCTCCCAGAAAAACTAAAAGGCAAGAAGGCCACCAGTAGGGAAGTGGGGCCATCATTACACAAAGACTCCAGTGAAACTCGAAAGGCTTGATGGGAGGTGGAGTTTGGGGGAGTATTATCATTATTATAATTGACTGTTACAATTAACAGTCGGTTTCCACTAGCTAATCATGTAACATTTCAGCTTACTGAGCTGTTAAAGTATCCATTTGTGGTTCCTGAATGATAAAAAGTGGGAATCAGGATCTTGGCAGGTGTTGAAAACTGAAGCAGAGTCAACTTGGTTAGCGCCCAGACAGCAGCCACCAGGACTTCCCAGGGCCACAAGGTAGGCCGGGAGGGGAAAAGGACATCCCCGAAGAGGGAGGGCTGCATACGTGGAGCTGTTTACGATGCCTGACTTGAAGGAGTTGGCCCCATCGGGCACTACGGTAAGCTGTGCTGGGGCCGAGGAGACTCAGCAGCTGCCGCGTGTCTCCTGAGCAGGATGAGAGAGAGCTTTCTGCCCCTAAGTGCGCTCCTTCTGTTTCAGCACGCAGGCGATCTTGGGAACATCCTGGTCGCTGCTGATGGAAGGGCATCCTTCCGGATGGAAGACCATCAGCTGAAGGTGAGTGAGTCTTTCTGGAGCAAGAAAGGAGCCCAGCAAATGGGTTGATTAAAGAACTCACTGGGGCAACAGAGCGCGTAGATTCATTCATTTATTTATTTATAAAATTTATATCACCGCCCATCTCCCTCCACCGGATGGGCTTGCATCAGCTGGATATTTTCCCCCCCTTGCCCAGTCTGGAGGCACGCGTCTCTGTCGCAGCGCCTGCCCGCTGGAATGAGGTCTGGATGGCCCCACCCTGTTGTTATTCAGAAGCGCGGTGAAGACCTGGATCTTCCCCCAGGCCTTTGGCGAGGGAGGGGAGCCCCTTCACTTCATCCCGCTTGCCATCTTTGATCTTTTCTTTTCTTTTTTTTCCAAATTTTCTTAGAGTTTTAAATATACATAGTTAAAAGGGTGAAAATGAAAAAGTAATAGAAATACAAATCAAAGAAAGAAGTAAAAGTGTATAGAAAAGTAAAGAAAAAAAGAAAAAAGATAAGACATAGATATAGTCAACTTCCGATTTATCTCTGGTCTTCGTAATTCAAAAAAAAAAGTTTTCTTACATGCTAGTTCTATATCTAACATACAAAAACATTTCCTGTCTAATATATCAATTCATATATATTTTAGTCTTCAAAACCCCAAATAAGCTTTGTCCACCTGCATGTTGCAAATAATCCATTAATGGTTTCCATTCTTTAAGATAGTAACAGTTTGAGTTTTCTTTTAATAAACATGTCAATTTGTCATTTTCTGCCATATCCATCAATTTTAACATCCAGTCTTGTATCGTAGGTAAAATCTGGTTTTTCCAATTTTGCGCATATACAAGGCGTGCTGCAGTAACCATATATTGCATAATTCTTACAAATTGTTTTCCCATTTGTTCTTCCCATATTCCTAATAAAAATAATTCCTTTGATCTTTGATCTTTTCTTGATTTGATTGTAATTTCTTTGTTCGACCGTTGTGAGACACCCAGAATTGTTGAGAATTGGGTGGCATACAACTTTAATAAATTACTGTTATTATTAATTATTATCCTCCTCCTATACTGGTAGCTCCTGCGGTCTTCATCGGAGCTTCCCCTGCCTTCCTGCCAGAGTCTTCTGAGGTGCTGGTTAGATGTGTTTTGCTAGCTAGCCTGGAGGAGATCTGTAGCTTGCCATGGGCAAGCGGCATTCGCTCTACGTGTCCATCACAAAAGGGGCGCAAATGGTGAACTGGGAGAAAAACTACATTTGGGTTTATTTTGCTCAGGTTTAATTAAAGATAGATAATATGGGACCCTCTAGTTCAGTGTTTTTCAACCTTGGCCGCTTTAAGATGTGTGGACTTCAACTCCCAGAATTCCCCAGCCAGCCTTGCTCTGCAAACACTGAGCAAACACTGCTCTAGCTGTTCATTCTGTAACTTTCCCATTCTTTTAAAGCAAAATTACTATTTGGAAGGAACCATGGAAGCTCCCTGGGGAACTTTGGGTCAGTCCTTCCCTCTCAGCCCGACCTACTTCCAAGAATTACGGTTGTGGGAGAAAAATGGCACATCTGTCACCTTGAGGTCCTGGGATATAAGAGATGCCTCTAATGCAGAAACAAATGAAGTGTTTGGAGTCCACGGGTTGCATCAACATTCTTTCTCCTTGCTCCTGCTTTGGAGAGGACCCTGTTTATCCGTTTTGTCTTTCTGACAGCTGCTCTTGGGACGGTGGCAATGCTAATGAACAGATGGCTTGCGTTAAAACGGACAACAGCGGAGGCACAGATGCATCCATGGCCAGGATTGCCATCTGCCAATCTGTTTGACCGTCGTGGAGCAGGATTGGTTCCCCTCATGGCACAATCTTCCTCCTCTCCTTAGGTGGATGATATAATTGGCCGCTCCTTGGTGATCGATGAAGGGGAGGATGACTTGGGCTACGGAAATCACCCACTGTCAAAAGTCTCTGGGAATTCGGGGGAGAGGTGAGGAACCTGAGCTGGTCCTTCCTTTTTTTGCTGGAAGACGAGGGTTGCCTAGTTGTGAAGAACTAGAAAGATGCCTTAGATTAGGACATGGGGTTTGTGTCTCTAGCTCCATATTGTCTGTTACACTGACACTGGAACAGGGACATAGGAAGTCTGTTTGGGCCTTAGTCTGACATTCGATTTGGATCTCTCTCTCTCTCTCTTAAGATTCCTGTTGTCTCTCCCTGGTTTTTGCAGAGTGGCCTGCGGAATCATTGCTCGCTCAGCCGGCCTCTTCCAGAACCCCAAGAAAATATGTTCCTGCAGTGGAGTGACCCTGTGGGAAGAACGGGAAGGTCCTGCCGCCAGGCCGGGCCGGGCCGCTCCTGACCGACCGACTCCTCATCTGTAGGACTTGGAGTTCTGCTGGTGCTCCCCTTGCTCTGGAGTTTGCGAAGGGGATTCACAAATCCTCTAAAGGTGTGGAGCTCTTATCAATTGGCCTCCCAGAATGGCCCCAGTAAGGCAGGTGTGTGTGGGCGTGGAGAGAGAGACACACACATAGAAACTGGCTTTGCTTGGCAGGGGAAAAGGAAATAATCACGCTTGGCAGATTCTTCCCCAATCCGCAAACATTGCAATAAGACGCATCACGTTTTGTTTCGTTTTTTCCATTTGTAGCAGGAGAGCAGATCATCTTGCTTAGATGCATAAATTTTTAGGCTAAGTCCTGTGAGTGTTTTCCTTTGCTGCTTCTCATGCCCCCACCTTAGGCTGGCTGGGCAGGGGCCTTTCCCCCTCGGTGCAGGCATGGAAGGAAGAAATTCAGAAGAGGCGGGTCTGCAGCGAGGGACGAGGCTTGCCCTGATGAGTTGGCATGTGCAGTTCTTAGTGGCAGAGGGACCAGAAAGGGGGGGGGGGCAACTTTCTCTGTTCGGTTGGGGCAATGCGGCGCAGCGTTCTTTGCCCTGTCATCTGTGTATCAAAAAGAAAGAATGTGTTGGGAAGGAACAGAACTTGCTACTTTACCAAAAACTGTTAGTAGGCTGTCCGTAAATAAGTCTGCCATTGCCCGCTCAAGATGGGTGAGAGTATGTGCCTTAGTGTCTGGGAAATGGAGTTGGCCGTCCCTTGCGCACAGCTCGAGAAAAGAAGGAATGGAAATGCAAAGGCATCGTGCATTCTGGGGGGCTTGGGACTGGATTTTTCAGGCAAGGGTCCTATCTCGGGCAGGCGGTGCATTTTGAGCTGTGCCTCGTTTTTTCTCGGTCCGTTTATTTCTTAGACCACCCATTAAACCATACATTCTTCTTACCAGTTTGCTTTCTCTCTTCTGGTTTAATGCATTGCTCGTAGGTAAGGTAAGAGGGGTCTCTTTTTTGTGATATATCCTCCAGTTTTTGAAATTCCGTGGTGGTGCTAACTATTTCGTAGCTGACTTTTTGGGACCCAAGTGCACGTCTTAAAGCAGTGTTTTTCAAACCGGGCCACTTTAAGACCACTTTAAGAATTCTGGGAGTTGAAGTCCACGCCTCTTAAAGTGGCCCGGTTTGAAAAACACTGCCTTAAATCTATACTGACAGGCAGCTACAGGATAAACCAAAAACGTTCAGGAAATGTTGTTGTTATACTGCAACCTTTTTGTTGCAGGTCTCCCTCCGAAATTATAAGCTGCATCAGAGAGTGGCTGCTAGTGCCCAATCGCAGGCTAAAATTGGAATTTGTTGTCATTATTTACAGGTACTCCTCGTTTAACTACCACAATTGAGACCGGAATTTTGGTTGTGAAGCAAATTGTTCATTAAGCAAATCGACCCGATTTTACAACCTTTTTGCGGCAGTCATTAAGCAAATCACCACAGTAGTTAAGCGAACCACGTGGTTGTTAAGCAAATCACGTGGTTCCCCACTGATTTTGCTTGCTGGCTGGGAAGGTTGAAAATGATCACGTGACCATGGGATGTTGTGACGGTCATAAATGTGAACCAGTTGCCAAGCGCCGAAATCATGATCACGTCACTGGGGACACTGAGACAGTCATAAGTGTGAGCACCGGTTGTAAATCAGTGTTTTCAGCAGCGTCTTAAGTCTGAACCGTGACTAAACGAATGGTCATTGAGTGAGGACGACCTGTATGTAGCTATGTAGCTGTCACTTCCAACCCATTATGTAGGACTCTCAAAAGTCCCACCTACAAATAAGGCAATCTTCTACATTTTATGTCTATAGGAATTGAAAGGCGGGAGGGGGGGGAGAGAGCTGGATTGCGCAAGCGCAGTGAGAAAAGTTAGCTAATGGAGGGCTTTTTTTCCCAGTGCACGGTCACATAGAGCTATAGAACTTAAAGAGTGGCGGATCTCATTGGATGAAGCTTTCTGAGTTCCCTTAAGAATCCCCAATGCCCATGGGGAATCCAGAGTTCTTTCGTACCAGTGACTTACTACCGCATGTATTCCGTAGCTTATTTCGTCTTTGTGCGAAAGCACAGCCCGTATCTTAGCCTCGGGGTCGACGTAAACCCGCAAGCTCCAGGAGGAGTGGCGCTGCCGCGCATGCTCCGGAGAAGCCTGTCTCGAGCCGGGCGGGGCAGCGCGAGGCGAGAATGCGTGTCCGGGCGGGGCGTGCCCGGGCGGCGCGCAGGCGCCGTGGCGCGCTCCGCCCTCCCCTCCGAAGCTGCGTCGCGCGCCGGCGCCATTTTGCGCGGCCGTCTCGCCCGCCTGCCTCTGTTCGTCGCCTCCCCGCCGCTTCCCTCCGGTTCTCCTCGGGCCGCGCTCGTTCGGGACAGCGGGAGCCGATGCACCCGGGCGTGAAGGTGTTCGTGGGCAACGTGCCCGAGGAGACCTCGCAGGTGGAGCTGCGCGACCTCTTCGAGGCGGCCGAGCCGGGCGAGGTGCTGAAGGTGGCCCTCATGAAGCAGTTCGCCTTCGTGCACCTGCGCGACGAGGCGGCGGCCGAGCGCGCCATCCACAAGCTCAACGGGCACCTGCTGCACGGCCACCGCGTCGTCGTCGAGCACTCCCGCCCGCGGCCCACGCACACCGTCAAGATCTTCGTCGGCAACGTCTCGGCCGCCTGCACCAGCGGCGAGCTGCGCGTCCTCTTCCAGGAGTTCGGGCCCGTCGTCGAGTGCGACATAGTGAAAGGTACCGGCCTCTCCGGTGGGCCGCCGGCGGAGGAGCGGCCGGGGAAGGAGCGGCCTCGCCTCCCGTTGGCGCAGATAGGCTGCCTCTGGACAGGGAGGCTCTGCTCCCGCTCCGCGCTCGGGGGGGGGGGAGGCGGACTGGAGCCGAGGGTTTCGTTTTCGTTTTTCCTCCTTTTGCTTTAAATTGTGATCCTGTTTCCCTTTTCATCTATTCATTAATTTCCACGACAGCTCCGACGCCGACCAAACGCACCCGCGGGCGGCGGTTTGCAAAGATGAGCGACGGGCCGCCCTTTGTCCTCCGGCTCGGGGTCTGCCACGCACGACGGAAGGGGATACGGGTTGGGGGAGGAGGAGGAGGAGGAGGGCGGCGTGGGGGGCCGGGGGGATCGGGCCCTAGTCGGCCAGGGCCGCCAACGACGGAGCGCGGCGCCGGGGCTTCTTCAAACCCTTTGGGCGCCCTCGCGGGTGGCGGTTGGTAATGGAGGGTATTTCGGCAAAGAGCGGGCGTGGCTCCGTAGGGACGGATAGACCTGCCTCTGGCTCATTTTTTGATACTGCAAACGCCTTAGTGGGGGGGGGGGCTCCGGTCTCGGCCAGAATGTGCTTCTCCTATCGATGGCTGCAATGTCCGGACGGCTTGGGGGGGGGCGAACCTTTTTTTCCCCCCTTGGGAAGCATGCCAGCAAAACATTAAGAACAGGAACTTGGGGGGGGGTTGAAATACTTGGAGCTATGCTCTCCCCCTCCCTCCCTCTTGGAGCCAGACAAACGTTTATCCCCTGCCTTGTTCTTCGAAGAGTCCTGTTGTAGAGGTTGAAGGCGCTTCCCCATAGCGTTTTTTTCTTACAGTAAGACTAGGCCATGGTGAAATTGAGGCAACCCAAAAGAATGATGTGGAGTATGGTGCCTCAGTGGGTAAGACGCCAGGCTTGTGGGAAGATCGCAAGCTTGGAGGTTCGAATCCCTAGCCCCGCGTGACCTCGCCCCAGCTCTTGCCAACCTAGCAATTCGAAAGCATGCAAATGCAAGTAGATTAATAGGTACCACTTCGGTGGGAAGGTAACAGGGTTCTGCGTGAGTGACGCCGGCCACATGACCGTGGAAGCGTCTTCAGACAGTGCTCTGGCTCTTTGGCTAACAAACGGAGATGAGCACCGGCCCCTAGAGTCGGACACGACCGCGCAAATATGTGGGGGGAACCTTTACCTTTTTATCCAAGAATGACCGGCGTCTGAATCGACAGTTCTTGACTCCATGGGGTTGGGGAAACACGTCAGCGATGCCCCCTTCTCCTTTGGGAGTTCTGTTCTGGGTGGCAGCTATTTCAGAGAGGTTGAGTGGTTGGAGACCGCCCGGCCTGGAAGTTTTCATGCCTGTTGCCAAAAGGAAGACTGAGGACTTGTGCCTAGTAAACATTTTATTTTATTATTTTATTTATTAAATTTCTCTGCCGCCCATCTCGCGTACGAGGACTCTGGGCGGCTTATTATTTTTCTGATACTGCTTTTCCTTTAACAGTGCAGTGCAGATAGTTGGAATGGGAGGCTATGAGAGCAAGGATTGGTAATCTATAATAGTAATTACTGATTAAGTTCAAAAACTTTGTGAACATGGGGCTTGCCTTTCCTCAGCCCCGGCCATTGGATTCCTGTGTCTTTTCAGTGGCAACAACCCGTAGGTCTCCAGTCACACATTAGTCTGGCAAGTTTTGCGTGGTGGCTGAAGGATGAGAGGAGTAAGTAGTCTGGCAAGTTTCCAGGGGAAAGGGGCTTCTATCCTTGACAGAAAAAAACACTTCCCTGGTTTCTCAGCCATGTGGTTAAAGCCCTTCTTTCACTTCTTAACTATGAGAGTAATCTGTCTCTCCAGTTTCCGGGTTCCTTAAGATAGTTCTGCATTGCTGATCCGGTTTCTGCCTGTCAGAAGATTTTGCTTAAGCAGAATGCAACATTCTCCACAGTTGGCACAGTATGACTTAGCTCCTGCTGTTTCACAAATTCTCTATGGTTAGGTTTGGGTTGATTTTCCCTGGGGGAAAAGAGCAAGGGAAGGAAATTGTAGATCTGGGAAATCCAACACGGTTCATCAGGGAGCCGGCCAAAGTATGTAATAATTTGGCAAACGTGACTTAAGGTCTTTAGATAAATGCACATGGAAGTGGAAAAAAAGGCATGTCAGAAAAACAAGTGAACATTTTGTAGTATTTATGGATTAACATATTTTTAAGATGTGGTTGTGTTTTCCTGTTTTTCCCCCCAGTGGCCATTGGTTTGAGAGACTTGCATGTGATTCAGCCACTGAATGAAAATAGATCATTTCAGCTGCTGGGGTTAAAATGTTCAAATGTTCCTTTTGGAGCTTTCCCAAGTCTGCTGTACAGTTGCAGGACCCAGCATTACAGCACACAGTACAGTAGAGAACAGTGATCAGAGGCAACTGCCTTTCCAGCTCCAATCATCAGGAGGTTCTCAGTATTGCAGACAAGGGTTTTATACTGTATCCCTTCATAGCCCCCATGCTATTCCCTTTCAGGGTAAGCAGTTAGTTTTTCCAAGAGTAAAGTTGCTTGTTACCCAGGAATTGTAGCTTCTTAATTTATACCTTATTTTCCCTTAGCTTCTGATCAAGTAATAATGCCAGCAGTGTTGGAAAGCCGTGAGTTCCCACTTCTGGTTGGTTTCTGGTTTCTCTTAGCTTGGAGTAGCAGGAAGACATTTTGACAACTTGTTCCTAAGAGTTCAGATAACCTTAAGTCTATATAGTTACTAATGTGAATCCAGTAGGTAAAAGTCTTGGCAAGCAAACTTATATCCTGTACCTGATGTGAAATGTAAGAGATGCTCGCGTGTGTTCTGTGTTCTTAAGCTACATAAACGTTTGTGGGAGAGATGCTCTGTAGAGAATAGAAAGGTAACTTCTTCCCGTATACAGCTTCTATTGTCACTTGAATTTCATTTTTGTTAAAGCTGTGTATTATTCTACTGGTTAAAGCCGTGTAAAAATATAAATTTACTGTGGGTTCTCCAAATTAGGCCTCTGGTTTTATCATAGCAGATCGTTTCATTTTTAAGCCTTTTTAGCACAATATGAAGCACACTATTTTAAAGTGTTTCCAAAAGACAAAGGCCCCACCTAGTATTAAAAACAGTTACAGCTATGCTGTTCTTTGTGCATTTTCCATACATTTAGGTTCAGGTGAAGTAGCAACATTGGAATCGGAAGCAGCTGTGTTCTCCGTTTTTGGCTGGGGATGACATACCCAAAGCATTCAAATTCTTTTATTCGGGATTAATATGGTGAAATAAAGAGACGAAGCACCATGGAGATAACTGTTTTGGAAGAAACCTGTGAGATTATTTAGTCCCACTCCCTGTTCGGCTTGTGCAGCCTCTGTCTGAAAGGCTTCCAGAGAACAAGAGCTGGCCAGCTCCTCATGAGGCAGTCTGTTCCGCTGCCAAACAGCTCTCACGAGAAATTTCTCCTAGTGTTTGCCTGAGCCCAGTCCTAGTTTTGCTCTCTGGAGTAACAGATCAAACCTGTTCTGTCTTCTGCATGGTGATCTTCTGGGAAGTAATCCTCCTTTTCCTGAGCCAGCTGGGCAAATCCTCCAGATAGGAGAGACCTTAGTGGGCAAGAGGGGAGCCCTGGCGCTAAGGCGGCAGATGCTTAAAGCTGCAGCGTTGGGCATCTTGTGCCTTGCCAGGTGCCAGCGCCCCCTTTGTTCCTTGTAGCTGTTAGGATTGCAAAGCAGCCCGCTGCCGCAGACACAGACTGCTCCCCAGTGGATGCGCAGCAGGTTGAGGCTTTCCTTTGTATCCAAGGCATATCCAGATAGTGGTTTCCAGGAATGAAATGTCATGTGTCCCTTACTGATAACCTTCTGTCTGCTGCTTTATCAGACTATGCGTTCGTTCACATGGAGAAAGACGAGGATGCTAGAGCCGCCATTGAACATCTTAATGGAAGGGAGATCAAAGGCAAAAGAATTAATGTGGAACTTTCTAATAAAGCTCATAAAAGGGGGCCTGCTGGGCACCTTGGCCAGCTTGGTGGTGGCGCTGAAAAAAGCAAAATATCAACTTTAGAGAAACTCCAGCCCAGGAACGATGGCCTGAGAACCGGTAATCTTGCCTTCCCCATGGCAACTCCGGGAGCTTATTCTTCACTCGACTATGACTATCAGCAGCGGCTGAGCAATAACAATTTAACCAAATTTGACTCGAATGGCCAAGCCAGGCAGGTCTCCCCTTCTTTTTTCGGGAGGGACCGGAGCCCCCTCAGACGCTCGCCCACAAGAGCTGGCTATGCACTTCCCATGGCTGCCCAGCAAGCTTCCTACAGAGACCAGCCTGCAGCGTCGCTCGGAATGGCCTACAGGCCTCAGCCTACCACTGGGCAGGCGGCAGTGTACAGGGCCCAGCCCTCGACCGTGCTCGGGAACGCATATCGAGCCCAGACCTCGGTGTCCATGGGACCTTCCGGTGCCCAGACAGCAGCAGCAGCAGCAGCCTCGGCAATGACCCCTTATACTACCCAAGCCTACGGGACTCAGGCCACCGCCTCCCAAGTCGCCTCTTACGAGGCCCAGCCCGCCACGACGTACGCGGCTTCCTACGGGGCCCAGGCCGCTGCCACCTACGCGGCTTCCTATGGGGCCCAGGCCGCTGCGCTCTCTGCCTCTTACGGAGCCCAAACGGCAGCCAGCCAGTCGGCCTTGTACACCGCTCACACGCTCTCAGCCCAGCCCGCCTCCTATGGCGTCCAGCCCGCTGTTGGCCACGCTGCTTCCTACGGGGCCCAGGCTGCTTCTGCTCTCCCAGCTGCTTACGGGACGCAGTCTGCCGCAAACCTGGCAGCTGCTTATAGCATGCAGGATGCTGCGGCTGCGGCTGCGGCAGCTTCCTACAAGACGCAGCTGTCTGCTTCGCTGCCCACGGCCTACAGAGCCACAGGAGAAGCGGCCTACGCGGCCCAGCAGTCGGCTGCTGTCCCCGTAGCAGCAGGGTATAGGGCTCAGGCCACCGCGTACAATGGGCTGGCTCAGTCTGCGCAACAGGCGGCTTCCTATCAAGGGATGTCTCAGGCGGAAGCTGCTGTGCTCCACCCGCTGTACGAGCGCACACGTCTCTCCCCGCCACGCGGCAGCCGTGAGGATCTCTACAGAAAAGCAGCTGCGATGAACAAGAGGTACGCCGCCTGAATTGGTGGTAATGCTTTGCACATCGGCCCCGCCTTCTGTCTGAGGGGCTCTCTACTCCCAGAGGGACTCCCACGAGGCTTCGTTCTGCGGTTCCTCGGAGGTGGCAGATTTCCTTCTAATCCTCGAATTTGGGGTGTGCTTGAGGACGGGGATGGGTTGGGAATGGGGCTTGCTGACCCTTTGCTTCACTAGTTCTGCCTTTCCTCTCAGCTGATCTTTCAGCCCTTTTCTGTGCTTTTCTGTTTTAGGGAAGGGGAGCAAATGTGAGTTGCACTCCTACTTTACTTACCCGCTCCCAATCTGCATGTTACGAATACGTGCCTGTGGGAAGAGCAGATGTTCTAGGAACCGAAAATACCTGGGTGGGCATTTCTGAGGAAGGGGTATTAGCTCGGCTTCCTGAGCCAAGCCTGTCATATGGATGCTTTAAGTCTCCTCAACCCGGTTGCAGCTGCTTAAGGGCTGTGTTTGTTTTTTCCCTGATCCAAAGAAGCCAGTATTAATTTTCTAGGTTCCAGTCAGATTGGCAAAAACTTTCCCTGTGCACCGCGCCATGTATTTTGAGCCCCTTTCGACACCCAAGAGCCTGAATTCTTGAGTGGTTACGTAATCGGGTAGAATTTGAGTCCAGGGTTCCGATGTGGAGCATCAGGCAGAATAACTGAATCCCTGGGCAAATTTAAAAAGCGTTTTCCTTGCCAGATTATTAACGGGGAACTTTTCATACCGGTACTGGGAGTTAGAAGGGCTCTCGGGCTTCAGCACTCGACCTTAACACAAATTTGAGATCCTTTACCTATCTTAGAATTTAATTTCTGGGCTGTAGTATCATGAAGTCTGGAAGGAATTTCATAGGACTCCTCTTGAGCAAGTATAGCTAAGCCACCAAGAGATTCTCCATATCATATTACACAGGTAAAATAGCTCCAATTCTTGCCGAATAAGGTAGCGGAGGAAAAATTGTCCCTTGAGCCTATTAGAAGAATAGGTCCCCTCTCTGTGCCTGCACCTATCAGTGGCCTTCCCTACCGGATGGGGGGAGGGCATCCGTGTCACAACCTATGTTTTATTGGGGCGTTTGCCATGAGCCTCTTTTTTTTTTTTTTTAATTCATCAAATGTCTCTTCTCTTAACCAGGTACAATTCTGATCTCTCAGATGACCGCCGTTTATCTGACCTATCTGATTTCCGCCGTTTAACAGACTCCCCCCATGCGTACCGCCATTCGCCAACAAAGGCTCAACTGGATTATCGCCGCCTCCCCGAAATGCAGTCTGATGCCCGTTATGCAGGTGCCTATGGCGATTACTTGCGTAATGCACAACTGCAGCTGCATGCTAGTTACCAGCGCCGCCTGTAGAGGAATTTCCCCGTCTCTTCTGGGGTGGGACTCTTGCTGTGGCATCCGCCGTCATAACCCATAGAGCATACCTCCAGCTGCTTCCTCGATGGGCAGTTTGATTTCAGAATACCCTTTTAGTCCTGACATTTCTTTATCATGGATGCCCTAGGTCACTTCAGCTCTTACATTTCTTTTTGTCCTTCCTTACACCACGTAAAGGGTGTGCTATTTACCATAGTCCGCTAGCGAGTCACATACGCTGTCCGAGACAAACGGTTTTATAAAAGCGTCTTTGGGGTGATTGCCTTAGCCTTAACGTTAGGGCACTCTGCTCGGCCTCAGGAGCATTTCACATTGCTGCATGTTCAACCTCTTAAAACCAAAGTTTGGGGCGGGGGTGGCCACGCAGAGAGTGACGTTCGCTTCCGGTTCCTCGGCCTGGCCTTTCTCTAGATCCCACCAAGGAGAAATAAAACTGTTCTACATTGTTATCTTCGTTTCATGTTGAGAGAATCACTGAGTAACCTTTCCAAATCAGCTCAGTTGCTTTTATGTAACAGCATGCTTCGTTGAATTACGCCATCTAGACCTTTATGTTAGAAGTGAGTTTAGAGACTTTTTTTTTTTTTTGGTATTACTGTAAATAAAATGGGCTGAATGACATTTTAGAACACCCGGTTGTGTTATGATTTTGGTATGTGCGCGTGTGTAAGTACCCATTCATTCATCGTCTGTCTTCCACTGGTCTGTGTGTAAACCAGCCTCCCTTCCCCAGCTTCGTCCTTCTGGACGTTTATCCTACAGTTCCTGTCACTCCTGACCATTTTCCATATGGGCTGGGGGTTAACGATCCCGAATATGGAGGGGCTTAGTCTGGGAAAGAGTGCTCTAGAAGAGTCACGTTGAGGTTTGCTTCTGCCAAAGGGTACTGGAAGTGGGTAATCCGTAGTCCGCATTGGTGAGTGCAGACCAGGCGTGTCCAGTTCATTTGAAATCCTGAGATCCAGCTCTCCCGCTCCCAGGTGCATGGCGTTCATAGAACTGGTGTTACCCTTTCGGCGGAGTACTCGGTGCGCCTGCAGCGTTAAAGACGAGTCGCTGTCGCTCAGCCCTGTGGAACGCAGTAGTAATCTGCAAAGCTCTGTCCTTACGTTGTGTTCTGGAGATAAATCAGTCTTCTCTCTGTCCCATTCGACCACCTTGGTGTTAGATTTGTCAGAAACCAAGACAATATAGCTTCTCTTGGGTCTGAGGAAAGGTGAGTTCTCCACACGGGGGGGAAGGCAACGGACGCGCACATGAAACTGGAAGGCCTGAAATGGTTTTGTTTAAGGGGAGCCGTTGTGATTCCTGGCAACTCGCCGTGCAGCTGGAGAGAGCTTTTTCCTTGCTTTAGAACAGAAACAAAAGCTTGGGTTGTGCGTTGTGCTAGGCCGTGGCTTATTTAGCCAAGGTTTAATGGCTGGGCTTCTACACATCAATCCAACTGAACAAACAGCTTTTTAACTTGGTGTGAACCACATCAAAACTATTTTAGAAGTATAGTCCATGAACTAGTCGAGCACAGAGGCAGCACGAGGGAAGAGGGGCATGGGCTGGACACGAACCCCGCCTATAATAATTTAACAAATGTAGAAAGGTAAAGCCGGTCCCAATTTGTGTCTTTCCCAGTAAACTATTACACAGGAGGGCTGATGTAAGGTGAAGCTAATACTGCCGCCCCTTTTCTGTCAAAAGAGCCATATTACCATGCTAAGTAAGACTCTCAACAATAGTTCATAGTGGGAAAGAAGCCTTCATTATTCAGTGTGTATCTTCTTCCTGGAAAAGCTCTACTGGAGTCATCAAGGTCTTTATGGGTTTTGAGAATGGATGCCGGGAAGCTGTGCACAACTAGGGAAGGAAGGGGTCTGACTTGATCCCTGTTGTTGAAGATGGGCCTTGTCATGTCTCCAGGTATCTTTTCAGCTTCTATCCATTCAGGTTTGGGAGTGCGGTGTCAAAGCAGTGACCCATATCTTCTTCCTTAGTTTCTTTATGATGGATAATGAGGGCCAGGACCATGGCTCTAAAAAATGATTTAACACATCCCCCCCCCCACGCGCGCACACACACGCAAATGGAACTTACAGAGATATTGATAGTGATACTCCCCTCTTGGAGTTGGTTACACTTGGGTGCTGAAACTTTCTAAAGATTGGAGAAGGCTCCTGGCAATGCGAGCTAAGTAGATGTGTTGACAGAAAATGCATGGGCCAGCTTTGGATTGCAGGGGGAGAGGGAGAATTTAATGTAGAAGGTGTTTAGAAATTGACTATAGGTTTGCAGTCAGTTACATCCACAAATTTAATTTAATTCAGCCTCAACAAGAGCCACTTCAGGACTCCAAACTCTGTTGAAGATTAAAGAAACGTTCTCATTGCAACAGAAAAACAGTTTTGTTTGGTAGATCCTGGAGGACACTAACTTTGGGTCCTCCATTGTCACAAAGTTAGAAGTAGAAACTCTTGATGACTGGGTTAAATGCCCCCCGTCCCGTTAAAAAGAACTTACAAAACTACTTTTGCTTTCCACACAATCATTTTTCTGTCTTTCTCCATCATGAAAGACTCTTCTGCAAGAAGTGATAGAGTTGAGCAATAAAAATAACCTTAAATTTAAAATTGTGAAAGGCATTATGTGCTGAAGCATCCTGGCATTTAAATAATGCAAGGTAGTTGGATAAGGTAATTCGTCCTGGCACTTCAAGTTTTGATTTTTAGGTAAAATTCAACTTGGCCAGTATGGTTTCTTGTCAAGACCTTTGTGTGTTCTTATGTAATTGTAATATGGATCCTGGATATGGAGTTTTCTGAGAATTAGTTTCCCGAAAAATAACAGTACGCTGCCTTTAAAACTTTAAAACGGTGCATTTACCTACATCGGCTGAAATACTGCAGGGGACCCAAAGAAAGTTCAAGAAAAGCCAACAGACTATCCGAACAATCGGCACCTTGACAGGCCAAGCATCCCTGGAGATGGGAGAAAATGGAGTATGCGAAGGAAGCTTGGTTCAGTTCTTCCACTGACTCTTCTGCTAGTTCTGTGGGATCTCGGCAGCTGAGCATAGCGTTGTGCAAGATACAGTGAGCATTGTAGTTGAAAGAACCACTGGGCTTGTCGAGGTGTTGAAGCAGGTCTTCCTGGTGTCACGTTTTATTTCCCTTAAGCAGGGCTACAGGGAACAGGCTCTTGCATCAGGTTTTCAAAGAGTAACCCAACCCCTTGTAGACTCGGACACTGTGAGAGACACCTGTGAATGAGAATAATTTGGTGGTGCTGTAGAAGACTCACGTTTTGCAAGGGGCATCTAGCCTTGAGGAATCAAACCCGTTTTTCAGTCTCTAGAATAAACATGCAAACATACTTTTATCTGCCCCATCTGCCTGGATTTTTCTAGTTATAAGCCCAATACCCCAGATTAAAATGCTATGTATGTAGCAGCATCTTCTGGAGCTCTTGTTTACCACGCAGCTTATCTAAAGTTAGAATGAGATATTTCTTTGCCTTGCATCTAATTCTGTTAGCCAGTTCTTTTGTGTTCATAAATACACTGCGAAAACAGCACTAGGCCCAAACAAATATACCACGTTGGTATAATTGGATTCCTTCGTTCCCCACAGCATGCTGAAAAATGACCCAGCTTCATGTTAGTTTACATGTGCAAACCCAGCCTTCTCTGGCTACAAACAGGTGTATCTAGTTCAGCCTTCCGTTCCCCTCACCG
The DNA here is from genome assembly GCA_023362775.1 of Charina bottae. Lineage (NCBI taxonomy): Eukaryota > Metazoa > Chordata > Lepidosauria > Squamata > Charinaidae > Charina > Charina bottae. The sequence goes on along the minus strand of JALMGJ010000026.1, from coordinate 4,875,684 downwards.
TTACCGCTTACACCAGTGTTTCTGAACCTTGGCCACTTTAAGATGTGTGGACTTCAACTCCCATGCTGGCTGGGGAATTCTGGGAATTGAAGTCCACGCATCTTAAAAGTCGCCAAGGTTCAGAAACACTGACTTGGAGGCTCCACTTGTCCTTTAATCCCATATTTCTTCCTCAGCCATAAACTCCTGGCCCATGGGATTAAGGACAAGGGGCCTTCCTTCTCTTTCGGAGGTTCCTCGTGGCAGTAAAGTGGTCCTGCCTGATGACTCGTGATGGTTCCTTCTCTAGAAAGAAATGTTCTGCTTTCCCATAGTTGTGTCCCTGGCTTGAGTATTCCAGCAGGAATGTCACAGGTTTTGGTGAATTGAGGTATTTCCTTTTGCCTCCTTACAATGCTATAAAATTACCAAGTCTGTGGCTTACTGTGGCATGGACTGATAATGTTTTTCTTTTTTTTTTTGCCCGAGGGGGGCTGTGTTCAGACGTTGGGAAATTTTTAGATAATTCACCTATTGCATCCCTATTGAGAGTGTGCATGCATGTGTATCTCTCCTGTTTCAGTTCCTCTTAAGATATGAGTACCACAGGCATGGAGTTCTTTTTCCGTACAAAACTTCACAGGCCACATTTGGCATGGCTAACTAAACTATATACCTTTTCCTGGGTTCACACCTTAACTGGGCCATAACCTAAAAATAGAGGCGGGGGCTGCATTACAAGTGAGGCCAAAATATGGGTTGCTGCTTCATTTGCATGTTAAAAGATATTCCCAAACATGGTTTATCAAATTAAGCTTTACACAACACCCTGCCTGAGCCAGAACCGCGGGCCGTGAGTTTCAAGACTGGATGAGTATTTGAACCTGGAGAGCTGCCAAAGCAAGTTAGGATCCGAGTGCCGAAACGGAAGCGTCCTCCCTCAAACGCCAGCCCCGTAGAAACCTTTCAGCCCGGAATTCGCTTGGGCCGAGCTGTCCCCAACCCTCGGCGCTTAGCATACGTCGGAACGGGGTCCTCCCCCCCTCGCGGCCCAGTGGCGAGCGGAGGGAGGTGGGAGCTGCGGGCCGAGAGCGTCGGCGCAGCGTCCGGCTCGGGAAAGCGCCCCAAAGTTTGGATCGCGGCCGCGGGAGGAAAGGCTGGCAGCGAGCGGCGGACTCTTCCCCGAGACGGGCCCGCGGTCTCCTGCCATGGCGGGCGCTCGAAAGGAGTTGCGCGCCCGGTGCTCCGAGCAGAGTCCCCGCGGCCCGAAAGGCGGCTCCCTCGGGCACCGCTCGCCTTCGCGGCGCTGCGGCCCCAGCGTCGCCCCGCCGGTTGTCCCGGGCTCAGTTCCGCCGCGGAGCAGAAGGTCCCGCTTCGCCTTTCCGCGCAGGAGGCTCGGTGGGCGGCGCCACCCCGTTCCGCTGAAGGGCGCAGTCGAGGCTGGGTCTGCCTTTCTGGGCTGGGAGCGGGAGCCAGCCTGGCTAGAGCCAGGGATGTGCGACGTTGCATTTCACGGATAGGAAAAGCCCGTAAAATCTTGTATTTGAAGCCATTTCGATCTCAGGCAGTCCCCCTCATTCACCATCCCCATCAGTTTACTGGATTACACCTTTCCCAAACATTCAGCTGTTATTTTAAAGGATGTTTCTCAACAAAGCCGGCCTTTTTGCGAGGTTGTCAGTATCTTATTCTGTTTTCTAGTTATTCTTTCTGAAGCCAGAAACGCTGTGCTCACAAACGTCGGAGAAAGATAGTCTTCTCGAATCAGGAGACCTTGATAGGAGTTAGACATCATAAACAGGCAGCCTGAAGAGGAATCATATTTAATTAATTAATTAACTCTCTCTCAGCCCAACTCACCTCACAGGGTTGTTGTGGGGAAGATAGGAGGAGGAAGGAGTATTAGGTATGTTCGCTGCCTTGAGTTATTTATAAAAATAATAAAGGCGGGATAGAAAATTAATTAATTAATTAATTAATTAATTAATTAATTTTCTATCCCGCCTTTATTATTTTTATAAATAACTCAAGGCAGCGAACATACCTAATACTCCTTCCTCCTCCTATCTTCCCCACAACAACCCTGTGAGGTGAGTTGGGCTGAGAGAGAGTGACTGGCCCAAGGCTTTCACGCCTAAGGCGGGACTAGAACTCTCACTCTCCTGGTTTGCCATTGGCTCCTTCCTAGGGCTGAGGGGGAGGGATTGGCCCAAGGTCAACCAGCCGGCTTTCATGCTTAAGGCGAGACCAGAACTCTCAGTCTCCTGGTTTCTAGCCCATTGCCTTAACCACTAGACGAAACTGACTCTCTGTCTGAGATTATCCTGGATTTATGTTTATTAGATTTATATCCCACCTTTCCAAAGTCACCCAAAAAGCTTCTGTAGGACAGCTGTGTCACTCTATGGTAGCCAAAGGAGTCTGGTAGCACCTTTCCCAACTAACACATTTTCTACAAAGGAATAAGGTTTTGTGAGTTCTAGCTTTTTTCATCAAACGCATGGAGTGGTTAAACTGATGTAGGATTTGAAAAGGGGATATGGCAACGGGTGGCGGGAGATGGTTATGCTAATGCAGGTTATATGTGGAACAGATGACAAATACCTCAGTATTACCTCAGTTAACATCTGTAATACATGAAAAAGCTGTTGTATGTGTCAAGGCCTTCTGGAATAGCCTGAAGCCTTTTGATGTGTGTGACGTCAGCAGCTTCTGGCTCTATGATGCTCCCATGGGACCCAGACCCTGCCACAAACCCAGATGTCTATTTTGCCCCTCATTTATGCCAAGAGCCTCATCACAGCCCCCCAACAAGTACACATGCAAGACTAGAGGTGCCTTTATATGCTCTTCCTCCCATCTGACATGTCCCATCCTCTGCCAGCAACGTACCTCTGAATTCTGCATAGGACGGGATTCAAAACACGGACAAAGTAATATCAGGACATTTTACTCTCACAGAACACTCCATTACAGATTTCAAAGTTGTCATTTTAGAATAACAAAACCACATGGGCACCATAGCATGAGAAATTGTCACACACCTCAAAAGATGCAGCTATCTTTGAAAGACCAGACGCTGGGTTTTTGACACATTACAGCTGCTAACCGATGCGGTCCATCTGTAACTTGCCTCTGCCTAACCAGCCTTGCTCCCACTCGCTGCTTTCCTCAATCCCCTTTTCCACAGAAGTTTAGCCACTCCATGCATCTGATGAACTGAGCTGCAGCTCCCGAAAGCTTGTGCCATTAAATACAATTTGTAAGTTGGAAAAGCTGCTAATACTCCTCCAGATTCCAGGAAGCTTCTGTGACAAAGAAAATTGGAATCTGAGTCCGAGCCCACATGGATTGTCAGCAATCAAATATTTGGCTGAATCACCACTTTTTTCTTAACAACGAAAAGGCGCCACGAGCTTTCCCAAACCGTAGAGAACGTGAGAACAAACCTTTCCCGGAACCTTCGTGTGGCTTTTTCAGTTGCCGGAGGAAGTTGAAAGGCGAGGGAATTTTTTTCCCCCCATTCCGTAGGAAAGTTCTACCCGGAGGTGGGCGGTGTCTGAGCCAGGACGGAGGAAGGCGTGGCTAGCGCCGGAAGTTGCGGCAGAAGGGAAAAATGGCGCTGAACGCGGCAGGTATAGTGGGGATGGGGAGGCGTCGCCATCACAACGGGTCTCTGGGCCGGTAACAGGTTCGGGGTCCCGGCGAGAGGCGATGGAGGGCGGGGGGCGATTCGGGCTTCCGCCCCAGGCCTGGCCCCGACCGCGGCTTCCTCCTTTCCGGCGCAGGCCGCGACGACGCGGAGTGGGAGCCGCCCTCCGAGGCGGAGCTGAAGGTGATCCAGGCGCGGCGCGAGCGGCAGGACAAGATCAGCAAGCTGATGAGCGAGTACCTGCTGAAGGGCTACCGCATGCTGGGCGACTGTTGCGAGGAGTGCGGGGTGAGCGGGGCCGCCCCGGGGCGCGTGCAGAGGGCGAGCGGGGAGGGAAGGGAGCCTCTGGCCGCGTGCAGAGTGCCCGTGCGGGGCTTTCTTCTCCCCCCCCCCGCCGCCCGCGAGACAAAAAGGTTCCCCCGATGGTCCCCAAAGGCAAGAGCCGCAGGGAGAGCGAAGAAAGCGGAGGAAGACGAGGTTCTGCCCCAGGCAAGGGGCAGCTCAGATGCCAGGCCCCTTGGCGTTGCTGTAAACCCTTCTCCAGGACGGCACTGAGGGGGAATTTGTTGTGGGGGGGTCGCTCAGGGCCTGTTGGGGACATTTTGTGTTGGGCAGGCCAGGTAGCAATTTTCTTTGGCAAGAGGGGGGGGGGGTCCTAGCTCTCCCTTGCATGCCCAATGCGCAGCGTTGGCAAACCGGCTCTGACTTTACCCTTTTCTCCTCCCACCCCTTTGCCACCTTGTCCTCCAGACCATTTTGCTGCAAGATAAGCAGAAGAAGCTGTACTGTGTCGCCTGCCAAGAGCTTAACTCCGATGTTGACAAGGACAATCCAGGTACGGCGGGCAGAGGAAGAGGGCGGTGGTTCCTCTTGCCCAATCTGGTCCCCTCCGAGGGTATCGCACTGTTATGAAGCAAAACTGTTGTGTTCATTTGAGGGGGGGGGGAGCTGTTCTATGCTTCTGCAGCCCCGAATTGGAATGAACTGGGAGGGTGTCACAAAATAAGTGGGATCTTCCTTTTGGTTGGGAGCAGCTTCAACTGTCAGTTCACTGCATCAGTAAATCATAAGCTGTGAAATGCAGTTCATACAGAAAAATGGGCTTTTAGTGGCGGTTTTGTACAAAAGCTGCTTAAAATACAACTGCCGCACACTTTGTGCTGCTCTGACTGCTGAGGTGTTCTTGTATTTGTGCAACTCTGTTTGCTGTTCATATTAGTAGTTGATTCCTGAGCAAGCAAGAGGGGGAAAGACCCCCTTTTTTGCCACAGAAGAGCCTGCACCTAATCGGGAGCATCTCAGTGTTAAATTGCTGCTGGACACTCTGGACAGGTTTTTCCAGTGTATATGAAAAGACCCCTGGGCTTCACAACTGTCCCAGGCAGAGCTTGTTGCCCATGTTCCCATCTCTGTGTTCGTTCTCTCTCTCTAGCACTCAATGCACAGGCAGCTCTTTCCCAGGTGCGAGAACGACAGCTGGCTGCTAACTCGGATGGAGTTGCCTGCCTACCTTCGGCCCGCCAGGTGCCACGCCCAGAGCACTGCGAAGGGGCAGCCTCGGGACTCAGAGCCTCCGCCCCTGCCCCGGCCCTTCCAGCGTCCGTTGCCGCGCCTGCTGCTCCGTTGACTCTCAGCCCCCTGGCTGCAGCGGAGGAGGCCCTTCTGCAGAAGATCAGCTGGGCGAGCCATCAGCTCCAGGAAAGTACCACCATTGAAACAAGCATCCAGCTTTGTTCGCTCATCTGTTCCTGCGCAGAAGCTCTCAAGGGGATCAAGCAGCTCCAGCAGTGAGGGTGCCCTGCTTGAGGTAGCCAATGCCAGGCCATGGAATGGAGTGTAGGCCATGCCTGGGCACCAGAGAACCTTCCCTGTTCACCTTAAAGAGTGGTTTAAATGATGCTGGGCGCTCCCTTCTTATTAAAATGTGAGCTTATTTGCTTCATTCGGGTTGTCCCGACATTTGGGAAATGTTCCAGAGGATTCGCACATAAGCTGAACTTCCTAATCTGGGGCAAGGAAAGAATTAGATAATAAGTTAGATTGGTTTGGGGTTAGCCACATTTCAGGCATCAAATGGGGGGCTCCTGCAGACCCTTCAGCATAGGTCTGCCCAGCATCCCACTTGCCATCCAACAATTTGGGATTATCGGGAGCTCCATGCGTTGATTCTTTGTGAAGCGTTAAAACAAGATTGTCTTTAAGTTTCAAGGCACAAGATACGATTGTGCGGCTTTGTGTCAAATCTCAGCTGGTTGTGAAGGAATCGGGTGTGACACAGTGTTTTGCCTGTATGGAGCATGAGAGGCCAAGTGTATGGTCCCACCTGTTTTGAAACTTTTAATAAAAAATATATGAAAAAGAAGCTACAAGCTGAGAAGTGGCAACTTTCTCCTCTTAGGCATTTCAGACATTCTAGTAAATAAAATTCAATCAATTCATGGAGGGCCTTGTTCAGCGGAATGAATGGGGAATGCTTTTATCGAACTTTGATGACAACTGACACACAAGAGGAAGAATGGGAAGCGTGATACTTAAGATGGGTCAGTCGTGATTGAATGAGGGGAATCCTACACGCAGGAATCTGTAGATTACAGGCCTGGGTTTGCATAAGTGTAATAAACTCCAGAAGAGTAACACGGAAGAAAAATAACCAAATGGTGGGAATGCATTTGCTAGTTCTTTCACAGACTGGGTCAAACCTCTTGTGTGAATGCTTCGGTTGTGTGACATTGGGCCACAACTATGACAGCAAAGAATGCCGAGAAAAGGATCGGTTGGCTGGCCGTCTTCCAGAGCTGGGGTTGAGAGCAAAGAGCATACTTTAAATGGTTATTTTTTGGGTTTTAGGCAGGTTGGTCAGGGTTGGCATTCATCAGAGTCCATTGTAGGGTCTCTGCAGGCCACTCTTGGGGCTGCTTCTCCTCCTTCTGGCCGTTCCTGGGTCCCCGGCTGGCCGGGATGTGCGTTAAAAAAAACCTGCTGCTGTCTGGGCGCTTCCTCTGGACAGAAGAAAGGAGGGTGACTTTTTCCTGAAAGGGGATCCACAGATGGCCCATTGTTCAGAGGGGGTGCCCCGCTGATGGAGGTTTTGAAAAGGGGACTCCTCCAGATTCCAGGAAGCTTCTGGGACCAAGGAAGATTGGAATCCGAGTCTGAGCCCACTTTGATTGTCAGCATTCAAATATTTGGCTGAATCCTGACTTCTTTCTTAAGAAAGAAAGGGCTCCACCAGCCGAGAACGCGAGAACATACTTTTCCCGGAACCTTCGTGTGGCTTTTTCAGTTGCCGGAGGAAGTTGAAAGGCGAGGGAATTTTTTTTCCCCATTCCGTAGGAAAGTCCTACCCGGAGGTGGGCGGTGTCTGAGCCAGTGACAGAAGGAGGCGTGGCTATTGCCGGAAGTTGCGGCAGAGGGGAAAAACCGCGCTGAACGCGGCAGGTAAAGGGAGGGGGAGGCGTCGCCATGGCAACGGGTCGACGGCCCGACAGCGATTCCCTGGCCTCGGCGAGAGGCGACGGAGGGCGCGGAAAAGACTCGGCCTCCCGCCCCAGGCCTGGCCCCGACCGCGGCTTCCTCCTTTCCGGCGCAGCCCGCGACGACGCGGAGTGGGAGCCGCCCTCCGAGGCGGAGCTGAAGGTGATCCAGGCGCGGCGCGAGCGGCAGGACAAGATCAGCAAGCTGATGAGCGAGTACCTGCTGAAGGGCTACCGCATGCTGGGCGACTGTTGCGAGGAGTGCGGGGTGAGCGGGGCCGCCCCGGGGCGCGTGCAGAGGGCGAGCGGGGAGGGAAGGGAGCCTCTGGCCGCGTGCAGAGTGCCCGTGCGGGGCTTTCTTCTCCCCCCCCCGCCGCCCGCGAGACAAAAAGGTTCCCCCGATGGTCCCCAAAGGCAAGAGCCGCAGGGAGAGCGAAGAAAGCGGAGGAAGACGAGGTTCTGCCCCAGGCAAGGGGCAGCTCAGATGCCAGGCCCCTTGGCGTTGCTGTAAACCCTTCTCCAGGACGGCACTGAGGGGGAATTTGTTGTGGGGGGGTCGCTCAGGGCCTGTTGGGGACATTTTGTGTTGGGCAGGCCAGGTAGCAATTTTCTTTGGCAAGAGGGGGGGGGGGTCCTAGCTCTCCCTTGCATGCCCAATGCGCAGCGTTGGCAAACCGGCTCTGACTTTACCCTTTTCTCCTCCCACCCCTTTGCCACCTTGTCCTCCAGACCATTTTGCTGCAAGATAAGCAGAAGAAGCTGTACTGTGTCGCCTGCCAAGAGCTTAACTCCTATGTTGACAAGGACAATCCAGGTACGGCGGGCAGAGGAAGAGGGCGGTGGTTCCTCTTGCCCAATCTGGTCCCCTCCGAGGGTATCGCACTGTTATGAAGCAAAACTGTTGTGTTCATTTGAGGGGGGGGAGCTGTTCTATGCTTCTGCAGCCCCGAATTGGAATGAACTGGGAGGGTGTCACAAAATAAGTGGGATCTTCCTTTTGGTTGGGAGCAGCTTCAACTGTCAGTTCACTGCATCAGTAAATCATAAGCTGTGAAATGCAGTTCATACACAAAAGGGGCTTTTGGTGGCGGTTTTCTGCAATTGCTGCTTAAAATACAACTGCCGCACACTTTGTGCTGCTCTGACTGCTGAGGTGTTCTTGTATTTGTGCAACTCTGTTTGCTGTTCAAATTGCGAAGGGGCAGCCTCGGGACGCAGAGCCTCCGCCCCTGCCCCGGCCCTTCCAGCGTCCGTTGCCGTGCCTGCTGCTCCGTTGACTCTCAGCCCCCTGGATGCAGCGGAGGAGGCCCTTCTGCAGAAGATCAGCTGGGCGAGCCATCAGCTCCAGGGAAGTATCTCCATTGAAAGGAGCATCCAGCTTTGTTCCCTCATCCGTTCCTTCACAGAATCCCTCAAGGGCATCACCCAGCTGCAGCAGGGAGGGTGCCCTGCTTGAGGTAGCCAATGCCAGGCCATGGAATGGAGTGTAGGCCATGCCTGGGCACCAAAGAACCTTCCCTGTTCACCTTAAAGAGTGGTTTAAATGATGCTGGGCGCTCCCTTCTTATTAAAATGTGAGCTTATTTGCTTCATTCGGGTTGTCCCGACATTTGGGAAATGTTCCAGAGGATTCGCACATAAGCTGAACTTCCTAATCTGGGGCAAGGAAAGAATTAGATAATAAGTTAGATTGGTTTGGGGTTAGCCACATTTCAGGCATCAAATGGGGGGCTCCTGCAGACCCTTCAGCATAGGTCTGCCCAGCATCCCACTTGCCATCCAACAATTTGGGATTATCGGGAGCTCCATGCGTTGATTCTTTGTGAAGCGTTAAAACAAGATTGTCTTTAAGTTTCAAGGCACAAGATACGATTGTGCGGCTTTGTGTCAAATCTCAGCTGGTTGTGAAGGAATCGGGTGTGACACAGTGTTTTGCCTGTATGGAGCATGAGAGGCCAAGTGTATGGTCCCACCTGTTTTGAAACTTTTAATAAAAAATATATGAAAAAGAAGCTACAAGCTGAGAAGTGGCAACTTTCTCCTCTTAGGCATTTCAGACATTCTAGTAAATAAAATTCAATCAATTCATGGAGGGCCTTGTTCAGCGGAATGAATGGGGAATGCTTTTATCGAACTTTGATGACAACTGACACACAAGAGGAAGAATGGGAAGCGTGATACTTAAGATGGGTCAGTCGTGATTGAATGAGGGGAATCCTACACGCAGGAATCTGTAGATTACACTCTGCCTGGGTTTGCATAAGTGTAATAAACTCCAGAAGAATAACATGGAAGAAAAATAACCAAACGGTGGGAATGCATTTGCTAGTTCTTTCACAGACTGGGTCAAACCTCTTGTGTGAATGCTTCGGTTGTGTGACATTGGGCCACAAGTATGGAAGACAAAGAATGCCGAGAAAAGGATCGGTTGGCTGGCCGTCTTCCAGAGCTGGGGTTGAGAGGAAAGAGCACACCAATCTTTTACCGTCCTAAAAGATGGATAAATGGAAACCGGCTGGGCAAGCAGGGAGAATTTGCCTTGCTGCACGCTAGTCCCTGGTGATCCCCGAAGCTGAGGCAGTCCTGGTGTGGATCTGTTCTTTTACCCCAAAAGAAGCCCAGCGCGAGGCCAGTTGTCTGGTTTCTCCCGCGGTCCACCTTGAAACAGTCTGATTTTGCCACAATTAATTCTGGATTTCCTAGCCTAGGGGGAGCAAAAATGATCCATGGGACCTGTTAATGTAATTTTTAGATTGTTATTTATTAGGGTTTAGGTGGGTTGGTCAGAGTTGGTGTTTATCAAGAGTGCTTTGTATGCCACTTTTGGGGACCCAGTCCTACTCTTCCATCTGGCCTTTTCTGGGTCCCTGGCCAGCCTGGATGCGTGTTCAAAAGGTGCTACCGCTCTCCGGTTCTCCCTCCAGACAGAAGAAAGGGAGGCGACTTCTTTCTTTTCCCAGAAAGGGGATCCACAGATGGCCCATTGTTCAGAGGGGGTGCCACGCTCCCAAAATTTGGGCCCGCCGTAGAGCAGGACCTGACCCGTCTGCCCATTCACCGTCCGGTGTTTCCCCCTCTGCCACACCAAAACGGTCGTGTTTGCACAACATGCTAATCTGTAGGCTGAGTTGCCACAATAAAACGATAGGCGGTTTCATGTACCGCGCAATGCCCACATTTTAAAAAGCAAAAGCGCGCCTGGGCTGGTGTCCAAGAGGAGGAAAGCAGAGCCCGTCAGCGAGCCGCCACCCCGGGCCGCTGGTGCTGGCCGTTGGGGAACGGAAGGGCCCGTCTCCCTAAAGAGCAGCTGGGCGGACCCGCCGCTGCCCGCCGAGCCAGAGGCCGCGCTGCCTCCTGAATCCGACCCGCCCGGCGCGGCGGCCCCTCTAAGCGGCGGCGTCCTGGCGCGCACGCCGCGGCGGAGCAGACAAAGGCTGGCGCGTGGCCGCTTCTCCCCGCCTCGAGCAGGCGGGGGAGCCGGACCCGCGGGGCGAGAGTGCCTCTGAGCGTAGCCCGAGCGCCGCCGCCGCCGCCGCGCGCTCCCGAGCCTCGCCCAGCGCGCCTCTCCATCGATGGCCCGCTGGGCGCGCCGGCGCGCCCGCTCTGGTGGCCGGCTGCCGCGGCCGCCCTGGTCGGGGCCATGACCGGCTTGCCGCCCTCGCCGGCGGAGCCCCCGGCCGGCCAGGCCTGCGCCCTGGAGGGGCTGCCCCCGCTGCCCAAGGGGCTGAGCGGCATCCTCAACTCCAGCGGCGGCTCGTGGCGCGAGATCCAGAAGGTCTACAGCAAGAAGTCGCGCATCCAGGACGACCTGCGCCAGGCCCAGGCCGCCGCCGCCGCCGCCGCCGCCGGGGAGAAGCCGCCGCCGCGCGCCAAGCGCGCCAACCTGGACTCGGCGCTGGCCGTGCTGCGCAAGGAGATGGTAAGCCGGCCGCCGCCCTCCCGGGGCGCAGCTGGCGGCGGGTCCGCCCTGCCGGGCTTCGCCCTCCGTGGGCTCCCCCGGGTCGTGTGGATGCGCCGTGGCCGTGCGGTCGGGGTGGCACCTGCTCAGCCACGGGCCGCGTTATGCGCCCCCTCCCACGCACGCCACAGGCCAGGTTCGCCCCCCCTTCCCTTGGCCGGGGGGGGAAAGCACCCAGCTGCCCACGCGGCACCCGGGTTGAAGGCAGCCCAGCCCGGCGTCTTCTGCCCGGCGGCCCCGGCACAAAAGGCCATGAAACGGTGGGCCTAAAATTAGCGGGTTGCGTCAGCGGGAGGCGAGACGCGGTGGAGCGGGGCAGCCTTTGTTGTTCTCCGTGTGTTCTTCGAGGAGCGCAGGCTGGGGGTCTTTCTGGGTTCATCCACACAACAGCCCTGCGAGGTAGGTGAGGGAGAGGGTCAGATCTGCGTGGGAACTCATCCTCCCTCCCTCCCTCCCTCATATTTGGCGATTTCGGGGCTGAATTTTCAGGGCAGGACGGAGCGCCCGCTCAGCCGCCTTCAGTACAGAAAGCGCTTTCCACTAATTCCACAGATCTGCCATCTTCTGGACCTGTGTCTTAACACCACTTATTTCACATACAGAGGTGACTTTTACAGACAAAAACACGGCTGTGCCATGGGTTCTCCTGTGTCACCCATTGTGGCCAATTTATACATGGAAGAAGTGGAGAAGAAAGCACTCAACACATTCCAGGGAACGGTGCCCACCCACTGGTTTAGGTATGTGGATGACACCTGGGTCAAAATCAAGGCCCAGGAAGTACAGGCCTTCACGGACCATATAAACACTATAGATGCCAACATTAGCTTCACCAGAGAAGACACCAAGGACAACAGACTGGCATTCCTAGACTGTGAAGTCCTCATTGGGACCGGTGGCAAGCTAGAAATAGGGATCTACAGGAAACCCACACACACAGATCAATACCTGATGTTTGACTCCCACCATCCACTGCAGCACAAACTAGGAGTCATCAGGACATTGTCACACAGAGCAGAAACCATCCCCACCTCCATGGATTCCAAAAAGAATGAAAAGCAGCATCTGAGAACAGCTCTGCAGGCCTGTGGATATCCAAATTGGGCCTTCACTAAATCTAAGTCTACCAGACCTAAAACAGCGACAGATAGGGCTGAGACTCAGAGTAAACGGAAGAACCTGGTCATTCCTTACATGGCTGGCGTGTCTGAAAAGATAAAACGGATATTTGGCAAACACCACATACCTGTATATTTCAAACCCACCAACACACTGAGACAGAGGCTTGTACACCCCAAAGATCAAACTCCAAAACACAAGGAAAGCAATGTAGTGTATGCAATCCAGTGCAGTGAGGAGTGCTCTGAACTCTACATTGGAGAAACCAAACAACCTTTGTACAGGAGGATGGCCCAACACAGGAGAAGTAACACCACAGGACCAGAGTCAGCAGTTTATCTTCATCTAAAGGAAAAAGGACACTCATTTGAGGACATTAATGTTCACATTTTAGACAGAGAAGATAGGTGGTTTGAGAGAGGGGTCAAGGAATCCATTCATGCCAACTTGGAAAATCCTTCCTTGAATAGAGGTGGGGGCCTCAGGCATAACCTTTCCCCTATCTTCCTTCCTGCTTTGTCTTCTGTGCCTAGGAAGATTAAGACCATTTCACAAGCTCAACAGCAGCAGGGTAATCTTAACGATCCTCCTTTAGATGATAAAGGGACTTAGAAACAAACATCTCAAAATAACCATGACCTAGCCCCAGGTGCAAGGTCACACAGCCAGCCTAGAAACATATTTAAGGATTCCCTTACTAACTTTACTCAGACTGAAGAAGCTCCTTGGATAAGGAGTGAAACGTTTCCACTAAGAAAATAGAAATCCAGTTGACATGATTCAAGCTACAGACAATTCCACCTGGATGACTGAGAACCTTCATAGACATATTGCCATACATTTTGGGGATGAAACCCTGAAGTTGGTAAGGAAATTCGAGAAGACAGCAAGAAAGGTGGCAGACTATAGAAACCACCTACGTTTTAACCTCAGATGCAGACAACAGAGACTCATCCCGACAAGCCTACGCCTGCAATCTACAGTTAAGGGTCACAGAGCAGATCAGATCCTGCAGCAGGCACAAAGACATCTTCTAAATGAAAGAATAAGGCAAGTCCACTTCACCATTGATGCCCTGCAATACAATTTTGAAAACCTTCACCAGGAACTCACAGCCACCCTTCCTGACCCAATCCTGGATAGAGTTATTCAGCTTGGCAATAAAGTACAGCTGGCCCAGCATCACAAGACAAAGGAGAGGCAAACTAAGAAATTTGACATTCTTCTTTCTCGCAGCAAGCAGAAACAAGGAACTGGAGAAACCGCTGGGAGGAATAACAACAACAGGACCACAGAGGACAAAAAGAACATGTGGGTGAAAAATCTCTCAGACAGAGAACTTACCCAACCAGAGAGAGATGTCCTAGCCAAAGGTCTTAATTTTGCCATCACTCCCAAGCAAGTTCCGGTTGTGGAGCTCATTACAGCCACAGAATCTGCCATCCACAACAACCACCTACCTTTTGAAGAAGCAGAACAACTCCGGCTTAAAATATCTGCAGCTCTGTCCAGTGCTCAACCTCCTCCCCCCAACCTTACCGTCCAAGAGAGGAGAGCCCTGACAGCCCTCAGCAAAGATGAAACCATCACCATTTTACCTGCTGACAAAGGAAGATGTACAGTGGTTCTAAACACTGCAGACTACCACAATAAAATTACCTCACTTTTGGAGGATCACCATACATATGAAAAACTGAAAAGAGACCCCACCAACAATTACAAGAAAAAGGCAATAGACAGTTTGAAACAATTGGAACATGATGGCTCCATCGATAGGATTACCTACCACCGTCTGTATCCTGGAGAAGCCATCCCCTGCATCTACGGACTTCCTAAGATCCACAAGGAAGGAACACCCCTCCGACCCATAGTCAGCAGCATCAATTCGGTAACATACAACATTGCCAAACACCTCTCTACCATACTAGCACCTCTAGTTGGACACTCTGAACACCACATCCATAATTCGGAAGAATTTGTTTCCAAAGCAAAGATCCTGAAACTGGATACAGATGAAACTATGGTCTCCTTTGATGTGTCCTCCCTTTTCACCAGCATCCCCACCACTCATGCTCTATCCGCTGTCAGGAAGAGACTAGAAGAGGACAGCACCCTGGAAAGGAGAAGCCATCTCAACCCAAACCAGATCTGCCATCTTCTGGACCTGTGTCTTAACACCACTTATTTCACATACAGAGGTGACTTTTACAGACAAAAACACGGCTGTGCCATGGGTTCTCCTGTGTCACCCATTGTGGCCAATTTATACATGGAAGAAGTGGAGAAGAAAGCACTCAACACATTCCAGGGAACGGTGCCCACCCACTGGTTTAGGTATGTGGATGACACCTGGGTCAAAATCAAGGCCCAGGAAGTACAGGCCTTCACGGACCATATAAACACTATAGATGCCAACATTAGCTTCACCAGAGAAGACACCAAGGACAACAGACTGGCATTCCTAGACTGTGAAGTCCTCATTGGGACCGGTGGCAAGCTAGAAATAGGGATCTACAGGAAACCCACACACACAGATCAATACCTGATGTTTGACTCCCACCATCCACTGCAGCACAAACTAGGAGTCATCAGGACATTGTCACACAGAGCAGAAACCATCCCCACCTCCATGGATTCCAAAAAGAATGAAAAGCAGCATCTGAGAACAGCTCTGCAGGCCTGTGGATATCCAAATTGGGCCTTCACTAAATCTAAGTCTACCAGACCTAAAACAGCGACAGATAGGGCTGAGACTCAGAGTAAACGGAAGAACCTGGTCATTCCTTACATGGCTGGCGTGTCTGAAAAGATAAAACGGATATTTGGCAAACACCACATACCTGTATATTTCAAACCCACCAACACACTGAGACAGAGGCTTGTACACCCCAAAGATCAAACTCCAAAACACAAGGAAAGCAATGTAGTGTATGCAATCCAGTGCAGTGAGGAGTGCTCTGAACTCTACATTGGAGAAACCAAACAACCTTTGTACAGGAGGATGGCCCAACACAGGAGAAGTAACACCACAGGACCAGAGTCAGCAGTTTATCTTCATCTAAAGGAAAAAGGACACTCATTTGAGGACATTAATGTTCACATTTTAGACAGAGAAGATAGGTGGTTTGAGAGAGGGGTCAAGGAATCCATTCATGCCAACTTGGAAAATCCTTCCTTGAATAGAGGTGGGGGCCTCAGGCATAACCTTTCCCCTATCTTCCTTCCTGCTTTGTCTTCTGTGCCTAGGAAGATTAAGACCATTTCACAAGCTCAACAGCAGCAGGGTAATCTTAACGATCCTCCTTTAGATGATAAAGGGACTTAGAAACAAACATCTCAAAATAACCATGACCTAGCCCCAGGTGCAAGGTCACACAGCCAGCCTAGAAACATATTTAAGGATTCCCTTACTAACTTTACTCAGACTGAAGAAGCTCCTTGGATAAGGAGTGAAACGTTTCCACTAAGAAAATAGAAATCCAGTTGACATGATTCAAGCTACAGACAATTCCACCTGGATGACTGAGAACCTTCATAGACATATTGCCATACATTTTGGGGATGAAACCCTGAAGTTGGTAAGGAAATTCGAGAAGACAGCAAGAAAGGTGGCAGACTATAGAAACCACCTACGTTTTAACCTCAGATGCAGACAACAGAGACTCATCCCGACAAGCCTACGCCTGCAATCTACAGTTAAGGGTCACAGAGCAGATCAGATCCTGCAGCAGGCACAAAGACATCTTCTAAATGAAAGAATAAGGCAAGTCCACTTCACCATTGATGCCCTGCAATACAATTTTGAAAACCTTCACCAGGAACTCACAGCCACCCTTCCTGACCCAATCCTGGATAGAGTTATTCAGCTTGGCAATAAAGTACAGCTGGCCCAGCATCACAAGACAAAGGAGAGGCAAACTAAGAAATTTGACATTCTTCTTTCTCGCAGCAAGCAGAAACAAGGAACTGGAGAAACCGCTGGGAGGAATAACAACAACAGGACCACAGAGGACAAAAAGAACATGTGGGTGAAAAATCTCTCAGACAGAGAACTTACCCAACCAGAGAGAGATGTCCTAGCCAAAGGTCTTAATTTTGCCATCACTCCCAAGCAAGTTCCGGTTGTGGAGCTCATTACAGCCACAGAATCTGCCATCCACAACAACCACCTACCTTTTGAAGAAGCAGAACAACTCCGGCTTAAAATATCTGCAGCTCTGTCCAGTGCTCAACCTCCTCCCCCCAACCTTACCGTCCAAGAGAGGAGAGCCCTGACAGCCCTCAGCAAAGATGAAACCATCACCATTTTACCTGCTGACAAAGGAAGATGTACAGTGGTTCTAAACACTGCAGACTACCACAATAAAATTACCTCACTTTTGGAGGATCACCATACATATGAAAAACTGAAAAGAGACCCCACCAACAATTACAAGAAAAAGGCAATAGACAGTTTGAAACAATTGGAACATGATGGCTCCATCGATAGGATTACCTACCACCGTCTGTATCCTGGAGAAGCCATCCCCTGCATCTACGGACTTCCTAAGATCCACAAGGAAGGAACACCCCTCCGACCCATAGTCAGCAGCATCAATTCGGTAACATACAACATTGCCAAACACCTCTCTACCATACTAGCACCTCTAGTTGGACACTCTGAACACCACATCCATAATTCGGAAGAATTTGTTTCCAAAGCAAAGATCCTGAAACTGGATACAGATGAAACTATGGTCTCCTTTGATGTGTCCTCCCTTTTCACCAGCATCCCCACCACTCATGCTCTATCCGCTGTCAGGAAGAGACTAGAAGAGGACAGCACCCTGGAAAGGAGAAGCCATCTCAACCCAAACCAGATCTGCCATCTTCTGGACCTGTGTCTTAACACCACTTATTTCACATACAGAGGTGACTTTTACAGACAAAAACACGGCTGTGCCATGGGTTCTCCTGTGTCACCCATTGTGGCCAATTTATACATGGAAGAAGTGGAGAAGAAAGCACTCAACACATTCCAGGGAACGGTGCCCACCCACTGGTTTAGGTATGTGGATGACACCTGGGTCAAAATCAAGGCCCAGGAAGTACAGGCCTTCACGGACCATATAAACACTATAGATGCCAACATTAGCTTCACCAGAGAAGACACCAAGGACAACAGACTGGCATTCCTAGACTGTGAAGTCCTCATTGGGACCGGTGGCAAGCTAGAAATAGGGATCTACAGGAAACCCACACACACAGATCAATACCTGATGTTTGACTCCCACCATCCACTGCAGCACAAACTAGGAGTCATCAGGACATTGTCACACAGAGCAGAAACCATCCCCACCTCCATGGATTCCAAAAAGAATGAAAAGCAGCATCTGAGAACAGCTCTGCAGGCCTGTGGATATCCAAATTGGGCCTTCACTAAATCTAAGTCTACCAGACCTAAAACAGCGACAGATAGGGCTGAGACTCAGAGTAAACGGAAGAACCTGGTCATTCCTTACATGGCTGGCGTGTCTGAAAAGATAAAACGGATATTTGGCAAACACCACATACCTGTATATTTCAAACCCACCAACACACTGAGACAGAGGCTTGTACACCCCAAAGATCAAACTCCAAAACACAAGGAAAGCAATGTAGTGTATGCAATCCAGTGCAGTGAGGAGTGCTCTGAACTCTACATTGGAGAAACCAAACAACCTTTGTACAGGAGGATGGCCCAACACAGGAGAAGTAACACCACAGGACCAGAGTCAGCAGTTTATCTTCATCTAAAGGAAAAAGGACACTCATTTGAGGACATTAATGTTCACATTTTAGACAGAGAAGATAGGTGGTTTGAGAGAGGGGTCAAGGAATCCATTCATGCCAACTTGGAAAATCCTTCCTTGAATAGAGGTGGGGGCCTCAGGCATAACCTTTCCCCTATCTTCCTTCCTGCTTTGTCTTCTGTGCCTAGGAAGATTAAGACCATTTCACAAGCTCAACAGCAGCAGGGTAATCTTAACGATCCTCCTTTAGATGATAAAGGGACTTAGAAACAAACATCTCAAAATAACCATGACCTAGCCCCAGGTGCAAGGTCACACAGCCAGCCTAGAAACATATTTAAGGATTCCCTTACTAACTTTACTCAGACTGAAGAAGCTCCTTGGATAAGGAGTGAAACGTTTCCACTAAGAAAATAGAAATCCAGTTGACATGATTCAAGCTACAGACAATTCCACCTGGATGACTGAGAACCTTCATAGACGCTTTCCACTAAGCAAAGAAATTCCCGTCTATCATTCATCGGGGAAGGGGAAAGCTTGCGAGGCCAGTGGGGAGTGGGTATGAGACTGCATGTATGAATTCAAAGTAGTCAATAAATAATAATAAATACCATCCGAGTCAAGATTTCGCTCACCACATTATTAACCCTGTTGGCGCTTTCTCCCTGTGTCTCTGCGTGAGCGTACGGGCATGTATTTAAAAGGGAAAAACTGGGTTCGCGACACACACAAACCCAGATAAAGAATCAGTTCCACATGACTGTCTAACTACAGGATGGCTCTGTTCCCACAAGAAACTTATCCAGACTGAAATGAGGTCAGGACATTGATGTTCAAGGGTTGGGAAGGTCCAGCCCTCGTCTTCGGGGAGGGGGGAAACCAGGGCAGGCCATCATGACAAACCAGAATGCGGGGGACGTCGCTTGGGCCTCGCGTTCTGCAAAACCAGCCGCTGAGTTTTGAAAACCTGCGTCTATGTGGCTGTGCGAACCCAGTCATCTTTGGTGTACTTCTAATGTGGTTTTCCGATGTTGCCATAACTGTGAAAGACGTAAAGATGGGTTATGAAGTGATAGCGTGCTTTAATGTTATGTGTAGCTCTTTGTCCATTTACTACCAGATCACTTGGTGAACATTAATGATCCTGCAGGAGTGTGGTGAAAGTGGATCTGCAACCTCAGGGCTTGACTTTCTTTGCGCTCAGATCTTGATTCCCCTCTTTTTCTTTCACTTTTTCAAAGGTGCACCATATCTGCCACTCACTCACAGTTCGACCCCCTCTAAAACACCTTGAATTGTGAACAGTCCAGGTTGAAGAAACGATGTTTGGAAGAGCTGAAGTTGGGTGTGAGTTTTAGGAAATGTCAGTATAAGGTGAAATCCTAGGCTAAGCGGTGTCGGTTATTTTTAGGGCTCAGCTGTGTGAACATAATCAGTGAAATTAGATTAGGGTTCGGTTTGCTTGAAGCCGGGTTTAACTCAGTCACCTGTGGTTAAACAAACCATGGATTTGTACGTTGTGCTAATGCAGCTAAAGGTAACAGCCCAGAGTCCCCTATTCGGGGAGATGGGCGGGGATAAATTTAAATAATAAATAATAATAAATAAATTTAAATAATAATAAATAAATAAAGAGTTACTGAGCAGGAATGCAGAATAGCTGATAGACTAAGCTTTTGTTCTGTGAATGCTCGTTAGAAAGGCAAGTACTAATGCAAAAATAAATAGCATCTCAGATCAGAAAAATGACCACATTAAAATGAGCAGATCAGCTCTTCCTAATTCCTCTCCGGACAAGGAAAGGACTCGAGATCACCCACAAGTGCTCCAGACAGTTGCTCCTTGCGAGGAGACCGCCAGAGAGCGGTCTCCAGTGGATTTAGAGTTCTGAGAGATGAGGGAATAGCCATCTTGCTCAAACAGCGGTTGGCGCCTTCAAAAGAACACTAAATTCACATACTTCCTTTTCTAATCACTTTTGGATATTGCTTGTTAACTGCTTTTCAGCTATTAGGAACCTTTGGATCAACAAGTCTGAAAACACGGGTGAGTTTCCTTCAATCCTTAGTGAAAGAAGTTTTAAATACAAGTTTAAGGACTTAAAAAAAATTATTTTGGAATAAACAGCAAAAGGGTGATTAGAACTTTGATTTTGGAAAGTTACAAATGGACTAAGGGTCCAGATGGATTTGAAATAAGACTTTGGAATTAATCATAAGACTTCTTTCTGTGGGAAAATGCTTTTGTTTTGAATTCTCTTTTAAAAAAAATGATAGGATGAGACTTTGAAGGTTGGACATAGAGGGAACCAGAAGGAACTAAAGATTACGATTAAAAGAGGGGAACACTTAAATTTGACTTACTAATACAGAATGGAGGAAAATGTTTTAATGTTGGACATATTGGAGGATATTTTTGAACAAGGAACCCAGAAGTTAATTTTAAGAGTGTAGATAGCTAGACTGTTTTAAAAGATGTTATGGAAGAAGAACAAGTTTTAGTGGACAAGACTGAGACTGATCTGAAAGTGGATTTAAAAATGACAGGCTACAAGAATGATATGAAAAAAGATGCTACACTGGACATACAAATGAAACCGGCTGATGTCTTAATAATTAAAAGGAATATACAAATAACAAACCAAAAGAATGATCTGAATAACTTTCCTAGATTGGATTTACCTTGATTTGTCTACCTCCCAAATAAAAGTGTACTGTATTAAAAAGATAGGATGCATGTATAATAAAAGGCTTAGAAGCATCTCCCCGATTGGGGTAGATGGGCAGTAATATAAGTTTAAATAATAAAATAAATAAATAAATAAATCTCAGAAATGCACTAAAGCAGGAAAGATGGGATTAGCTCCAAAATCTGTTCTGTTTGCAAGAATTGAGAGCTATCCGTCTGGAATCAGATCTGGGCAGAAATGAAATTATTGGGCATTTGCAAAAGATTGCATACCCCACCCCACCCACCGAGGACTCCCCTATTCTGTTTGGAAGTAATTTGTAGTGGGACTTCACTTTCATCAAATGAAATGAAATCGGATAGGGGGGAAAATGCAGGGTCGCTGACAGTGTGTGCAAAGCTTGTGAAGGGTTTTTCCAGCAGGGGGCAGCAAACGCCCATGGAATTAATGTAAAAGCTATTTCTCCCTTTATTCTAAAGCAGAGCTTTCCAAACTCTGTGTTGTGACACAAAAGTGTGTCGCCACACACAGCGTGGTGTGTTGGCATACCACCCGGAAGCGGCGGCGTGCGCGTGCACGGCGGCAGCAGCAGCGGCGCAGGATCAGTGCTTCCACGTTTTAGTGGAGGCTGCCGCCGTGCGCGCGCTGCCGCACGCCCCCCTGCACTGCCGCCGTGCGTGTGCTGCCGCACGCCCCCCCACGCCGCCGTGGGCACGCGCGCCGACGCCGCACTGCCGACGCTGGTGTGTCGCCAGCGGCGGCACTTTGGAAAGCCCTGTTCTAAAGACTAAAAAACATTATTTTAGAGTCAGAGGAAGGAATCCAGACCTTCCCATTTGATGCTGACAAACCCAAATCCAGGTTTATATTACTTGTTTGTTTACTTTTTGTTTATTTAATTATTTAAGACATTTACATAACTGCCCAACACAAACACCAAGCAGTTTACAAAAAACATTGTTTTGGGGTTCTTTGGAAAAACATTGATTTGATAGCTTCGTTTCTAAACTGTTTAATTTTTTATTTAATTTTATTTTTTAAACTCTTAATAAGTCGCTGCCTTTATTCTGAAAGGAATGCTATTTTTTTCACCCACATAATTTACTTTTATAATTACGGTATCACCTTAGATTCAGGGAGAAATGGGAAAGGAGATCAATTTGTGCTTTCTGTCTAAATCTTTCTTTTTGTAAAAGTGTCACCTTAAATTCAGAGCAGATTTCCTTAACAAAAGAAAGAAAAGTTAAAGGTCCCCTTGAGCGGAGCTGGGCTCCTTTGGACTTCACAGAAACATCCATGGAGTTTTCTTGATTTGCTCTTAGTTTTCCCAGTGTGGGTTTTTGGGGTTTTTGGGACAACACAATTCAGCCTCTTATGGTTTCCTGGTGGTCTCCTATCCAAGGACTAACCACAGCTGAATTCCAAAATCAGCAACGGTCACTAAGGTCAGTGAGAGAGATGGGCGAATGCAACTTCCCTAGCTACAATCATTCTTGGCTAAGGAGAATCTGGGCCCTGTTCCTCGGCCTGCCATTTTGATTACTTTAATGCATGATGTCTGGGACTGTCCCAGAATTCCCCAGCCAGCATACTTTAAGTTGGGTGGACTTCAACTCCCAGAATTCCCCAGCCAGCATGCTTTAAGATGGGTGGACTTCAACTCCCAGAATTCCCCAGCCAGCATGCTTTAAGATGGGTGGACTTCAACTCCCAGACTTCTGGCTGGGGAACTCTGGGAGTTGAAGTCCACCCACCTTAAATTTGCCAAGGTTGAGAAACCCTGATCTAGAAGCTACAACTAGCGGCTGGTTTGGATCGTGGGAGCCCCAGCATCAGCTAGTTACCTTTTGCTCTTTGTTACCTGTTGCAGGTGGGGCTTCGGCAGCTGGACATGTCCCTCCTTTGCCAGCTCTGGTCTTTGTACGAGTCCATTCAGGAATACAAAAGCCTCTTCCAAGACCTGTCGTCCTCGCTCCACTCGGAAGGGAGCCTGGCTGCCGAAAACGGCTTCTCGGACGAGGAGGAAGATTTCGACTTGGACCCGGTGAGTCCGGACGGGCAGCGGGATCACGCTCCGGTTCAGCAGCTGCGCTTCCTGCAGCCTCAAAACTCCCGGGACCAATGGCTGAAGGATTCTTTCCACATTGCGATCTGAGCCGGGCATTTTTCCCCACCTGGAGAACAACCTCAGGAAAGACCAGTTGGAATCTTAGGGGTGGAAAATGCGTCACCGTTTATAATGTTTTCTGTTGCGCTGGAACAAGCCAGCCGTTTTCCAGCTTTCCACTTAGCTCCTGGGCTTCTTCCTACCCGGTTCCCCATGAGAAATCTACAGGATTTATCCTTCTGCTTTTCCGGAGAGAGAGGTGGTTCCACAGAAAGCAGGTGGCCCTGCCCGCTTGCCAGGCGCTTCGAAGTGGACAGCCCCGGTGGCGACATCAGCTGGAAGCCCCACTGTCCGAATTTTCTCCCTTACGGGATTGTCTTTGAAAAAGCATTGGGAAAGACACGGAAAGGGTCCAGATTAACGGGAACATCGCCTGGATGTCCGGTCAAATCCTGGGCATGATGTTTTTCCTGCAAACGCTCCTCTGTCTTGCAGCTTGCAAGGATCTGGAGACCCACCAACTTCCAGAATTTTCCGCCCGCGTGCAGTACAAAAGACCAATATTGGGAATGGCACTACATTTCGGGAAGCTGACCTCAAGAATGTTATGGCTTGGGAGAAAAAAAGGATTGCTTTGGTGGTTCTCCGGAATGCAGGCCTCCACAGGGTGAAATTGGGCAGAGGTTTGGCAAAATAACCTGTCTTTGGCTGGGGTGCTGTTCGCATCTGAAGCTCTGTTGCTATTAGAAGAAATGAAAGGCTTTTCTGCATCTCTCCGAGGTCCAGGTCTTCCCTTGTCTCTTTCTTCTCCCCTTCTGCCAGGCTTCCCCTGGCTGAATGAAATTTGGGCTGCTTTTCTTCCCGATCCTTGTTTGCCCCCCCCCCCCCCCCCGGTCCTAACGACATCCAGTTCCTTCAGGGAGCAGGAATTGCAACTCGGTGGCAGAAACTTTTGCTTGCCCAAATTCCTGGGTTTAATATGTCCCTATCTAACTAGTCAGAATCACGAGGACCAGGAACTTAATTTCTTTTCAAACAGGGATGGCCGCCCCAGCTTGCATTCCGAGGATCCGAGCTTTGATACCTGCCATCGCGAGGGCCCTCTGTTTTAAAACTGTAGAGACCTGCCTTGCAAATTTATTTTTCTTGCAGCTGAAGCTTGCAAGAGAGGGGTGATGGGGCAGAAATGGGGGGGAGGTTGGGGGGAATTCTTCCTGACGCACCTTCTCTTTGCTTCTGGCATTTTGCTGCTGAAAATCTTTAGCATAAACTTAGAAATGGGGCTGGGAGGTGGGATATTGAAAACGGTGCATGGGAGGTGTGAATTGCCGCCCCGTGCCATTAAGTTATAATGGATTTTATTTATTTTTGGTGAGCCAAGCTATGCTGGTTTGTGAGCTCTGGTTTAAGGCTTAGGACAAGACGACACGTGGTACTGCTTATTCGGCAAATGGTGGCTTTGCACAACGCTTGTGAAACCCACACAGGGTAGGCAGCTAAATAGGATTTTGCATGATATACGTTAACTTCCTTAGTAGAGGCTGATTATCCCTCCTCCTCCTCCTCAATTGCACTTTGATAAGGAATAGTTAGCTAGGAGTGTGCTGTATACGACAACATTTGTTAGATTTTTATTTTAATCTGACCATACTTGCATTGGCTAGATTGTATTATTGTTGATGCCTCGGCCCGCCGTCTTGGCAAAGTATTTAATTGCATACCGTTTTCTAATAGGATTATTATTTGGTTTTTTTAGAGCCTTGAAATATCCAGGAGGGTTTGGGAAGAGGATAAAGGGATGCAAAACCTTTGCTTCTCTTTCTTTCCACCGTTTGGGGACTGAGAGCAAAGCTCGGGTGGTTAACTAATATATTGGCAGCTGGACGGGGCATTTTTCAACGGGGTTTGTCGCAGCAAAACTGGGAGGTGGGAAATAAAGTGTCTTGGTCTCTTGAACAAAGTGCCGGGCTGTCTTTCATTCCAGAGCGTGCAGTGTGATAGGAATCTCACAGAAAATAGGACTGGAAAAAGAGTTGCAGTTATCTGGATTTCATTGAAAAATTGGGCAAAGTTTCCAGAGGGTAAAATCTGTGCCACAGAGGACCAATCTGTCTGCAGCAGTTGTGGCTTCTCCATCTCCGAAGGTTTTGAAGCAGCCGCTGGACTGCCACAACTCAAGGGTGGTTAACTGGTTTTCTTGCCTATCACGGAGGGGTGGACTAGATGACCTTTAGGAGTCCCTTCCGGCCCCACAGTTCTGTGATTCCCGGCAAGCGCTGCCCCACCAGGAGGCATCCAAGTGGACAAGGTTGTTTAAAGATGAAAGCAAGGACAGATGTCCCTTTTCCTAAATCTAAATTAGGACCAGAAGAAGCACATTTCCAAGGGTCACAGAAGTCTTTGTGACCTGATGCTTCAAATCTGCTTTTTGCCATATTTATGCTTCCCCACCTACTTTTTCAGGCAAAACTGCTGGTGAGTTTGTTTATTTATTTATTTGTTTGTCATATTTATTTACCGCCCATCTCATATACAGAGAATAAAAGTCCACATTTCTTAAAGTTGCTGAGGTTGAGAGACACTGCTCCAGCTACATTCAACCCATGATGACCTCATGGATACAGGCACATAGACGTTTTGCACATTTCAGAAAATGCTTTCCTTGGGGTCCATATATTTACTTCCCAGTCTAGCCTCCAAACTTTGGATTTCCTTGTAGTCTCCCATCCACAGTGCTACGGACCGTCGTTACTGTGGGAGAAGCAAACGAAAGCCATGCTCCTCTGCATGAACCTTTGCTGCTGCCATATTTTAGCCCAGGGCAGACGACGCATTTAAAGAAAAACTCAAGAGATGTACAGAATGCCATAACATGACCAGGAACCCCCTTTCCCCCCACCCCCGCCTCCTCTGGGTCCATCATTCCCAACCTGGTGCTCTGCAATTATGTGGGTTTGCAACTCATGGTGGGTGGAGGATGATGGGAGCTGTAGTCCAACATTCAGAGGGCGCCAGGTTGGGGAAGGGCTGCCCGGAGAGTTTGAGAATGAACTGACGATCCCCACTTGGTCTGTTGGATTTCTTTTTAACAATGGGATCTGGAAGATAATTGCATTTGCAGAAAAGTGTTGGATTTATCTCTTAACCCCCACCCCCAAACCATGGCCAAGGATTTCTGTCTCATCCCAGAATTTCCAAGGATCGGCTTCTAGCCACACCCACCCAAGAGACTTTCACATTCGGTTCCTCCCTGGTTTTTTCTTCTTTTTTTCTGTCAAAGCCAGGGAAATGATTCATCGTTCTCCGCCTGTCCCATTTTTTAAACAAAGAGACGGATCTTGAGCGGTGCTGTGTTAGCTGGGGAAGAAGGGAGGAGAACTCGACGCGTGGGCAGAGGTGCCCTCTTCTTTCCGTTGGACTTCAAACTTTCTCAAGCTGTTGGCCACGTGGCAGGATGGACGGGTTTATAATAAATATTGTAACCCCGGTGGCAAACAATTTTTAAAACGAGTGGTGGCAACATTGTGAGTTAAAGTGCCTGAATAATTAAGAAACTGCTGGCACTGGCACCAAAAATAATAAAAGTTTGGCAGTTGATATCCATCGCAAAGCTACCCCAGAAAAGGTTTACATGGCACACTTCATGGAGTAATGGTAGCTGGAGAAATAACTCATCTTAGGAACTTAGCAAGCATATTCTTGCACATCCCTTCCCCAGTCTGGTTATCTTCCAGATGAGTGGACTTCAGGCCCCACCATTCCTCAAACCCGATTGTGGCTGAGAATTCTGGGAGATTCCCACACTAAGCGGCGGCTTGGACTCAGTGACCTCAAGGCCCCTTTTCTGTCCTTCAAATACATGGGAAAATTTAAATTAAATCCATCCACGTCTTGGTTTGGTCTTACCAGCCTTCCCAGGTAGACCAGACAGGAAACACGACCAGATGAGCTAATTCTACTTTATTGTAAGGCTACATTGACAGAATCTTGTACGTCTCAAAAGTACATTTCTTTTCCTGCCCCCCCCCGTCTCCTTTACAGCCTGAGAAACTAGGGAGGGTCCCTTCTGAGCCTCTCGCCCCACCCATTATGCAGCTGCGGGCTATGCCGCCTCTTATCTGACCGTTCCCTGGGCATCATCTCTTGGCCCGTCTCCCAAGGTCTTTCCCACATACCATTACAGATCTTGATGAGGATTATATTTTGGAGCACGCTCCATCCCTATGTCCGCCCCTGCTTTAAAAATAAGCCAGGCTTCTGGCCCTGGTCTTGGAAAAATATAGTCAACCAAGGTGTATTTCCGACTCGTTTTTGCTAAAGCAGACAGGACTCAGCCAGTGCCAGTTCTGCATCAACTGAAATGGTTGTCTCCATGAGCAATTTGTGGTAGTAGCTGTTCCCTGTCCGGTTGTGTCGATTGCCATCGCTGTCATTCTTGGTATGGCTTTTGGAGTCCGACAGAGCTGGGCAGGCAGCAGATAGAGGGAAGCAACGTAAAATTAGCCAAGTTGGAGGATTCCTTGCAACTCGAACCATCGTAGCCACGCTATCGCGTTCCCCAAAGAGCCGGAGTCCGCAGCTCATTTTACAAAAAGCTGTAATTCTGCTTTATCCCCTGCTTTTCAGGAGTGGGAAAGGCGAGCTGTGAGCTAGAAATGCACTCTGCACATGCTCAGAGGCGCTGTTATGTCATCCATTCTCGGCTGCAACGCCAGCAAACGAAACAAACAGCTTTAAGGAGTCCCAAATTCCTCGCCCTGGTTCATGTTTTTCTACCTTGAGCACGCAGGCCGCGTCCATTGTTTCTGGCTTCCTGTTGTGAGCTGCTTGGAATCCGTTTGCATCGCAAAGAGCATCGAGCTTCCGCCAATTCTTGGCGACAGCTTCGGCTGCTCATCGGATTGATGGGTGCAGTTGGCAAGCTCTGGTCTTGCCCAGCCAGGACGGAAAAGGTGTTTTCACAAGGCAAAGAGGTGAGACTTGGCAGAACATCCGCCGGAGTTACACAGGATTCTTGGTTGGGTTGCAATAAACAGTTGTAGCGTTCTGTGTGAGCAACTGTGTTGAGAATCCAATACATGCCATTAGAAAAAGGCTTGTGGGAATTATGATTTTGCATTTTTACAAGGAAGAAGGCAAAAAAGTTAGTCTTATTTTTTTTTTTGCCCCGTGAGGTGCGGCCAGGTGGGATTTTGCTTAGCCGGTCTGGTCACGCAGCACATTTCTGCTCCTGTCGGATCCTCCTCTTCAAAAGGAAGCCAGGCCTTTTTCGCTCAGCCTGGGGGTAAAGGCAGCAACGCTCTCCAACGGGGGCAGACACGCCACCCCGCTGAGTCAATTTTGGCTGAGGCCAGGATGAGACGCCATTCCAAGCCGGTACCCCTTTTTTTCCAACCATTTCTGCACGAGGGCGAGCCACACGCCTGTGCCCGCTGCAGGCATGCACACAAGCGTTTTTTGGCACGCGAGGGGGGGATGGTGCCACGCCCCGGCTACGGAGGGAGAGATGCCAGAGAAGGCGGAAGATGTGTTTCACTGACTCAGCTGCTCCGGGCACGAGGCAAATGGAAACTTTGGAGCTACACGGCATTCTTAGTTCTGCAAACATGCAGCCAATGGCGCGCAGCCGGCGGAATGCTTTTTCCCGTGGAAATGTGATGCTCTGAATTTTTGGGGGTGTTTTTTTAAGGGGTCTCAGCCATCAAAGGCTTCTGGGGAGGGGGATCCCTCTGAAAGCAGAATGGGGTTGCACAACCCCCCCCCCCCACCACTAGCCAAGGTTAACCCGAATCGAGTTTGCTTGTCTTGTGCAAATGTATCTGTTCAGTCCTCACCAGGTTTGATTGATCAGCGCTGGGTGATAGACGCCTTTTGGCAACGGAAGAAAGAGGATTAAATTAGTATAAAGGCTTTCTGGCTGTGAAGTTCTTGGCTGAGCGTCCCTTGCAGAATTGTCGTAAAGGAAATAGGAGGTTATTCTGGCCTCTTGCTGTCTAAACATTTTGACAATGATCAGTATTATTCCTAAGCAGAAAATCATATTTATTTTCTAATTTGTTTTTTAGAAAAAATGCCCAAGCTTTAAGTTTGAGAAATTTTATGTGGCAGTGAGTTCCAAATACCCACAGAACGACCTCTGGGGCAGTTATGTGAACAGATAAAAGTAACAGGAACGAATAAGCCCTTCCTTCTATCTTCCCACATATATAGATATCATTAATACTCTGCATGTGCTCAGAAACACATTTTTTTTCCAGCTCACATTTTCAAAGCCAGAAAAAAGAATTGAAGAAAAACAAATTAACTCTTGCACTGATAACTTTGGAATTAACGATAACTTTCCCTCACGTTTTGTATAGTTTGTTTATCCTTGCCAGTTTGCAAAAAAGATTTCAAATCATGGAATTCTTCCCCTCTAGGAAAAAATAAATAAATATTTTCCCTGGATTTGTGGATGTTGATTTCCACAAATCTCCCATTTAGCATGTTGGTAATTAATGCCTTTCCAGCTGATGACATTTATTTCCATTTTATGTTTTGAAAGTCAGTATCCTTTCCCGTTTGCACGAAAGCACTGCGAATGAAAACGTTTGCGGAAAAGCAGAGCAAATTATAAATGTTGGGCAAGAACTTGACGCATTAATATGGGTACTAAAGCAGGAGAAATTGAAACACTTGCATCGAAAAGGGAATTGCATTTGAATTTGAAAAGGGGCTGCATTTGTTTAATTATCGGGGCCTGTAATTAAAATGGGATTTTTAAAATGTCACCTAAGGTAAAGGTAAAGGTACCCCCCGCACATTTGTGCAGTCGTGTCCGACTCTAGGGGCCGGTGCTCATCTCCGTTTGTTAGCCGAAGAGCCAGCGTTGTCCGAAGACACTTCCACGGTCATGTGGCCGGCATGACGGGCGCGGAACGCTGTTACCTACCCACCGAAGTGGTACCTATTCATCTACTTGCATTTGCATGCTTTCGAATTGCTAGGTTGGCAAGAGCTGGGGCTAGTGCGGGAGCTCACTCCGCACGCAGGGCTAGGGATTCGAACCTCCGAACTTGCGATCTTCCGATCAACAAGCCTGGCGTCTTACCCGCTGAGCCACCACGCCCCTCTTAATGTCACCTACTTAGATGTATTATACACAGGAAGCCCCCCCCCCTCCAAATTCATCAGGGCAAGAGGAAATACACATTCAATAAATTTCATATAACATCTCTTTGGGTTTACACACACACACACACACACACACACACACAACCTTTCGGGGAGTGTCTGGGGAAAGATTCTGTCACTTGGTTGCTAAATTTGGGGGCATGATTTTCCATGAGAGAATGTCCATCCGGGACGAAGGCTGGAATCTAGGATCAGTTTACGAGATTATTTATTTATACCCTCTGAGCCAGAAAGCAGGCATCTGAGAGGCAGAAGCATAGGAGGGAGGAATTGGGGAGGAAGGCTAGAAATAAGGTTTCTGTTTGATTTATTTGTGTTACTTTTAATCCCACTGTGCACGTATACACACAAGCTTTTTTCAAAAAGGCTGCCAAAGCAATTCATTGAAATGAAGAAACTATGTGACTTCATCTGAGAGAGACAGCACACAAGGAAAAAAGGGATGGGCAGGGAGGAGGAAAAATAAAAAGCAAACGCAGGCATTCATTCTTAGGCTGTGTTTGCACACCACCCTTGACCTGGTTACCGAATTAAAGCAATATTCAAAACAGAGAGATTTAAAATTAAATGGGCTGGGTTCACACAGCAGAAGCAACCGCAGAGAAACTAACTAACCAGGGTATACATGGTTTGGAAAGGCAGCCATCTGCAGTTAGGTGTGTGGTGCAAACCACACCGCGCTCTTACCAAGACCAGATGCTTCAGCTTGTCTTGAACTGGGGAAGTTTGAAATTCAAGTATCTCAGTCCCGGTGATTTCTTGGACACATTCATGTAATTTTCTTGGAAACGAAAATTCTGGGATGAGATTTCCTAGTGGTCTCCCATCCAACCATTAAACAGATCAGGCCTAGCTTTCTTCCAGCTCAACCAAGGTCTGTGAAAGTTTGCCACTTATTATGACCATTCGCCATGAAGACCAGGATGTGGAGGTAACCGATACATTATTTACTCTCAACGCAGGCCTCGCCTTTCCTTCGAAAAGCTGAGTGAAGCGTGCCTGTGTTTGCCCCTTCCTAACAACCCTGCAAGGTAGGCTAGGTTGAGGAAGAGCAGCTGCATTCCCACAACACACTGAACCTGGTAACTGAACCAACCCATGTTCTAGGTTCAGCGTACTGCACGTTGAACAGGAAATAACCTGTTCAACTTGGGTGCATTCTGCACATGCTCAGAAGCACGGCCTTCTCCTTCCTGCAGGGTTGAGCTGGGTTGGCCCGGCGCTCAAGGGTCCCTCGGCCCAAAGCTTTGCTATTGATCCGGTATTGGTTGCTGAGCGGAGTTGGGTGGCTGGAATTTGCCGGCCCTGCCAGCGGCCGACCAGAGGTGCCGAGGCGGGGGAAAAAAATATCTAACCACAACGTCGTCAGGAGGCTGGTCCCGTTTGCTCTTTCCCTAAATAAGAGAGAGAGATTTACTGAATTAGGAAAACACTCTGCACGGGCTCAAAAGCCATAATTTCCCTCCGAGGGGTCTCTTCCTAAGAAACGTTACTGGGGTTGTGTTTCCTCAAAAGTCCTTTTCCTTGAATTCAGTGGAGAATTTCCAGAAGAAAATGAGCTTTCAGCGGCCGTTGAATGTTTGCTCAGGGAAAAAGGCAATCTGTGCATGGTCAGAAACACGTTCACTCATACATACACTCACACACACACAAAACATATATTAAAAATGGTCTGCTTTAGCTATTGATCTCGCCCAGGCAGCGGACGCTGCGCAGTCATCCGGCGTTTGGCTTAGAGTCGCACGCAGACAAACACTCAGCTGAATAAACTAGGGTTTGTTTACCGGGTGGGTGATCCACGCCGAAGATGGTTTACTGAGCCAACCACAGCCAGCCCACGCACCCCCCCGCCCCATCCTGGCTGGGCTCCTCCGGGTCAGCGCAACCCCCAGCGGCTGCATCCCTCCGGCCCTCGCAGCCCGGAGCCCGAACCCGGGTTGGGGGGACCGCCGCGAACTCGGCCGCCCGGCTTCCGGAGGCTCCGTCGGGCGCGGACTTCGGGGCCGGATTCCCGCCGCCCGTGGCCGCGCGAGGCTCCCGCCAGGTGGGAAGGCGGCGAACCCGCGTGCACGCGCTGCCCCGGGCTTAGGAGCTCGTGGGAACGCGGCCCCGCGCGAGCCCCCAAGCGGGGATCCCTCTCCCCCGGGGCGCGTGCCCCCACTGGCCCCCGCTCGGGGCGGAGACCTGCCGCGCCCAGGCCCCGCCCCCGGCCCGAGGCCCCGCCCCCGGAGCCGGGCGCGCCTCCTTCCTCTGCTGGCAACTTTCTTGCCGTCTGCCGGACTTCCTCCCGGCGGAGCGGCCCGGGCGGCGGGGATGGGGCTGTGAGCGGGCCGGGGCTGCCATGACCTCCGTGTGGAAGCGGCTCCAGCGCGTCGGCAAGCGGGCGGCCAAGTTCCGCTTCGTCGCCTGCTACCAGGAGCTGGTGGTGGAGTGCACCAAGAAATGGTGAATCGGGCCCCGCGGGGCGGGGGCGGATCGGGGCGCGCCGACCCGGCAGGGCTGGCGAGCGCCCGCGGGGGGGGGGGGGCAGGCGCGCTGGGGACGCGGGGAGCGAGCCGGGCATCGCGCGTCGTCCTGGGGCCCCCTCGCAAACGCGCTCCGAGATTTGTGTCCCACAACCGCCTTGCGAGGTCGGCCAGGCGGGCACCCAGAGGAAGGACGCCAGGGGGCTCTGTTGCCAGCCTTGCCAGGCAGCGGGCTTGGCAGGCCAAAGGGAAAGCACCCACCCACCCCCATTGAAAGCTGGTGCCCGTCTTTGTGTATAGATCCCCATTCGCTGCAGAAATTCATCACCCCAAAGACTGATTTTGCAGCATTCCCCCCCAAAACGACATTTAAAACGAATCCATTGTGGTGTGAAGGCAAGCCTCTAAATCTTTAATTGAAGTGGACCTGCAAACAGAGTGTTCCTCTTTCAATTAGATTTTGACTCACGGTCATGAGGACTGGAACCATGCTTTTCTATTTAGAGGGGAAATCACAGCGGTGGGGAAGAGCAGACGCTTTGCAATGTTAAATGTCCCAAATTTAGTTTTTGGCCTTTCGAGGTAGGGCAGGGCTAAATAGGGCAGCTCCACATGACACAACTTCCTCTGCTTGTGAGCTTTGAACCAGTCTTTAGGGGAAAAAAACAGAATTGGTGGGTGGGGTTTGCACACCAGGAAGTGGTAAAAGCATATTAATATTCATTTAATCCATTCAAAATACTGCCACACTTTGTAGGGTAAACAACTCAGGCTTAATTTCAGCATTAAAAGAAAGCAGGAAAGAATTTGGAAAACATCTGTAAGGGAGGGGAAAAAATACAGCCAAATTCTTTTTTGAAAGCCAAAAAAAAAAAAAAAAATCCTTCAGAATAAAAATAACCTCAGAAAGAGCCAAACGCTTGTCAGGGAAAAAAAATAATTTTGAAACTCCTCTGCGGGTGGGGGGAATCCAAGGGTAGTTCGAGTAGAATTTCTTAGCCTCTCTGCAAGAGTTGAGTGATAATTGTACAGCTATTGCAGCTGTCTTTTGATTCTGCTGCAAAGATGGGATGGCCGCCTGCCTTGTACTTCACCCTTTTGATATTGAATTTTAATATTATCCATTTGGTGGAAAGCTGCAGTTCCAGTGCCAGGTGGAGCATGTCCCTAGTCCATAAGAAAATGTTCGGTGATTCGGTCCAGGGTCCCCGATAGGAGAGATGGGGGGTAATATAAATTTAATAATAATAATAATAATAATAATAATAATAATAATAATAATAATTACAGTTTGGGTTGACAAGTTCCTGTCTTCCTTTAACTGAACCGGGACTACAACTCCCAGAATTCCCAGCTGGCATGCGGTCCTGCTGAAAATTGGGAGGACCCCAGGTCGGGTGTCTGTGTTAAAGTACGAGTGTTTTAGTGCACGAGTAGCTTTGAAAGTCACTGTGATGCCCCTGAATGAAACCCAATCAATGGTGCAACGATAGGGTGGTGCGGAAAAGGTTAATGATGTCCACCCATCCTGGCACTTTCGATGCAGCCTGGTGTTACACCCGGTGAGACGCCTGAGCTGCCTTCAAGGGCAGCCCCGTGTACAACACCGTGTAGTACTCAATCCCGGAAGTTACAGAGTGATGGGACAGCATAACACAAGAGAGTTCTGGTTAAACCTTTACACGTTAGGAAGCTGATGGATCTGCAACATCTGGTAAAGTTACGTTCAGTTCGAAGACCTTAGTCTCCCAAATTGAGAGTGGTGGAGACAACACTAGAAGGAACCAAGGGCTGCATTCACACAACCTACTCACCCCAGTTATTGACTGGAGCCATTTTTCCAGATTTGTACAATATACTGTTCCATACGTTAATCAAATGAATTGGAATTACTTTATTATTATTAGATTTCCCCCCCCCCCACTTTTTTTAATACACACACACACATTCAATTGTCTCCGATTCTCCGAGACTGCCTAAACAAGTCCCTGCAGTTTTCCTGGCAAGGTTTTTCAGAAGTGATTTGCCATTGCCTTCTTCCCAGGGCTGAGAGAGAGGGACTGGCCCAAGGTCACCCAGCTGGCTTTGTGCCCAAGGTGGGACTAGAACTCACGGTCTCCCGGTTTCTAGCCTGGTGCCTTCACCACTAGACCAAACTGATATATATATATATATATAGTCCACTCAAGGCAGCAAACTTACCGAATACTCCTGCCTCCTATTTTCCCCACAACAACAACAACCCTGCAAGGTAGGTTGAACTGAGAAAGAGGGACTGGCCCAAGGTCACCCAGCCGGCTTTCATGCCTATGGCAGGCCTAGAATTCACCGTCTCCTGGTTTCTAGCCCAGCATCTTCACCACTACGCCAAACTGGCTGGAGGAATTGTGCAGCGCGGCAGCGAAAAATAGGTTATCCAATCCAGCCTGTTGTGTGAATATTATCTCTAGGTCTTTCACTAACCTGATTAAGGGTGGTGGGGTTTTTTAGATTTTTTTTTTATCCCACCTTTATTATTTTTATAAATAACAGTGCGCCAAACGTACTTCATAACCCTGTGAGGTGGGTTGGGCTGAGAGAGAGCGTCTGGCCCAAAGTCACCCAGCCGGCTTTCATGCCTTAGGCGGGACTCGAACTCACCGCCTCCTGGATTCTAGCCTGATGCCTTAACCACTAGACCAAACTGGCTCTAGCGTTGCAAGGATATAGCCAGGATGGTCTTTTAACTTGATGATGGTTTCTGCGTTGCTGAGATGTCTAGGCCAGAACTGATCGTTCACTCGTTGATGTGCTGTTGGAACCGAAAGGGCACAGTTGTTTGAAGCAGATGGTCGGGACGTCGATTTGGGCCTCCGAGAGGCAGAAGGGATGTGGGGAGGATGCTTGTGGAATGAGATGGCCTTATAAACTCGGGGGGGGGGGTGTTTCTCCACCTGCCCAAAGCTATCTTTGCGTTTGTTATTTGTAGACCCAAAACCTGAGAGAAGCCGACTTCCTTGCTTAGTCGCTTGGCAAAACCCCTTCCCTCGCCACAGGCGATTAGGAGGCGGAAATAAAACCTTCCAAATTGGCTCGCTGGGTCATGTGGGAGGGAACGCGGTCCATTAGTCTTGATCAATTCCCGGATTTCGGACAGGTCGGAGCAGCGTTGCAGAACCTTTCCTTCAAGGCCAGCAAACCAACTGGATCCTCTCCCGAGTAGAACAGGTGGTGGGCGCTCTCACAAAATGCTTCCATCCGTTCAGATGATGATGATGATGATGATGATGCTCCCTCGCTAGGATGCTCATCCTGCTGACACGCGTTCAGGAAGTCCGCTCAGTGCAGGGGTTGACGTTCGTGGCCGTCTCCGAGAGCCACCCGCTCTGAACTTCCCCCTTTATCATTTTGCCCTGTCAGGCTTTTGACAGCGGATTTTAAAACGAGGCAGGGGCCTCGCCGATAGAAAGATTGCGGTGGGATTTTACTGTTCTGGGGCTCCTAAAGGCCATGTAGTCCTACCTTTCCTCCGTGGAGGAGCAGCCGTGCCAAACGCAGCCAGGCTTTCCTTTACGGACAGAGAACACGTTATAATGCCATCGGAGGCTTAACCTTATTTCCTTCTATTTGTTTGCTTTAAAACTTGGCAGGGTGTGTCTAGGGTTAACACCCGGGGGTCGGAGCAGAAATTGGCCTGCGGTTGCTCAGTTCTCACCAGGCAGAAAGAGAAACGCATGCCGGTTGGGTTAACGTGGTTAAAATTGGCTTTGCAAAGGGGAAAAGGGAAGAGCAGCAATGATGGGGTGGGTGGGTTGGGAGCCCAATCCTAGACAAGTGGTTAAAGGAACCGGGTTTAGCCAAAAGAAGAGAAGGCCGAGGGGAGACAATACTTGAAGGGCTGCTAGAAAAAAGAGGGCACACGGATTTATTCTCTGTGGTGCCTGAGGGGTAGGACAGGAACCAGCGGGTGGAAGCTTTGCATCCCAACTCGAAATAAGAAGGAATTTTCTGGCCTTTTCAAACAAAGGTTGGACAGCCCTTTGTCTGGGATTCCTAGACCTCGAAGGTCCGTCCCAACCCCCTAGTTCTCTGTGGTTCGTCTGCTTGTATGAACCTAGACCGGATGTTAACTTAGTGCTCACCATGTTGGGTTACTTTGGTAAACAGTGGTTTACTTAAGCCAGGGTTCGCCTGTGGTGCAAACATAGCTGTCTTCCTAAGGGGTTTGAGTGGAGAGCAAAGAAAGAAAAGAAGAGCAATGGAGGAGGGGGGTGGAGGGGGGCTGTGTAAGAGGAAACAGCCAGCACAGGGGAACAAACCCCCCATTTTCTTGGGGTCCAGCGTTGCGCCCACAAAGCAGGTGGCTGCAAACCAATGGGTGGGCTGTTGATTCCTCGGAGACGGGTGTTCCCATCTTGGGGAGGCTGGATTAGAACTCCCATCATCCAGTGCTGGGGAGGGTTGGGGTTGGCGGCCTCGGAGGACGAAGAGGATGCCGGTTGGCTGGGAGCGATAGGAATTGTAGTCTCTGGAGGCGGCTGGGCCTCTGCAAGGCTCTGCCAGTTGAAAGCGGAACGCCCTCTGTTTCTCTGGAAGCGCTTTTGGGTGGGGGAGACGGAGAAGGAGTGAGTGGTTGCCAGCCGTTCCTTTTTCCTCCTCGCCCCTTTCTGTTCCTCCTTATAAGGTTTGGGAAACGATAAATATTTGGTCCGGGCCGAGCTATAAGCGGAAAAGGAGGGGGGAGAAAAAGGAGAAGAAAGCAGGGAGGAGACGCGCTGGGGCTTGAATCACCAGCGCTCTGTGTGGACTGAAAAGCAAGATGAAGCCCTTGCTGAATTTTCCAAGGGAAAGAAATTTTGTCCTCTATTTTGGGGCAATCTGCTTGCAGCATGTCCACGCAGTGTTTCTCAACCTTGGCAACTTTAAGTTGTGTGGACTTCAACTCCCAGGATTCCCCAGCCAACCTCAGGCAGAAGGGGTCCAACCTTGGCTGCTCCCCCCCCCCCCCCCGGCCAAGTCTGGCTTTGAAGGAGACGCCGGAGCTGAACCCGGGCTCCGTTTCTCTGGCGAGGCAGCTTTTTCTAATTAAGCTTGGCAGTCTGTTCATGTTCTGAGACGCCACGCCTAAGGCGCTGCCTGGAAGTAAGGCCGTGGGCTGAGTCCTGCCTCCAGGGAGCCCCCAGAACTTCCTTGCGGGATGGGAGGGAGGTGACGAAAGAAGCAGACTTGAAGGCACCCCCCCCCTTCCCAGCAATTCTTGCATCTGCAAGGGAGCTGTCTCCCCAAAAATGTTGGACTTTTGGGCTCCATTAGCCTGGCTTCCCGGCTCTATCCTTTGCTAATACATCTATTTCAAACCCAGAGCATAATTCCTAACTTGGGGGGTGGGAAGGAAACACTCCATTTTAGAGCATCCTGGGATTCATCCTGAAAGCATTTCCCCAAAACTGGAATGTTTTTCTATGCACGCTCAAAAGCATAGGATCTGCAAGCGGGGGGGGGGGGGCGGAGCTGACCCCCCACCCCGCAAATGAAACCCTTTGAACTTCTCAACAACTTGGTCCTCTTAGCAAAAACTTTGTCCTCTTCCTCTTAGCAAAAACTGCGGATAACCTTCAAACTGGGTTTGGACTACCCACCAAACTTGGTTCCTGACTAAACCCATTTTGGGGGTTTGGACGAAGCCTTGAACTCTGTGCTAACCAAAAGATGAACTAACTGGGGTTAAAATTAACCAAATGTAGGAAGTTGGGTGGCTTAGCTATTAGGTCTTGAAAGGTGGTGTGAACCCAGCCAGAAAAATGTTCTCTCGGTTTCCTTGTCTCTCCCCAGCCCCAGATCCAACCTCGGCTGAAATCTCATCTCTCATTGCTCCGGTTCTTGGATGAAATTGAAAGGAATTCAATGAGGAGAAAACTGTTTGGTGAACCAGATCAGGTTTCTTTAGCGACCAGATTTAACCCAACACCTGACTAGATTAATGACTCCTTCTCCCCCCCCCAGCTAAATTTAACTTTTGGCCACTAGCCTAGAGAAATTAGAGATGCATCAGATCTCTCCAAGCAACAGGATATTGAGGGGGGGGAGGACATTGGTGAGAATTTGGGATTAATAACATAATCAATACTATAGCCCATTTCCTTGCAAGTTCTCAGCTTTCCACATTTCCACAGAAAACACGTCTGTTCTTTAGTCCTGCTGCAGAAAACAAAATCCGTTTTAAAAGTGCATTTTTTAAAAAGTCTTAAATGACAAATGAAGAAGTAAAAATGGGCTGTGCTTTATTAATGTTTTATTCCTTTCACGAAAAGAGAGTTTTGCTATCAAGGCAGCTGAACAACTTTATCAATAAGTTTCAGAACAATTCCTTCATCGCCCTGCTTAATTCTGCATTGCATTATTGAAGGTGTAATGTCTTCAAAAATCTGCAGATACTTTTGGATTAATTTACAGGTAGTCCTCAACTTACAACCATTCATTTAGCGACTGTTCCAAGCTATGACGGCGCTGAAAAAAGTGACGTGTGATTGGTCCTCACACTTACGACCGTCACAGCATCCCTGCGGTCACATGACCAAAATTCAGGCGCTTGGCACCCGGCATGTATTTACAATGGTTTCAGCATCCTGGGGTCACATGATTGCCATTTGCGACCTTCCCAGCCAGCTTCTGACAAGCAAAGTCAATGGGAGAAGCTGGATTCGCTTAATGACCACGTGATTCACTTAATGACCATGGCAAAAAAGGTCATAAAATCGGGCATGACTCACTTAACGACCACCTCACAGTGATGGGATCTGATCCCAATTGTGGTCGTAAGTTGAGGACTACCTGTATAATAGAACAGATCAACCATGGCTGAGATCTTATCCCTGCTTTCCCTAATTTAAATTTCATTTAAATGCTGTATGGTTAATTTTGGGGTGTTGGAATTATGTAGTAAATCTGAACTCTTAAAATCTTCCAAAAGTCTTCCTGGATGGATCCTCTTCTGCACTTTATCTTTTCTTTTTTTTCCCCTAACCAAATATTATAATTCAACTATAAAAAAAGAAAAAGGAAATTTGGGAGGCTTAGATACTGTGCGTGCATCTGTAGGATCATGTTTTGCTTTATTATTAAATAGGTCCAATCAATTTGCTGCATTTCATTTCAGAAGGCCCAGGTTTTGTCAATTGCGGCAAAATACATTAAAAAAAAAAGATTTGGCACTGTCTTCAAGGTGAATAAATCTTTGATAGCATCCTTTCTCTGGGCTAGAATCCTAGCTGGTCTTGAAGATGTCATGACAGCACTTTGCTTTTTCTCTGCAATTAATTTGTCATTGGTGCAGTTTGAAAGAGGCTGTTTTGTCTGCCTCCCCCACCCCCCAAAATACAGAAAGTTCAAATATTGCAATAATTGGTGTGGCAAAAGACCTACCATGCTCAGAATCTTAGAATGTTTCTTAGAATCTTAGAATGTTTCTTAGAATCTTGGAATGTTTCTTAGAATCTTGGAATGTTTCTTAGAATCTTGGAATGTTTCTTAGAATCTTGGAATGTTTCTTAGAATCTTAGGGTTTGAAAGGACCTGGGTCAGGGATTCTCAAACCATCCCAAAACCTCCAGTGATGGAGGATAGAGGACATAGAACCATGGGACAGCACGGAGGTGTTTTCTTCTCTCTCTCTCGTAACAGTAAAGATGAAGGTAAGCAGGAGAAGGAGGTTAACCATTTCTTCATTCGGTGCTTAATTAGCTTATGGAACTCCTGGACTCAAGATATGAGATGGCTGTAAACTTAAACCATTTAATGTAACTGTAGGAAAGGGAGCGGAGTAGAATAGAAATATGTGCAATAAATAATAAATATTATTCATACTGCTTGGCTTCAAGCAGGAAACAATTTATTACCGGTAGATGGGTGGGTGGATAAAGGTAAAGGTTCCCCCTGCACATTTGTGCAGTCGTGTCTGACTCTAGGGGCCGGTGCTCATCTCTGTTTGTTAGCCGAAGAGCCAGCGTTGTCCGAAGACGCTTCCATGGTCATGTGGCCGGCCTGACACACACGGAACGCTGTTACCTGCCCACCGAAGTGTTACCTATTTATCTACTTGCATTTGCATGCTTTCGAATTGCTAGGCTGGCGAGAGCTGGGGCGAGTGCGGGAGCTCACTCCGTCACGCAGGGCTGGGGATTCAAACCTCCGAACTTGCGACAAGCCTGGCGTCTTACCCGCTGAGCCACCACGCCCCTGTGGGTGGGTGGATAGGTAGGTTTTAAAGATGCTGCAGACTGAATTGTGGGACTTTCTCGATGCCAAAAAGATAAACCTCGAACCGCATTTGAACCTTACGTCCACTATGCAATATGCATTCCCCCCCCAAAAGGCAGTTGCTAAAGACATCTCTGAGCTCCTACAGAGCGCCTTCCCTTCACCACAGGATGTTTGCAAGATGGCCAGGATTTATGGGTGACAGTGTTGGGCGGAGCCTGGATCAATAATAGGCGGGGCGAGAGCCTGAAATGGGAGGAGCAACAGCCATCTTTCTCCTTCCTCTTTCTTCCTGCGCCCTCTTTTCATTCTCTGCCCCTTTTGCACCAAGCAGAGCAGAAATGGATGTTTTTGTTTGCAAAGGGCTGGCTTGAACTCAGCCAAAGCAGTGTTTCTCAACCTTGGCAACTTTAAGATGGGTGGACTTCAACTCCCAGAATTCCCCAGCCAGCCATGCTGGCTGGGGAATTCTGGGAGTTGAAGTCCACCCAACTTAAAGTCCACCCAACTTAAAGTTGCCAGGGTTGAGAAACACTGTGCCACAGGGCCGCTGGGATTCCCCTCTGGCCTTAAATCATGCCTGACAAGGTTCATCCGCCTTCTTCCTGGCAGAGGAGGGATCCAAACTCCGGGGTCCTATTTTGAGCTGGGGAAGACCGGCGTGCACATGGGCGGGCGTTACTCTGCGGGGTTAGAAATGCTTGATCCGGAAACCCAAGTGGGGAATTGAGGCTCGTTCTGGGACGCCGCCTTTCTCCTCTGGTTCGTAGCAGGAAAGTGCGGTTGAATGCGAAGGGGGAGGGCGCACACTGGCATCGGGAAGTTAACAGAGCCAGCCTCTTTCAACACCCCGGTGCTGCTGCGGCTGGGTGTGGCCCAGCCCTGCTCCCGAGGCGGCCTTGAGGCTCGCCCGGGCACGCCTGGGAAGGAAGATAAACCCTGGGCTAAACGGGACACGGTGGGTGCGGGCGCACAGCCCTCGACCTTCCTGCAAACGCTGCTGCTGTGCCGAGCTCCTCTGAGAAATGGATGAGATTGTGCAGCGTGCGTCGGTCGAAGGCCTTGCGCAGCTGGTCAGCAGCTGGACTGTCCCCTTCCTCTGTCCTGTAGCCCCTGCCCAAACCTCCAGACCTTTATTTTTCAGGTCACCTCTTCCTTGGCTCCAGGTGAAAAGAGAAACTTGGGAAATACAGGCAGTCCTCGCTTAACAACCATTTGTTTAGGGACAGTTTGGACTTACGATGGTGCTGGAAAAACCGACTTGCAACCGATCCTCACCCTTATGACCGTCGCAGCGTTCCCCATGGTCGTGTGATCATGATTCGGGCGCTTGGCAACCAGTTCACATTTATGACTGTGGCTTGAATCATGTCAACTGGATTTCTATTTTCTTAGTGGAAACGTTTCACTCCTTATCCAAGGAGCTTCTTCAGTCTTGAGACTGAAGAAGCTCCTTGGATAAGGAGTGAAACGTTTCCACTAAGAA
Organism: Charina bottae; assembly: GCA_023362775.1. Taxonomy (NCBI): domain Eukaryota; kingdom Metazoa; phylum Chordata; class Lepidosauria; order Squamata; family Charinaidae; genus Charina; species Charina bottae. Next base: position 4,833,577 of record JALMGJ010000026.1, on the reverse strand, counting down.
AATAGAAATCCAGTTGACATGATTCAAGCCACAGACTGTTCCACCTGGATGACTGAGAACCTTCATAGACATATTCACATTTATGACCGTCGCAGCATCCCGTGGTCTGATGATTGCCATCTTAGACCTTCCCGGCCAGCTTTTGGCAAGCAAAATCAATGGGGAACTGTGTGATTGGCTTAACGACACATGGTTCGCTTAACGACTGCCTCAAAAAAGGTCGTACAATTGGGTCGGATTCACTTAGTGACCACTTTGCTTAGGCTGAAATTCTGGTCCCGGTTGTGGTCATTAAGTGAGGACTAGCTGTACTCCTTCTGAGCAGCTTGCAAATATAAGGCTAGGCCGGCCTGCTTGTTTGCATCTGGTCAGCAGCTGGCTGCTTCCACATCAAATCCAGCCCATTGTTACCTTGCACGGGTTGGCCCACTGCTTGCTTTCACCTGCAGGCCAAAGGGAGTAAGCTTGGTGTTCAACTTGATGTGTCTGGAGAGGCAAATAGGACACAAAGGAGGGCCTTCGTCCTTGGGTCATCCGTGTTGATAGAATAGAATAATAACTTTATTGTCATCCCACTGTACACTATACAAGTGCACAATAGAAAGAAATTTTGTTGCAGTTGGCTCACAAATTCACTCAAGCAATAAAATACTAATGATAATAATAAAAAAACCATAATTACTATAAAATACCCATTCTTATAAAATATACATTCTTAAAAAATATACTGTACATTCTTTAACTCACAATTTCAGTCAAACATTAAAATACTAATTTTTGTTTATTCGTTCAGTCGCTTCCGACTCTTCGTGACTTCATGGACCAGCCCACGCCAGAGCTTCCTGTCCGCCGTCGCCACCCTCAGCTCCCCCATGGTCGAGTCCGTCACCTCCAGAATATCATCCATCCATCTTGCCCTCTTCCTTTTGCCTTCCACTTTCCCTAGCATCAGCTTCTTCTCCAGGGTATCCTGTCTTCTCATTATGTGGCCAAAGTACTTCAATTTTGCCTTTAATATCATTCCCTCAAGTAAAAGTCCATAATTACTATAAAATATACATTCTTTACATATCCAACGTATTTCACCTAAAAGAACCTATTTGGCATTCAAGAATCCAATAGCCTGGGGGACAAAGCTGTTTCCCAATCTGGCTGTTCTACCTCGGATACAGCGGAACCTCTTCCCAGAGGGTAACAAAGAAAACAAACCATGATGAGGATGGGAGGCATCACTGATGATCTTTCGAGCTCTGGACAAACCGCGTGCATGTGCTAAATCTTGGATGAGGGGCAGAGATATCCCAATTATCTTTTCTGTTGCCCTTACCACTCTCTGCACAGACTTTCTATCTGAGGCCCTACAGCCTCCAAACCAGATGGAAATACAGCTTGTAAGTACGCTCTCTATAGTGCCTCTGTAGAAAGTAAGGAGAATGGAAGATGGGAGACGTACTTTCTTCATCCGACGCAAAAAGTGCAAACGTTGATGGCTGTTAACGGTGGCATGTCGGATATTCTCATGGCTCGCTGGGGAATTCTGGGAGTTGAAGTCCACACATCTTAAAGCTGCCAAGGTTGAGCATTACTGTTCTAGAAGAAGCTGTAAAATTCCCCAAAAGACTCTGTGTGTGTGTGTGCGTGCGTGCGTGCGTGCGTGCGTGCGTGCGTGCGTGCAATCCTGCTACAAACCTTCTGAACTCCCCATTGGTTATACAGCATTAACCTGTTCCCTGTGTGTTAATTGCAGCTCCAGCCACCAATAAAACCTTGTGGACTAGCGGCTTGGTCACTTTTGGTTTAGTTCTTGTGACTGACTGTTTTATCTCTCCCAACCACAGGCAGCCCGACAAGTTAGTCGTGGTCTGGACTCGGAGGAACCGGCGGATCTGCTCCAAGGTGACTTCCTGAGCTGGGATGGGGTCAGGTTAAAAGCTATTTCCTGCTCAAACCCCCTCCAGAATCCAATTGGTGTCTCCCAAGCCAGAATAGGAGAGGCCCCAAAAATCAAAAGTTTTGTTTTGGGAGCTGAAATGGGTACCTTAAACCTTGCAGAATTCAGCTCTGCCCGAAGGCTAAAGTTGGAGTTGAGCCCAGCTAGAAATGGCCTCCTTGGCGTTGGGGCGGCTAAAATTTTAAAAGTTTCTTGTTTTGGTTGTTGGCAGGCTCACAGCTGGCAACCGGGCATCAAGAATCCTTATCGGGGCGAGGTGGTGTGGATGGTGCCAGAGAACGTGGATATTATGGTCACGCTTTATCGGGTACGGGAAGAACCGCGTCGTCTGACCATCTGGCCTCAGAGGGAGGATCCCGCCAGCAGATTTAAGAAGAGCGTTCCTGTCTCACTGACCTGATTCACACGTCGTCTTGATCCGTGGTTTGCCAGGCAAAGCAGAAAGGCTAGATTTCCAGAACCCCAAGCCAACACCAAACCGACTACATGATGGGAAAAAGCCACTGCTTTACTTCCCGAGTTTCAGATAGACTAGGAGAAAGTGACTCTTGGAAATGGTTTGCACTTTGCTTGAGGTCCAAGGCATGCAGGAAAACAAACAGACATTTAGCACCACATGTGATCCTGTTGGTAATTGCACAGAATTGCAATTACTGTAACCCATCAAAGCAGACAGAACTAATTGGGATGGGCAAGAAGGCAGTTTGCTTCATTCCTAATAAAATTGTGCCTTACAGGTAGTCCTCGCTTAACAACCATTTGTTTAGTGACGGTTCGGACTTACAGCGGTGCTGAAAAGACCGACTTACGACCGGTCCTCACACTTATGACCGTCGTAGCATCCCTGCGGTCACGTGATCACGATTTGGGCGCTTGGCAATCGGTTCGCATTTATGACTGTTGCAGTGTCCCGTGGTCGCGTGATCGCCATTTTCGACCTCCCCGGGCGGCTTCTGGCAAGCAAAATCAATGGGGAACTGCATGATTTGCTTAACGACACGTGGTTCGCCACAAAAAGGTGGTAAAATTGGGTTGGATTCGCTTAGTGACCACTTCACTTAGCAACCGAAATTCTGGTCCCAATTGTGGTCGTTAAGCGAGCACTACCTGTATAGCTAATGCAAGTTCTCTTATGCAAAAGAGGAAGGTGATCAAACCCTCTTGTGTTTTCCATGTTGAAGACCACCCCCCAGGTGACTCCCCACTCTTGTCTGTCTTTCAGGACCCCCACGTGGAGGAATATGAAGATAAAGATTGGACCTTTGTGGTGGAAAATGTGCGTTTCAAATCTTGGTTTTGATTTTGGTTGAGCCCAGATACAGGACTGGGCGATTCATCCCCAGGTTTTATGTCAAAGAGGGGTGGGGAAAATCATTTTCTGGAAATGTGCCTCAGATCTTCAGTTGGCCAACCTTTGAAAAAAAGTAAAACAAGGAGTCTTTAATTAGATATTACATTTTTGTTGCTGGGGGGGAAAAAAGTTTTTTTTCCTTTACAACTTAGATTTCTCCTTTTCCAAGTTAGTCTGACTGATGATTAGGTGCCATCAAATCAGTGTCGACTCTTAGTAACAAGAGACAAGACAGCCATACAATACACAAAGCGAAATGTTACACACACACACCACAAAAATTACCAGCCTGAACTGGAAATTTACCATTTCCAAAATCTTGGTTGCAATCTGTCCTATGCAAAAGTTGATCCCGGTAAAGCAGAGCTTTCCAAACTGTGTGTCGCGACACAAAAGTGTGTCGCCACACACAGTCTGGTGTGTCGCCACACAACCCGGAAGCGCTGATCATCATCAGCGCTTCATCATCAGCGCTTCCGGGTTTTCCCGCGGCGACACACCAACGGCGGCGCGCAAAAACCGAAAGTGGCAGCAGCGCTTCCGGGTTTTTGCGCGCTGCCGCAAGGACGGCACTTCCGGGTTTTCCCGCGGCGACACACCAACGGCGGTTGGTGTGTCGCCGTGAGAAAACTTTGGAAAGCCCTGCGGTAAAGAGTAAATGTCATTTTGATATAGAAAGTTTATTGGAGCTTTGGTATGTAGGAAAGGGAAGGGTCCTCTGGTTTCTTGGATGGCTGTGACGGGGATGATTATAGGTTTCGTAGTTGAACTTTTCTGGACATTCCCTGTTTGGGGAAGGTGACATCAAAATCTGAAAGCTGAGAGAGGCATACATGTGGGCAATTGTTTGGGAAGAAATATGGAAAGCATCAAAAAAAATTCATTCTCTACCATTGGGCCTACTTCCCTTTAAAATATTAACATTTCTGTACTAACATTTTAAAATACGTTTGAGGCAAGCATTGTTGGAACCTATGCGAGGTCACTTCTAAACTGCAGAACTCCCAGTCACTGGGAATCCTCTGTTCCCTTCTTCTCAACTTCCCCTAATTAAGACTTTTTCAGACGAGCTGATGAATTTTAAGGCACTCTTCAGAAAGCCTAATTGAGACATCCCTTTAGTTGGCTTGATTTTGGTTTTGAATTGGCCTTTTAAAAAGGTAAAGGTTCCCCCCGCACATTTGTGCAGTCGTGTCCGACTCTAGGGGCCAGTGCTCATCTCTGTCTCTTAGCCGAAGAGCCAGCGTTGTCTGAAGATGCTTCCGCGGTCATGTGGCCGCATGACGCACACGGAACGCTGTTACCGTCCCACTGAAGTGGTGCCTATTCATCTACTTGCATTGGCATGCTTTCGAATTGCTAGGTTGGCAAGAGCTGGGGCGAGTGCGCGAGATCACTCCGTCACGCGGGGCTAGGGATTCAAACCTCCAAACTTGCGACCTTCCGATCGACAAGCCTGGCGTCTTACCCGCTGAGCCACCACGCCCCATGAATTGGCCTTTGCCGGAGTGTTTTTATCAAAGTTGGTCCTTTGGTGGAATATTTCAGTGTTGTCTTCGAAAGGCGGCCCAGGGTGCGTGAAAGCAGGGGTGGGCAGGAGAGAAATTTCCCAGCTAAATGGTCACCACGGTGAACTCTCGTGCCAGGAATCCAAGGGACAACGTAAGGTGTTGGCTTCGGTGGACGTGAACCTCAGACGCTTTGCCAGCCAGACACCCACCCAGGTCGACCTGAAGCTGAAGCTGAAGCCGAAGTCGGTGAAAGTCGTGGCCGCCTCCCTCCAGCTCACTCTCTCGTGTGTCTTCTTGCACGAGGGAAAAGCCACGTGAGTCATGGGGCAGGGAAAACCCTTCTTAGAAGCCTGGAGCCTCCTATACAGATAGTCCTCACTTAACAACCATTCGTTTAGCGACCATCCGGAGTTACAATGGCACTGAAAAAACTACTTACAACTGTTCCTCGCATTTACGACCATCGCTGCGTCCCCAAGGTCACACGATCATGATTTGGGCGATTGGCAACTGTTGCACATTTATGACGGTTGCAGCGTCCCGCGGTCACATTATCGTCATTTTGACCTCCCCAGCCGGCTTCCGATAAGCAAAATCGATAGGGAACTGCATGATTCGCTCAACAACCGCTGCAAAAATGGTCATAAAATCAGGTCCAGCTTCACTTAACGACTGCATCGCTTAGCAACCTGAATTCCAGTCCCAATTGTGGTCATTAAGCGAGGACTACCTGTATTCTGCTTTCTTGTGTGTGTATGTGTTTGTGTGCGCGCGATGTAGCTCTTTGCCTGCAAATGATCATCAGTTTGATCTCCACCTTCCCCTCGTACCTTGGGAAAGTCCTGATCTCAAATCCTGCAGACAGCTGGATTTGAGATCCATGAACCAGTAGGATAAGTGGATTTAAACCAGCTTCCTGTGTTCTAGTTCAGATCTGCCCTTCTGTTTGGAACCATGAGGACTAGAGCCTTGCTGTCTTTTTGGGGAAAGAGCATCTGCTTTTGAGCCCTGGCTTCTCCACTTAGAAAATTCAGGGAAGAAGGGACGGGGAAAATCTGTTTTTCTTCTGGAGCCTGATGCTGCTGCTTAAAGTAAACATGATAGGGGAAAGATTGGATGACTTTTTTAAGCCCAGTTTTTGTGAGTTTGTGTGAGCAGCTTTTTCAAGATGCTTATCTCAAAAAAAAATTATCTGTATTAAACGAATGGACACCCGCTGCCTGAGAAATATCTAGGACTGAAATATTCTAGCGGGGGTGAGCTTGGAGTTAGTCGGGGTTCACACAACACCCTAAACCTGGGTTAACACGCACGGTTACATTCCCACAACACAGCAGAGAGAACATACGATGCCCCCCCAAATTAGCCACGCTAGAACCAAATGAAACAGCTACAAAACAACATCAATTTTATCCCATCCTGGGTTAAACCCAGTCTAGGATGCTTTGCAAATCCAGCTGTGGCCAGAAATGCTGGGTTATTCCAAGGTGGGGAGGGGATAGAAAGGAAAACCGTGATGGGCCTGATTCTTATGAATACCCCCTTGTCTCCCCAGGGATGAAGACATGCAAAGCTTGGCCAGCTTAATGAGCTTCAAGCCCTCCGACATCGGCAACCTGGAGGATTTTGCTGACAGCGACGAGGAGGCGGACGAAGCCTTGAAACACGGTTGGGCAGAGGATGCGGCGGGCCAAGCAGCATCCCCTCAAGGTGGGGACTTCTTTCCCGCCCAGACATTTCCCTTCTCCCCGACCCGTTGCACGGGGCCATCCCGGGAAGGGGTTTTCTCCTCCGGTCTCGGGAGCCACGCCTGGCAGTTCCCCGAATTTGCTGTCGGTGGGATCCCGCCTGGAAGCGATCCGTGGCTTTTCCGTTCCCTTTATTTGAACTGACCGGCAAACCTGGTTTGATGCTGAGAAGAAGCGTGGCTCGGCTCTTGCCGGCTCTGTTTGAGAGATCAGGGGTGTGTGTGTGTCCAGGATTGACTCCGCAGAGCTGCTGAGATCTCGCAACTTTAAAAAAAGTTAAATAAGTGTTGCTTTTTTAAAGCTGTGGTTGGGCGCAGTTGAAATAGCTGGGAAATGGAGGGTCAGGGAGGTGAATAAAAGAATCGGAGACTTGACCGTCTGAAGGCAATGGCGTGTTACAGCTGCGTGGGGCCTTCGTCAAAATAAAGTTTAGGGGCCCCCAAAGTTTTGATGCAAAAAATATTGATGCACCCCCCAAACCCTTGGTCCCATGTGGCGTCCCCCAACATCCCGAGGAGGAAAAAGGGGGAAGGGGGGAGCTGAACCCAGGCCCGGGTGCCCCCAACTGATGCCCTCCATAGGCCCCCGAAGTGGTGCCCGCCTGCCCGCCTGCCTGCCCTCCTTTTCTGTCAGATCCCAATGCCAGACCTGCTGCCGCTGTCCTTGCCTCTGCCACCACCTGGGTTGGGGCTTTTGCCAGCTCTGGCCAGGGAGGGAGACGGGCGCCTCGGGCGGGCGGAGCTCAGCAAGGCCAGGTGAGGGTGGGCCGAGCCTGGCTTACCTCTGAGTGTGGGCAGAGCACCGAGGGGCCTCGCCAGGCAGGTGGCGCGTTCTGCAGCTTAACGCCACGCCCCCCGGCGGGCTCTGTGAAATGGTGCTCGGGCACCCGCCGCTTCTGAGCGCGTGCAGAGGGCGCCCCATCCCCCCACCCCTCCCCTCATCTCCAGGAGTAGCTCTGAGCTTTTCTTACTACATGTAGAGCAGGAAAGAGTCTCCCCATCCCACCGCTGATCAGGTGGCTGGGGTCCCAAAAACGTGATATTGGGGCCCCGCTTTTGGGGGGGCCCTAGGCAAATGCCCAATTTGCCTACGGTGTAATGCACCGCTGTCTGAAAGTCCAAATTTCTGCAAGTGTGTTGGGAGATCTGCTTTTGAATTGCTTAGGACAAGGGTTCGTTTGTGGTGATTCTCTCCTTCTTAGTGATAGGGGGAAATTCTGATTCTTTTCATCGATGCTTACTCGGTTTACTCCTGCTGTAGGTGAATATGGACAAAATTCAACATGTAATTTGCACTCATCTGCATTCTCTAACGCAGTGTTTCTCAACCTTGGCAACTTTCAGATGGGTGGACTTCAACTCCCAGAATTCCACCCAACTTAAAGCATGCTGGCTGGGGAATTCTGGGAGTTGAAGTCCACCCATCTTAAAGTAAGCTGGCTGGGGAATTCTGGGAGTTGAAGTCCACCCATCTTAAAGTAAGCTGGCTGGGGAATTCTGGGAGTTGAAGTCCACCCATCTTAAAGCATGCTGGCTGGGGAATTCTGGGAGTTGAAGTCCACCCATCTTAAAGTAAGCTGGCTGGGGAATTCTGGGAGTTGAAGTCCACCCATCTTAAAGCATGCTGGCTGGGGAATTCTGGGAGTTGAAGTCCACCCATCTTAAAGCATGCTGGCTGGGGAATTCTGGGAGTTGAAGTCCACCCATCTTAAAGTAAGCTGGCTGGGGAATTCTGGGAATTGAAGTCCACCCATCTTAAAGCATGCTGGCTGGGGAATTCTGGGAGTTGAAGTCCACCCATCTTAAAGTAAGCTGGCTGGGGAATTCTGGGAGTTGAAGTCCACCCATCTTAAAGCAAGCTGGCTGGGGAATTCTGGGAGTTGAAGTCCACCCATCTTAAAGCATGCTGGCTGGGGAATTCTGGGAGTTGAAGTCCACCCATCTTAAAGCATGCTGGCTGGGGAATTCTGGGAGTTGAAGTCCACCCATCTTAAAGCATGCTGGCTGGGGAATTCTGGGAGTTGAAGTCCACCCATCTTAAAGCATGCTGGCTGGGGAATTCTGGGAGTTGAAGTCCACCCATCTTAAAGCATGCTGGCTGGGGAATTCTGGGAGCTGGGAGCCTATACATCTGAAAATTGCTGAGGTTGAGAAGCACTCAATACGTATTCCATACGTTGAATACGTGCACCTAGATGAGCACGTTAGATGGAAAATGAACCTTAAAATGTACAATTTATACCAGGAGGAGCTCAGAACAATGTGCATTTTGAAACAAACAAGGAAATGTATGTGCTGCATTGAGGGGGCAATCCCTTCCCATGGATGCAGAAATGGGATTAAATTACAGGTCGTCCTCGCTTAACGACCCTAGTGGGGACCGGGATTTCCATCGCTAAGCGAAGCGGTCGTTAGGTGAAACATCACGTGATTGCACTGCTTAGCGACGGCAGTTCCGGTAGTCGCGGTTGTTAGGCGAGGACCTCACGCTTCTGCCCTGCTGCGCTCACCTCCGCTTCAACTCCCCCCCCCCATTTCTGCCTTTTTGGCCACCCTGCCCGCCGTCTCCCACCCCACCCCCAGCTGACCTGCGCCGCCGTCTTCCTCCCACTGCTGACGTGACCTTGGGGACGCTGCGACGCCCGTAACTTCGAGGACTCGGCGTAAGTACCATTCATTCAGCGCTGTTGTAACATTGAACAAATGGTTGTTAAGCGAGGACTATCTGTAAATTACGCAGAACTTACCCTCATCGAAGTTTATAAAATGAAATGAAAAGAAGTTTATAAAATGAAAAATCGAGCAAGGCTGGAATTGTAGGTTTCTGATTTTTTTCTGTACTATCTATGGATCTCCAGTTTGAAAGTCACCTCTTGTATCTTTTTTCCCCCCTCCTATAGATACTGTACTTTAAATTTTTATTTTTGGGGTAGGAACAGAATAGCTCTGCGTGTGAACAGGTGTTCTGTTTTTCAACAGCATGAGGGGGGGATTAAATCTCCAACCCCCCTTGCTAATTTTTGCCACCTCCTTCCTAGATTTGACTACTTTGATTCCATTAATTTCTCTTCCCGTGAATTTCTGTTGCCTGACAGAGAGGCTGCAAATGTGTGTGGGGAATGGTGGTCTTTTGAATCAATTGACTGATTCGATTTTTATCCCACCTTTATTTTGAGCAATTCAAGGCAGCGTGCGTACTGAATGCTGCTGCCTCCTCTTTTCCCCACAACAACAACCCTGTGAGGTGGGTTGAGCTGAGAGAGAAGGACTGGCCCAAAGTCACTCAACTAGCTTTCATGCTTAAGGGAGGACTAGAACTCACAGCCACCTGGTTTCTAGTCCAGTGCCTTTGAGCGCTACACCTAAGTGGTCTTGGAAGGGTTAACGTCAAGCTGTTGGATTCTCTGCCTGGGATAGAGCCAGAAAAAAAGGGTGGAAAACTTCTGCTGTAAACAGATCTGAATTCCTGATTAGATGCAGAATTCCTGCAGTCTCTTGTAAGGAGCAGCCAAAAATCCTGATTTATTAGCTCGGCAAGGTAACAAGCATTGTGTTCTGCCCATCTTTGTTGTGTTTAGATAAGCAAATTGGGCAGGGTTAGCTTAGCATGATTGTTGAAAGGAGGGTCGCCATGTGTTGCATTCAAAGAAGCCAAAATTACAAGGCCGCAAGTTGTTTGAAACTGAGAACAAAGGATCAAGGGCTGGAAGATACCTCAGCAATCTTCTTCTCCAACCTTGTATCCTGGGCAGGAATGAAAGCAATGTTTCTTCCTTCAAAAAGAGCATCCAAAAAGATGCTACCAGGATATGGTTAGGTGCGAGTGGAACCTAAACTGAAGGGTTTTGAACAGATTTCCATCATCTACTCATATACAAGTAGTCCTCGCTTAACAACCATTCGTTTAGTGATGGTTCAGACTTACAACGGTACTGAAAAGACCGACTTATGACCGGTCCTCACACTTAGGACTGTCGCAGCATCCCCGCAGTCACATGATCACGATTTGGGCGCTTGGCAACTGGTTCGCATTTGTGACTGTCGCAGCGTCCCACGGTCACGCGATTGCCATTTTCGACCTTCCCAGCCGGCTTCTGGCAATCAAAATCAATGGGGAACTGCATGATTCGCTTAACACCTGCGGTGATTCGCTTAACGACTGCTGCAAAAAAAAGGTCATAAAATCGGGTCGGATTCGCTTAATGACCGCTTTGCTTAGCAACCTAAATTCCGGTCCCAATTGTGGTCGTTAAGCGAGGACTACCTGTAGTTCGGTCTTGGTGTTTTTCCTTCCCGGACTGCTTCCCTGCGAGTCCAGTCTTCCTGTTCATGCTCTGTGTTCCCTTCTTCATTTTTCTGTTGAGAACTTCCGAGAAAAGCTAGCCTGGGAACCCCCAAGCTTAGAAGGCATACGGCTAGAAACTTGCCAGTGCGTTTTTGGCTTCGTGCTTTCGAAAACGACCTGGAATCGGCAGCCGAGAGGCGACTGTAATTCAGATGATCCAGCGCTTAACTCCGCACGACCTCTCTCTGATCTCCTGGATTCTCTTTGCACCCCCTAAGAGGGATTGCAGGAGACATTGACGGAAGCAAGATTAACCAAGCGAGTCTTTTCCAGTTGCCCCGTTTTCTGACTGCCTCTTGCTGGAATGCATGCTCCCCGACTTTCACGCCCCACGCCTCTGATGTTGGTTTATGGTCACCTTCCACCTCATTCTTTCCTCTTTCTCCTTCTCTTCCTGTCTGTCTCTCCCCTGTTCAGGATTCCTCAAAAACGTGTTGACGGACTATTTCTCAGGTAGGCCGTCCCAGTTCTTGCATAATCCAGACAGAACCTTATTGCTGTGGCTTTCCCATGCATGGATGTAGGGAATTGTAAATCACTGTTTGCACTGTTTATTTCCAGAATGTTGCCTCCTTGGTTGGAAAAGGCTGATTGAGACCACGTAAAAGGCTGGTACAGGTAGTCCTCGCTTAACAACCATTAATTTAGTGATGGTTTGGACTTACGATGGTGCTGGAAAAACCAACTTACAACCGGTCCTCACACGTATGACCGTTGCAGCGTCCCTGCAGTCATGTGATCACAGTTTGGGTGCTCGGCGACCAGTTCGCATTTATGACCGTCGCAGCGTCCCGTGGTCACGTGATTGCCATTTTTGATCTTCCCGACTGGCTTCTGGCAAGCAAAATCAATAGGGAACCGTGTGATTTGCTTAACGACCACATGGTTCGCCTAACGCCCACAGTGATTCACTTAACAACCGCTGCAAAAAAGGTCGTACAATTGGGTTGGATTCGCTTAATGACCGCTTCGCTTAGCAACTGAAATTCCGGTCCCAATTGTGGTCATTAAGTGAGGACTACCTGTAGGGTAACACAAGGATAGGAAGTCTGGCCACTGTGGCCCTTTCCTGCTTTCAGAGGGTTTCGGGCAGAGCGAAACCACGGGGGTGACTGAGAGAGAACGGATTCCCCTGCCCACTTCTAGCTCTGTGTACCTTCCCTGCAACAGTTAGGTCCTGCGGGAATGTGACCCAGCACCAAAAAGATTGTGGAAGTGTCTGATCCGTGGGATGGGGGTTAAATTCTCTGTTTTGGAAACGGGGAGGAGACGAAAGGATGGAAAAGGACAGAGAATGCCGGTGCTTGAGCGGAGTGCCAAACTTTCCTGCTTGCAAAAGGATGGTGAGCTAGATGACCAAGGGGGACCCATCCCGTTCTGTTATTAAATACAAGCTTTGGACAAGTAACAGATTAGGAAGCTGAAGAGGTGGCATGTTGGACAGGCCCTTTGAACCATCCCTGTTAGCAACAAATTCTTGTCTTTTATGGATTCCTTCCTGGAATTGATGGGCCTTTCTGCATTTTGTGGCCGTGGCTTTGCGTGCTGCGCGCGATAGGCGCTGAATCCGAATCTTCTCCCCTGTGATGGGTTGGTCTGTCTTGCACCAAACCTCCCTGTGGCCTCTGTTTCTTTCTTTCCCTCCTCTTCGTTTCCTAATGGCACCCTCCCCTCCTTCACCTCACACAGACGCCTCTCGGGATCTGAACACCTTGGCTGAGGAAGAGGAGGACCCGTCTGGCCATCCTCCGTCGCCTTCCAAGGCGTGCCGCAAGGAAGGTAAATTGAATGGCGTGGCGAGGAGGCGAAGGAGCACGATGGATAAAAAAGTGCCATTCTTTCATTCAGAAAGGCCCATCATTCTGAAGAAGCTCCTTGGATAAGGAGCGAAACGTTTCCACTGAGAAAATAGAAATCCAGTTGACATGATTCAAGCTAAAGCCATTCTTACGTTTTTATTTGGCTGTCTTCTGCTTGGATTTGGGGGAAAATAAAAGACGTTTCTGGGAATCGAGTGATCTCACCGTGATTTCCCTTGTATAGTGTTTCTCAGCCGGCCTTTGCTCCCTTCTCCTCACAGCCATGGCAGCCGTCTCCGAGCCAGCCGTGGCGAGCCGTGGAAAAGTCTCCAGAGATTCCCCGCATCCCGTTGCTTCTGAGGTGCTCTCGTCTGACGTAAGTGGTGAGGAGTGTGCCGGGAGCGCGGGGCACGGCGGGGTGAGCGGTGCGCGGCCGGCGGGAGCACCGAGCGGCATCCCAGGAGGGCCGGGGACCAGGAACCGCATGGCAGACACTTCCCGAGCATCGGCGCAGGCGGGGGCTGAAGAGAACGCAAACACGGGGCCGGGACAGCCAGCGTTGCCGAGTGCCACCGACACAAGGTGAGGACCATGACTTCCGAAGGCGTGTTTGGGACTCCCAAGTTGGCATCTAGTTGCAGTTGTGAAAGGTGGAGGGGTACGACATGCCAGGGGGGCACGGCCTCCGGCCTCTCTGTTTATCTCCCCGCTCTCTGAGGCTGCAGGCAGGGCTCAGGGACAACTCCTTGCAACCTCCAGAAATGGCCTTTATTTTTGGTGGTTTAAATGCAGGGGGGGGGGGATGAGACGGAGGAGGTCTGCTGGATATAGTTTCCCCTTCCTCCTCCCACCCCACCCCCGCCTTGGAAGAACTGGGTGGAAAAGAGAAGTTGGCAGGCAGAAGGAATGGGAAGTGAGAAATCTATGGGGGGGGGCATTTTGCAGTTTAGAAGGATGGGGGAGGTGGAGGGAGGATACTGCCCTGTAGCAGCTGCGTTGCCTGCCCTGCGCCAAGTGCGAACTGTTGAAAAGAACATCAAGGGCAGTAAATTCTCCTTTTGATGCTTTCCTACTTTAGGATCTTAAACTGGAGACTCCCTCCCTCATCCTTCTTTTCTGTTCTTTTTCTTCTTCCTTTCTTCTTCCCTCTCCTCTCCACCGCTTCCTTTTTTTTCTCCCCTTCCCCCTTCCCCCTTCCCCCTTCCCCCTTCCCTTCTCCTTCCTTCCTTCCTTCCTTCCTTCCTTCCTTCCCCTCCCCCTCCCCCTCCCCCTCCCCCTCCCCTCTCCCCCTTCCCCCTTCCCCCTTCCCCCTTCCCCTTCCCCTTCCCCTTCCTTCCTTCCTTCCTTCCTTCCTCCCCCTTCCCCCCTTCCTCCTTCCTCCTTCCTTCCTTCCTTCCTTCCTTCCTTCCTTCCTTCCTTCCCCCCTTCCCCCCTTCCCCCCTTCCCCTTCCCCTTCCCCTTCCCCTTCCCCTTCCCCTTCCCCTTCTCCTTCTCCTTCTCCTTCTCCTTCCTTCCTGTCCTCCTACCATAGCAAGATCCTTCTTTAGCAGGGGTCCCCAACCCCCGGGCCACGGACCGGTTTCATCTGTCTTTACAGCCGCTCCCCATCGCTCGCATCACCGCCTGAGCTCCGCCTCCTGTCAGATCAGCGGCGGCATCAGATTCCCATAGGAGCACAAACCCTACTGTAAACTGCGCGTGCGAGGGGTCTAGGTTGCGCGCTCCTTATGAGAAGTCGGAATCCGACACTTATTTTAGTCCGCGCATGGCCCGCCCATTATTTTATTTACCACTTCTGATGGTTTCATCCCGAAACCATCCTTCCCCGCCCCCCCCCCCCCCCCCCCGTCCGTGGAAGAATGGTCTTTCACGAAACCGGTCCCTGGTGCCAAAAAGGTTGGGGACCGCTGTTTTTTAGGAAGAGTTCTTTGTTGGGCAAAGCACCCCGCCCCAGATGCTTTAAGCGCCCTGAAGATTTCAGTCTTTGGCACCAGGTTTTGCCTAATTTCAGCGAAAAATCTGGCCCAGGATTTATCCTTGCAACAGCCACCCAAGTGCCCCTGAGAAAGCAGAGATGAACCGAACCCTCCTGCTGATGTTGCGTATAGCTGTCATTATTAATAGCCATTAATAGCCTGTTCCCAAAATTAGCACAATTGCTGCATCTTGTGACGGGGAGTTCCGTAAGTCAGGCATTTGAAATGGCTCTGGGCCATAATGCTTTGCACAGATGGTCCCTTCTGGGGACTGTTGAAGGGAGGATGCGTACATTACTGTCGTGTACAGGTAGTCCTTGACTTACAACCACAATTGGGACCGGAATTTCCATTGTAAGTCGTTGCCGTCGTAAGTCGAGTCACCGAGTGACCAGACCTGATTTTTATGACCAATTTTACAGCGGTCGTTAAGCGAATCACAGGTTGTTAAGCGAATCGCTGTGATCGTTAAGCAAATCTAGCTTCCCCGATGGGCACCTTTTGCCGGAAAACGGCAAAAAAGTTGCAAAGTGTGATCATGTGACCGCGGGATGCTGCATCCAGTTGTAAATGCGAGCCGGTTCTGCGGGGGGGGGGGGGGTTTGCGATGTTTTGCTACGCTCGGAAGTGCTTTACAGGCCGTAAAGCACCCATTCCGAGGCCGTCGTAACTTTGGATCATAGTTAAACGAATGGTCATAAGTCGAGCACTATCTGTAATTCACAAGTGCCAACACCGTGGATTCCCTTGGTCTGGTATTAGCTAAACTCTATCCCTCCTTGATTTCTACAAATGGCAGAATAAGTGTGTAAGAGAATGAATGTATCCTTCTCACCATCCCTGGTAGCCTCTCCCGTTCGGAACGAGATTTGGCAGGGTAATCCATCCATCCGTCCATTTATTAGATTTATAAGACTGCCCAGCTCAAACTGTGCGACTCTCGATGGAGTACAACAACCACAAAGCAAACAATAAACCAAAAAAAGAACCACATAGTTATGCAGTACATAAACGTGACAGGCGCTGTTACCATGATTTTGGGCCGTCACTCAAACTCCCCTGAAAGAAACTAATCTTTTTCTGCCTTTTTAATGAAGAGACAAAACAAAACAAGAAAAGAGGTCATTCATCATCATTGGCGATCTTTGAAAGAGTTATTTCTCAGAGGCAAAATGAAAAGGAGGGAAAAAGAGAGAAAGAGCTCATGATTTTTATTCTATTTATTTTTCATGGTCTCACACCTTGAACGTGGCCACAGTGGGTGCTCATCCCGACCCCTTAAAATAACGAAAGAAGGCCCATTCTGTTGGCCTGAATTTAACTTTGTTCTTCCTTTTATTTGCCTAGCAATGTTTTTGGAAGGCAACAGCCAGACTGAAGAATTTCCCTTTTAGTTGCGTCTCTAGGAGAGCTAGAATTCTGGGGAAAAGGCTCAGGCTTTTATTAAACGTGATTCCAGGGCTTGAGCCTGGGTTCAGGGATCTGCAAGTTAACGCCCTCTCCTGCCCTCCCAATCCCGTGAAAATTAAGTCGTTTAATTTTTTGTTCAGTACAGGAGGCAGCCTGCCCTCCAAGGCCTCAAATTCAGAATATCTTTTTTTTTTCCCCACCCTCCAGGCCCACCGATATCTGGAAACCCCGGGAACAGCGGCCTGTTTCTCCACCACCAAGAAGAAACAGCACGCCAAAGGAATCTGTTGATAGATTCCTTTCGCCATCGTTTACGTCCAAGGATCCCCCCCTGCAGAAACGCACGCTGGGGGAGGCGACGGGGTCCTTGGACCCCCCAGCTCCTGTGGTGGAGACACCTGCACCTTTGGAGGATGACCTGGTTCCTCTTCCCACATCCGTTAGCCTGGATAGCCCGGCCCAGGAGAAAACAGGACACGAGAGCCTTGGAGAGATGGCGCCCTTTCCGTCCCCACCTGGGAGTTCAGTGGTGATGTATTTTATGGAGGACGCAGCCCTCGCCAAACGCGATCCTGTTGTCGTCACTAGCAAGCCAGATTCCCCGGGATTATCTTCGGACGCAGCTTACCTGGCTCTCTCTCCCGTTGGGGGGCCATCGCCAGCAGCGTGGGATTTTCGGGAAGCCGCGGCGGGTGACGCCCAGGACGCCACGGAAGAAGAACCTGTGTTGAGCACCACTCCTGAAGCGCCAAGCGATGGCGTTCCGTCGGAGCCGGTGGAAGACGCCGGAGAAGGCAATGCGGAGATGGCAACAGAGGCCGTGGAGAAGGAAGAGCCATTCCGGGTCAAAGAGGGGCTTTGGGGCAGCGAGGCAGGGGCTGTGCCGAAAAAGGCTTTGGAGGTGTCAGCTGGGACGGAGGAGGAGACGGGTGAGGTTGACAGGCAGGGGAGCTGGAGAGCAGAGGAGCGCTTGGCGCCTGCCTTAGGAACCCTCCCTGGAGAGGAGGCGCACCAGATTGTGGGGGAGGCAGATCTGGGGAGTTCCCAAAGAGTGGGGGTCCCTCTAGACACGCCTTCTCCAGGATCCTCCTTGCAGCAAGGACAGCTGGTGATGGAGAATGAGACAGGCAGCCCCAGGTCAGAACTTCTGCCTTCGCTGCCGCCGGAGACGGGTAGGGACGCCCCATTGGAGGCGCCCCTCCTTGCTCCTGCTGCTCTGCCCGGCCTGGAGGAGGGTAGGAAAGCTGGGGGGGGGCTGGCAGTTGCAGGGGCCGCTCCCCAAAGCCCTTCAGAAGAGCCAAGGCCCTGGAGGGAAAGCGAGGAGGAGGGAACCGGGGACGGGAGGGACGCAGAAGGGAGGGGAGTCCCTGGAGGGGCTGAAACGGAGCGTGCTGTGACGGAGGAAGGAGAGGAACAAGGTCAAGAGGAAAGTGGCTGGAAGGAACTTTCAGAAGATGCCACCACAGAAGCACCCAAAGCCCATCTGAATGGGAGCCCGGAGGCTTTGGGCCAAACGTGGCCGGACAACCCAGACGTTTGGGGCTCGCGTTCGCCTTGGGACGGCGGTCCCGCCTCGGAAAGACGCCAGGCTTCCCAGGATGGCCCCCCGAGCCAAAGTCTGCCAGACCATGGAGAAGAAAGCCTAGAGAGGCCCTCGGAAGGGCATGGTTTGTCCCAGAGACCCACCGAGCCAGAGGCTGCCCCCTCGGATGCTCCCCGCACCTCCGGCCTGCCGGCATCTCAGGGTTCTGCCCTTCCTGCGCCAGGTCCTTGTGGGAGTGCTGGGCCCTGCCAGGAAGCCCCCGGGCTGAGCCCTGTGCCCCGTGGCATAGCACCAGATTTGGGACCTGAAGGGAAAGACCAGGTATAGATGGCTGGGGTCAGTCCCCTCCCTTCCCTTTGCGTTCTTTGGCTGCTTCTCTTGACCCTTGTAAGCGCCCGGCTGATTCTGGTTGGGTTGATGGATGCTTCTGCCTGGCGCATGGGCCGTGTTGGGGCGGCGCTGCTGGCCTAAGGAGGGCAGGGAGGGCGGAGACCCCAAAGTGTATTTCTTCGATGGGTTTGCGTTAGAATGATCTGGGGCTAGTGGTGCCCAGCCTTCAAGGCCTTTGGGTCTGGCATCGTGGGTATGGGGAGCATTATGGGGTTTTTAAGAGGTACAGCCAGGTGGGGCGAAATACAGCACGAGGTGGGATGCGCGAAAGGGGTGCAGCTGAGGTGTTCCTCGTTTGGCCCTGAATCCACGGGGGCCAAACCAGAAATCCAGAGAGGATTTCGGACAAAGGGATGCCTCGCGGATTCTGCATTCCTTCCACATCTGCTCCTGGATACAGATGTTGCTGGCAGGAGCTGCATTCGTTCTGTAACAGGATGTGCTATGGAGAAAAGTGTCCTTTTTCCTTTCCTGATCGACCACTCCTGATCTGTCCATTTGCACGGCAACGGCTCCCATGGGGTCTGCCTTGCGTGACGGTTTGGTTTGTTTGTTTGTTTGTTTGTTTGTTTATTTATTTATTTATTTATTTATTTATTATTTAAATTTATCCCCGCCCATCTCCCGAATAGGGACTCTGGGCGGTTCACAGGATAACAACGGTTAAAATATATAGATAAAATTGCAAACAGTAAAAAATAATAAGTGGTTAGAGATAATAAGATAATAAAAAGATCTTAATTAATAAGTGGTTTTGCCCTGTCTGTGGGAGAGCAGGATTCTCCATGGGGGGCGGGGGGGCAACTTGAGGCCCAGCTGCATATAACCCCCACCCTCAAGCCTTACCGCCTGTCTCAAAGTTGCTGCCACATTGGGATTGGCAGCGTCACAGAACTGGCCAATGATTGGAACAGGCCTATTAACCACACTTGATTTAATTGGAATCCTTGAAGTCCGCCTTCTTTTTCAAGCCTACCCCCCCAGATGTGGTCCTTGCTCTGGAATACAGAGGTGGCCACTCGATCCAGAAAACGCTGCCACACTGAAGGCTCAGCAGGGCTGGGATCTTTGCCCCCTGACTTCACAACCCCCTTATTTGACCTCTCTCCTTCTCAGGCCGAGTCCCTGGGCATCCCCACGCTGCTGAATTCCAGCCAGTGCCTGCTCCAGTGGTGCCAGGAGGTGACGGCTGGCTATCGTGGGGTCCGCGTGACCAATTTCACGACGTCTTGGCGCAACGGCCTGGCTTTCTGCGCCATTCTGCACCACTTCCATCCGGAAAATATGTGAGTTGAGGCCAGAAATACTCTCTGGCAAATAGAGTTATTGATCCAGAGTCGGTATTGTGCGATTTAGCTTCCCCCCTCTCCCCCCCCCACCGGAGCCATTGGTCTTTTCCTAAAGGTAAATGTTCCCCCCGCACATTTGTGCAGTCGTGTCCGACTCTAGGGGCCGGTGCTCATCTCCGTTTGTTAGCCGAAGAGCCAGCACTGTCCGAAGACGCTTCCGCGGTCATGTGGCCGCATGACGCGCGCGGAACGCTGTTACCTTCCCACCAAAGTGGTACCTATTCATCTACTTGCATTTGCATGCTTTCGAATTGCTAGGTTGGCAAGAGCTGGGGCTGGTGCGGGAGCTCACTCCGTCACGCGGGGCTAGGGATTCGAAACTCCGAACTTGCGAACTTGCGATGGACAAGCCTGGCGTCTTACCCGCTGAGCCTCCATGCCCCACGTC
Organism: Charina bottae; assembly: GCA_023362775.1. Taxonomy (NCBI): domain Eukaryota; kingdom Metazoa; phylum Chordata; class Lepidosauria; order Squamata; family Charinaidae; genus Charina; species Charina bottae. Next base: position 4,813,817 of record JALMGJ010000026.1, on the reverse strand, counting down.
TTTTCCTAGAAGTGGATTAATTGGGGATGTTGGTCAGGACATCCCAGGTGGAAATATTCACAGATTTTCTTTTTCCCCTCTTTTATCTTCAGCAATTACGAAGCTCTGGATCCGCTCGATATCAAACAGAACAATAAACTGGTGAGTGAGGTTTCCAAGCCCCTTAACACCCTGTCAGATGGATGGGAAAGATGCCAGATCCTTCCCCTATCCCCGAGTTTTCTGGTGGCCTGAATCATTACCGAGTCTATTTCATACGTTTGTTCTCGGAAAGGATAATTTAGACAAGAAATGGAGAAATGAACAATCCGGGTCTTTGGGGAAATGGTTAATTTTGCCCTCCTTGTCAGCCTCAGTACTTCCAACTGTAAAATGGGCAGTCTTTCAAGATGACCCAGAAGAGTCTTGTGCTGCCCTGAGAAACTTTTTGGGCATCCTGGGTGAGGGAAACAACTGATAGTTGCTAAGGAAGGGTAGATAACATTAACACATAATATTTTATTTAATAAATATATATATTTAATATATATATATATATATATATATATTTATATATATTTAATATATTTATTTATATTATATTTAATATAATATTTTCCTGCTGGGAAAGAGGCAATCGGTTCTGAGTTTCTTTTTCTCCTCCTGTGAACAGGCCTTTGATGGCTTTGCCGCGCTGGGCATCTCTCGGGTGATGGACCCAGCCGACATGGTGTTCTTGTCGGTGCCCGATCGGCTGATCGTCATGACGTACCTCTGCCAGATCCAAGCATTTTTCACCGGGCAGGAGCTCAACGTGGTGCAATTTGCCAGCCACAGTAGCGAGACCACCTACAAAGTGGGCAAGTTCGACACGGATTCCTCCGGATCCATCGACCCGGCCGATTTTTACTCCCAACATCTGCAGAGTAACGCTAGCCAGGGGGAGAAGCTGGGGAGGCAGGATGCCAAGGAGGATTCTGGGAAAGCCACAGGGTTGGACGTTACGGTGGAGGAACACCAGGATGCAGAATGGGGCCCTGCTCTCCCGGGGAATTCTGGGAGGGCTGAGGAGGCAACCGATGCAAGGGATTCTGGGAATGAAGCCCCCCGCAACGAGAGCGAGGCACAGCTGGGCATGGAGCAGGAGAACGGCTCGGGGGTGGCGGGCAGTGCTGTCGCCGAAGGATCGGAAGCCGAAAATGGGGTTGCCCCTGAAGAACGTAAAGCCGCACTTCTTCGTCCTGCGGATTGTAAAGCCGAGAGCGCCGACGCCGACAGGAAAGCGGTGGGCGAAGGTGCCCCAAACGCACGGCATCTTCTGCCCGAAAGTTCCTACCCAGCCAGGTTGATCAACGGTGCTCCTCCGGCCTCGGAACACGGGGTGGCCCCGGAGGTTGAAACCCCAAGGCACGATGGGAAGGGGCTGGCCAACGGCTCCCCAGCTGCCCCCAGCCAGGACCCCGAGGATTCTGGGAGCTGCGGGGCGGAGGCGGCGAAGGGCAGCGAGGAGGAGAAAGTGGTCGCCCCTCCCCGGCTGAAACGGCTCGCCTCCCGCGGCAGCGTGGAGCGCCCCCTGCAGCGCGCCCTCTCGGTGGGCAGCCCGGGCCCCGTCGCGCCTCCCCGGCCCCACGCCGCCAAGTCCGCCTTTGCTCACATGCGCGACGCGGACCTGGTGAAGAAGCGGCGCTCGCGGCTGAAGAGCGAGTCCCTCTCGGTGGACGAGGCGGAGGGGGGCGGACAGGCGGAGGAGCTCCGCCAGCGACCAGCCGCGGTGAGTGGCGCCCGGGGGACGGCTTGGGAAAAAGCCGGGTTGAGACCGTTGATGCTCTGATCCCGGTAGGGATTTTTTTTTTTTAACGTTAGAAGGCTGATTGGATTGATATCCCAACTGTCACTGAGGAACTCATGGTGAATTACCTAGAGCTTGCTCTTCCCCTACAACAGCCCTGCAAGGTAGGCTGATTTGAACCCAAATCTCTCCAGGGTCACTCCAGATCTGCATCTCTACAGCACACTGGCTCTCCGAGATAAGGAGCCGTCCTGCCTACGATTATATAGATTTATACATCATTCCTTCCTAGAATTTTCCTTACAACAACCCTGTTGTTGGGCCGAGAGAGAGCAGCTGCCCAAACTGCCCGAATGGGGCAGGGAGTGGGTTTGAACTTGGGTCTCCCTGATGCCAGTCTGACAAATTAACCACTACATTGGCACTTACTGGTATAGGGAGTCCTCGCTTAACAACCATTCGTTCAGCAACCGTTCAAAGTTATGACGGCGCTGAATGGATGGTAGTTACGGCCGGTCCTCAAAGTTACGGCCGTTGCAGCGCCCCTGCAGTCGCATGATCAACATTTGGGTGCTTGGCAACTGGCCCGCACTTACAACCACAGGGGCACTTCAACTGCCCCCACCCGCCTATCTCCCCCCCATCTCTGCCCGACACTGCCACCTACCCCTGCCACCTTCGTCATCTTCCACTGCTAGCCCAGGATCCAGGCACTGGGTGAGGGCTGGCCAGGTACAGGGAACTGCCATCGCTAAGTGGTGCAGTCATGTGATGTTTCTCCTAAAAACCACTTCGCTTAGTGACAGAAATTCTGGTCCCAATTAGCTTCATTAAGTGAAGACTCACTGTACTGGGATGTACTGTTAGTATGCTTGGGTATTTATTTTGGGGGTGTTGTCAGACGGGGCGGGATCAACAAGGAGGTTTTGCTAATGGAAGTGGATCTCTTTTCTGAGTGAGTATATTTACAATCTTAAAGTTGGCAAAGTTGAGAAACAGTGGTGTTTCTCAACCTCAGCAGCTTTAAGATGCATGGACTTCAACTCCCGGAATTCCCCAGCCAGCCACGTCCACGCATCTTAAAGCTGCCAAGGTTAAGAAACACTGGGTCTAGAACAAGTCACGGTGGCTTAAAGCATAATGTAACCTTAAAACAAATCTGCATTTACACCTGTCCATCAAAGAGCAGCATAAAATAATAAATAGCACTAAAATAACAACAGAGGTGCCAATCGATTGTTAACAGCACATCTCTCTTCCAACTGGGGTTTACTCTGGACTTGACTTCTCACACTTTTAGTTTATGAGAATATGATGTTTAAAGCAGGATTCTGTTTGCACAAAGCCTTTGAAACGTTGGTGCTGACTGAAGAGAGAAATTGTTATTTACATAGAGAATAAGCACACAGAAGGACCAATTTCATGCCTTTGGGGTTTTGAGGGGGTAGGGAGGGTGTTAAAGAGGTTTAAAGTATTGGAGGTCAAATCAGTCAATCCTAAAGGAAATCAACCCTGACTGCTCATTGGAAGGACAGATACTGAAGCTGAAGCTCAAATACTTTGGCCACGCGAAGAGAGGACTCCCTAGAAAAGACCCTGATGCTGGGAAAGACTGAAGGCAAAAGGAGAAGGCAGAGGATGAGATGGTTAGATAGCATCACCGACGTAATGAACATGAATTTGAGTAAACTCCGGGAGACAGTGGAGGACAGGAAGGCCTGGCGTGCTATGGTCCATGGGGTCACAAAGAGTCGGACACGACTAAACGATTGAACAACAACAACAAAAGTGACTCTTAAAATCCCCTGGAATCTCCTAAATCAGAGCTTTCCAAAGTTTTCATGTTGGTGACACACTTTTTAGACATGCATCATTTCGCGACACACTCTTACAGTAGGGCACAAGGCAGGCACTAGGACCTGCGTGGAATCACAGCAGGTTTGGAGGCAGCAGGGCACAAGGCAGGCACTAGGACCTGCGCGGAATCCTGGCAGGGCTCGGAGGCAGCAGCAGCCGCAACACACCCAGACACTGCAGCCGACACACTAACGTGTCCCGACACACAGTTTGGAAAGCTCTGTCCTAAATGCATCTGAATTCAGGGGAAGATTTGTAGGGGCAAATGACTGGGTCTTCGAGATCATCTAGACCAACCTGCTACTTAGTTCTTCGGTGCAGCATCCCGACAGATGGCCACCCAACCTCTTTAAATTTCAGCCCTGCTCATTTCAGTGATGTCAGGTGTAGGAGAAACATAAATTCACCCCTAGAACCAAGAAAGCTGTTCTGCCCTTAATCTAGGAACCAATCTTTGGGCAACTGAGTTCAGCCACTATTTTGCCCTGCCCCATGGCTATTTCTGCAGTGCGTGTGTTCTTGGTCCATTCACTACCAGCCCAACTCCTGGTTCATCTGAATTAAATTTTTATTTGGGCCCTCTTAACTAATATTCACTTGCTTGGTATTTATTATGCCATCTTTTGTTAATTCCCCCCCCCCCCCCGATCTCTGATCATAATAAAAACTACCTTTTTGGGGCATATAAAGCCCTAAGCCAGAGCTTTCCAAACTGTGTGTCAGGACACGTTAGTGTGTTGGCTGCAGTGTCTGGGTGTGTGGTGGCTGCTGCTGCCTCCGAGCCCTGCCAGGATTCCGCGCAGGTCCTAGTGCCTGCCTTGTGCCCGGCTGCCTCCAAACCTGCTGTGATTCCACGCAGGTCCTAGTGCCTGCCTTGTGCCCTGCTGCCTCCAAACCTGCTGTGATTCCGCGCAGGTCCTAGTGCCTGCCTTGTGCCCGGCTGCCTCCAAACCTGCTGTGATTCCGCGCAGGTCCTAGTGCCTGCCTTGTGCCCGGCTGCCTCCAAACCTCCTGTGATTCCACGCAGGTCCTAGTGCCTGCCTTGTGCCTGGCTGCCTCCAAACCTGCTGTGATTCCGCGCAGGTCCTAGTGCCTGCCTTGTGCCTTGCTGCCTCCAAACCTGCTGTGATTCCACGCAGGTCCTAGTGCCTGCCTTGTGCCCTGCTTTAAGAGTGTGTCACGAAATGATGCATGTCTAAAAAGTGTGTCACCAACATGAAAAGTTTGGAAAGCTCTGCCCTAAGCAATTTTGGATTAGAATGTCTTCATTGCTGCAGACCTGAGAAAATTTCTACCTGTGCTCTGTTTATCCCACTTTCAGGGTGGGATATTGCTAAGCCACGCATAGCAAAAAGACAAATCAAGATAAAATGGAGCAATTTTAGCATTCTGCAGAATTCCAACCTTATCCTTTGGAGCACACACACTATCTTTTTTTTTTATAAGAATTTTATTAGAATTTCAAAGTAAAGTTAAAATACAAAGTACAGAACAGCCTAAATACAGAATTAAAAGAAAAAAGAAAAACCAAAAAGTGCAAGAATAGCATGAAAAAGTAAGAAGAAGGTGACTTCCGACCTTCTCCAGCACAGATATAAATGCTTATTGTAAATACACTTAATCTCTTACTCTTAATTATACCTTAGCTAACATTATTTCTATAAAAAACAAACAATCGTCAAAACCCAGGATCAAAACTTCATTTTTTTCAGATACAAGCAAATAGTCCAAAAGCGTTTTCCAAGTAGAAACAAATCCAGTCACAGTATTTTCTCTGATCTGTCAGTTTTGCCATCTGCGCCAACTCCATTAATTTCACCATCCATTCTTCCAACGTGGGAATTGGTGCATCTTTCCAACTTTGTGCATACAAAAGTCTTGCTGCTGCTATCATATATGAGAACAAAGTCCCATATTTTCTTTCAAGTTGTTGGTCCATCAAGACCAAAGGAACAACACTGGTTTCAATTGTATATTCACTTTAAGAAATGCTCTGTCTTTCTGACAGCTTGTGGCTCAGCTGGACAGGCTAAAAAGGGGTTACTTTTTGGGGTGTGGTGAGAACGCAGCCATCTTCCTGCATTGTGGGAATTGGGTCACTGCATTGTGTCTTTTTCTGTCTATTTGTTTTGCATTGCATGTTGTGTGTATGTAGCCATTGTGGTTTTATTTGGCATAGGAACAAGCTCTCGCTGTTGCAAATACAATAATTACACAGGTTTCTGTTTAATTTCTCAGCCAACACCCCATAGAATCATACGGTTGGGAGGGACCCCCTGCCCAATGCAGGAATCGTTTGCAAGTCTCCCTTTCTTTTATATCTTACTTGACAAATACACTGTTGTCCTGAAAGAACTTTTAAAAAAGATTTCTCTTCTTTAAAATGTTGATTGGAAGCCTTTTGAACTGTCATCTTTCAGGATGATTTTTGCTTTTACAGTATTAAGGCAGTGATTTTATATAAAGCTACAGGTAGTCCAAAAGGGGCGTGGTGGCTCAGCGGGTAAGACGCCAGGCTTGTCGATCGGAAGATCGCAAGTTTGGAGGTTCGAATCCCTAGCCCTGAGTGAGCTCCCGCACTAGCCTCCAGCTCTTGCCAACCTAGCAATTCGAAAGCATGCAAATGCAAGTAGATGAATAGGTACCACTTCGGTGGGATGGTAACAGCGTTCTGCGCATCATGCTGGCCACATGACCGTGGAAGCGTCTTCGGACAACGCTGGCTCTTCGGCTAACAAACGGAGATGAGCACCGGCCCCTAGAGTCGGACATGACTGCACAAATGTGCAGGGGGAACCTTTACCTTTTTACAGGTAGTCCTCACTTAATGACCACAATTGGGACCGGAATTTCGGTTCCTAAGTGAAGCAGTCATTAAGTGAATCCGACCTGATTTTACTACCTTTTTTGCAGCGGTTAAACAAATCACCATGGGCATTAAGCAAACCACATGGTCATTAAGGAAATCACACTGTTCCCCACGTGGCCACAGGGCACTGCGAGTCATAAATGCGTACCGGTTGCCAAGCGCCCAAATCGTGATCACGTGACTATGGGCCCCCCTGCTGCGACGGTCGTAAGTATGAGGACTAGTCATAAGTCAGTTTTTTCTAGCACCGTCTTAAGTCCAAACCATCACTAAACGAAGGGTTGTTAAGTGAGGACTACCAGTATATTGTCCAGGATTTTTCAAAAGTTGTGAAAAGTTTGCTGTGATTAAATCTTTGTTGAGAATCACCACTTTCTACTCTGTCTTTATCCAGGATGATATTCACAATGACGGGACAAAGGCCCAGCAAATAAAACAACCAGGTGAGTTTGGATTTGGGGGGTGATGATGGGAATTGGGGTCCAACTGATGCAGAAGGTTCAGCAAACCATTGGCCTAGTATCTGGTGAGTTGAAAAATGGGTGCAAGGCTGCTTCATTTGCTGCCCTGTTTCAATCCAGTTTTGTCTGCAGATGTACAAAGGTTAGAAACTGCTTTCCTTGTTTTTTGCACATTTTTAAAAGCAATCAATCCTTTCTTCTCATCATGCCCTTGGACCAGTGTTTCTCAACCTTAGCAACTTTAAGATATGTGGACTTCAACTCCCAGGATTCCCCAGCCAGCCATGCCAATTCTGCCAATTCTGCAGATTCTTTCTGCCAATTCTGCCAATTTCTGCAGATTCTGCAGCCAATTCTGGGAGTTTAAATCCACAAATCTTAAAGTTGCTAAGGTTGAGAAACCACTGTCTTGGAGACTGACTCATTCAATTTCACAACTTTAGCAGAGAATCCAACCAAATCAACTGCATAAGGTCAGTTTCCTTCTCAGGAATAAAAAATAAGCAAATTTTCTCTGCTTATATATGTAGGGTGGGTCTTCCCTTAACACGATCCTCTAAGTCAGTATTTCTTAAAGTGTGGTCCTAGAACCCCTGGGGATTCCCCAAGACCCTCTCAGGGGTCTGTGAAATCAAAATTATTTGCCAGCCTATCTTGAAAAATAATACAGTATTAAAATCCCATCAAACATTTGTCAAATGCATCCATTTTAATTTTTAATACGGTTTGTTGTTCAGTCGTTCAGTCGTGTCCGACTCTTCGTGACCTCATGGACCATAGCACGCCAGGCCTTCCTGTCCTCCACTGTCTCTCGGAGTTTACTCAAATTCATGTTCATTACATCGGTGATGCTATCTAACCATCTCATCCTCTGCCGTCCCCTTCTCCTTTTGCCCTCAGTCTTTCCCAGCATCAGGGTCTTTTCCAGTGAGTCCTCTCTTCTCATTAGGTGGCCAAAGTATTTGAGCTTCAGCTTCAGCATCTGTCCTTCCAATGAGCAGTCAGGGTTGATTTCCTTTAGGATTGACTGGTTTGACCTCCTTGCAGTCCAAGGGACTCTCAAGAGTCTTCTCCAGCACCACAGCTCGAAAGCATCAATTCTTCGGCGCTCAGCCTTCCTTATGGTCCAACTCTCACAGCCATACATTGCTACTGGAAAAACCATAGCTTTAACTATACGGACCTTTGTCGGCAAGGTGATGTCTCTGCTTTTTAATATGCTGTCTAGGTTTGCCATAGCTTTCCTTCCAAGGAGCAAGCGTCTTTTAATTTCATGGCTGCAGTCACCGTCTGCGGTGATCTTGGAGCCCAAGAAAATAAAATCTGTCACTGCTTCCATTTCTTCCCCTTCTATTTGCCAGGAAGTGATGGGACCAGATGCCATGATCTGGGTTTTTTTAATGTTGAGTTTCAAGCCAGCTTTTGCACTCTCCTCTTTCACCCTCATCAAGAGGCTCTTTAGTTCCTCTTCACTTTCTGCCATTAGGGTGGTATCGTCTGCATATCTGAGGTTGTTGATATTTTTCCCGGCAATCTTAACTCCAGCTTGTGATTCATCCAGCCCGGCATTTCTCATGATGTACTCTGCATATAAGTTAAATAAGCAGGGTGATAATATACAGCCTTGTCGTACTCCTTTCCCAATTTTGAACCAGTCGGTTGTTCCATGTCCGGTTCTAACTGTTGCTTCTTGACCCGCATACAGGTTTCTCAGGAGACAGGTAAGGTGGTCTGGTACTCCCATCTCTTTAAGACTTTGCCACAGTTTGTTGTGATCCACACAATCAAAGGCTTTAGCGTAGTCAATGAAGCAGAAGTAGATGTTTTTCTGGAACTCTCTTGCTTTTTCCATGATCCAGCGAATGTTGGCAATCTGATCTCTAGTTCCTCTGCCTCTTCGAAACCCAGCTTGCACTTCTGGTAGTTCTCGGTTCACATGCTGCTGAAGCCTAGCTTGTAGGATTTTGAGCATAACCTTGCTGGCATGTGAAATGAGCGCAATTGTACGGTAGTTTGAACATTCTTTGGCATTGCCTTTCTTTGGAATTGGAACGTAAACTGACCTTTTCCAATCCTGTGGCCACTGTTGAGTTTTCCAAATTTGTTGGCATATTGAGTGCAGCACTTTAACAGCATCATCTTTTAGGATTTTAAATAGCTCAGCTGGGATACTGTCTTCTCCGCTAGCTTTGTTGTTAGTAATGCTTCCTAAGGCCCACTTGACTTCACTCTCTAGGATGTCCGGCTCAAGCTCAGTGACCACACCATCATATTTATCAGGGATATTAAGATCTTTCTTGTATAGTTCTTCTGTGTATTCTTGCCACCTCTTCTTAATCTCTTCTGCTTCTGTTAGGTCCCTGCCTTTTTTGTCCTTTATCATGCCCATCTTTGCACAAAACGTTCCCTTGATATCTCCGATTTTCTTGAAGAGATCTCTAGTCTTCCCCATTCTATTGTTTTCCTCAATTTCTAATAATTTTTAATACGGTAAATATTGATAAATATAACCCATACAAACAAAAGCTCTTTTGGGGTCCTCTGTAATTTTTTTAATTGGGAAGGGGTCTTGAGAGAAAAAAGTTTAAGAGATGCTGCTCAAAGTAACGAAAGGTGGGTTTTTTTTCCAAAATACAACTTAGAATAAAAATGGACAAAACCCTTATATGCACTAAAAAAACACTAGAGAGACAATTAAATGAGGCTGTCTGTAAACATAATGAAAAAAAAACTAAAGGAAAGGAAAGAAAAAAAGATTGAAAACCCAGACTACAGAAAAAAAAATTAAAAATTTAAAAATCTACCTTACAAAGTAATATACGAAGGTAATAAAAGCGACAGAATGATAATGTTGAAATAGATTGACTTCAGCAGGGCCTGGAAATAAATATTTTTAAGGCCAATAGCATCAGGAAGACAAAGCGGGTCTGTGTTTTGGGTTCCGCAAGAGAAGCCGCAATAACAGGACATAATGCCAGATTGTCTCTCCGAGTGAGGGTTTTTGTTCTTGTTGAACCCGTGGTTGTCATCAGTCCAGGCTTCTCCGTCCCTCAATGCCTACAATTAGCCAAGTTTTTCTCTTTATTGCAGCCTCTCCGACCGTTACTTCCCCGGATCAACCTCTGGACTCCGGATTCAAAAACAGCAACAACGAAGAAGAAATTCCAGTAAGATGCAGGACGATGGTGTGAGGATGTGGGGAGAATGGATCGTTGGCTTGGAATTTTGCAGGGAGTAAAATTCGCTTTTGCAGGAACTAAAAACGGAGCCGTGAGGATGAGCTGCAAAAAAAAAACAGCTGCAAATTTAGCCCCAGGAAGCTCGGCCAGGAAGGAAGTGGTCCGGCCTTCATAAATCGTAGTGACAAAACAAAGCTCCTTCACTTTCCTTTTTCATATTCAAGGTTGCTTTTTTCGCCATTAATCTGGAAGCCAGGCACCAGAGCACCCATCCAATTGCATTCAATTAAAATTTTAAAAAATTTAAAATGAGAGGAAAGGACTGAAATCCCACCTTTAGGGGATCTTGTGCGTGAATGCTGAGATCTTGAAGGATTTGGACATTCCTGCACAAGTAGACTGTTACGGATTTGTTTCGGCAATCTTGAGAAATTAGGAGTGATATTTTGGACGGGTGGATAGATTCATGGTAACGGATCCTGCTTTAAGTGCAGCGTTATAAAGCAGAGATCTGGATGATGAACCTCCAGATTCAGAGGCAGTTATCTAATCTCCAAATCAAATGTGAGCATCCCAGAAGCTCCTGGATGGCTAGAGAGTTTCAGATTGGTTCACTTTAGGGGAACAGGAAATGGAACGTAAGAATTGCAATGCACGTAGAGATCATTTGGTCCAACCCCGTGCCCAGGCTGCAGTCACACAAATTCAAATCTCTTTTCTGGGTTTACACCGCATACTCGAACCCAGAAGAACTAACCCAGATGGAAACTTCCTCCAGGCCAGGATTCTTGCAACAGCCTTTGCGAAAATTGCAGCTTGGAAACTCACCACCCCTTCAGTTTCTTGAGAAACTCAGCTTTTCAAGCCCAAGCAGTTTGTGAGGTCTGAGAACACGAGCTCCCGCTGAAGGGCGTCTCATGACTTCTGTGAAATCATGTGGAAGTTGAGCAGTGCTGTTCGATTTCCTTCCCGTTTGTGATGCCTGGGCTCAAGGGGAAAGATGAATGGGATTCCGTTTGTTGTGATCTAGGTTCAGACAGAAAGAGCATTTGCTTCTGTGCAGAGCCGAGGTGACCAGAACTGTCTTTTCAATGGGACAGGAAACTATTCAGTGCACAACTGAATTGCAAGAATTCTGCATGACGTCAGCCCAGGAGAAGTTGCTCCAAATCCGATCCTTGGTTTCCCCAGATCAGGCAAAAAGAGAATTCTGCGGGTCACACTGTAAAACCAGGCAGTGCAAATGGTAGATGCTTTTCTGTCTCTTTTTAAAAAGTATTTTATTCAGTATCCTGAGGACTAGAATCTTCATTTTTAAAATCAGGAGCCACACTCAAAGACAGACCACCCACCCCATATTCAAAGGAAAGATTTTGGAAGGCTTGTTGTGAAAAGCAGCACAGTACAGTCTCCCGAGGACCCAAAAGCTCATAGGCTCATAGTTAACTCGGTTACTGAATTAAGCCAGTTTTCTGGATTCACACAATACCTTGTATGGGAAGAGGCCGCCTTGGAGACATCCTGTCTGTGAGGCTTGTAGGGGCTTTTGTAGATAAGAAATCGCTCAGAAGCAAGCTGTAAATGAGTGCAGCTATGCAAGACCACCAGTTTTCCCTTGAACATTTTATCAGTGGGGTGGACTAAGTGGCCTTCCAAGATCTCGCCTCAATTGCAGCTTTGGAACCCGTTCAGGATCTGGAGAAACGCACATTTAAAACTGAACAAGCTTCTAGTCCCCTGCAAAGGGCATCCCATGACTTCTATACAGGGAATCCTCGCTTAACGGCCACAATTGAGACCGGAATTTCAGTTGCTAAGCAAAGCGGTCATTAAGCAAATCTGATCTGATTTTATGACCTTTTTTGCGGCGGGCGTTAAGCGAATCACTGCAGGCATTAAGCGAACCACATGGTCATTAAGTGAATTGTGCGGTTCCCCATTGATTTTGCTTGCCAGAAGCCAGCCGGGATGGTCGAAAATGGTGATCAACGGGACGCAGCAGTCATAAATGTGAACCGGGTGCCAAGCGCACAAATTGTGATCACGTGACCACTGGGGAACGCTGTGTCAGTCCTAAGTGTGAGGACCGGTCGCAAGTCAGTTTTCCCAGCACCGTCGTAAGTCTGAACCGTTACTAAACGAATGGTTGTTAAGCAAGGACTGCCTGTCAAATCTTATTTTCCAAACCAGGTATTTAGGTTTTAGGGAGGGTTGTAGCTTCTTTAGGTCTTCCCCTGCCAACTCCCCCACCTCTATTTGGTCTCAGCATCCCCCCAAAATCCCAAATAACAGTTTTCAATACCTTCTGTGGTTTTATTGTAGAAATTTCAAGATACCAGCCAGTACGTGATTGCCGAACTGCGGGCTTTGGAGAACGAACAGAAGCAAATTGATGGGCGGGCAGCTGTGGTAGAGAAGGACCTGCGGAGTCTGATGGAAACAGGTAGAAGCTGGATTCATGGATTCCTGGTGGGCAGAAAATTCCCAACTCATGATGATGATGATGATGATGATGATGATGATGATGATGGGAGAGTTCTTTCCAAGTCAACCTTATTAGTGCATTAGGCACTATCACAAACAGGTTGAACAAACTTTTATAAGAACCAACATATTTATATCATATGACCTTTTATATCGTATGGCCCACGTTATATGGTATGACGTTTCTTGAATATTTCCTCGGTTCCTGGCTGGAACTCTTTAATTTCCGAAGGACATCAGCCCAGCCCACTTAGCTTTTCAGGAACAGCTGGGGTTGCTGATAGCTTTCCAGGAAAAAAAGCAGGGGGGCAAAGAAAGCTAACTTGTGTGGGTGGATCCCTGAGACCAGGTCTATTTGATGGTGTCTGAAAATGAAGGCCTGACTTGAGTTTGGACAAACCCTTCTGTGATTCTGTTGCCATCTGCTGTCTGGTCGTGGGACTGCACAGAGATTAGCCATTGGGCGACCGCTTTAAAGTATTTTCATTTTTCTGAAAATATTTGGGAAATTGTATCAGTCCAGGATAGGCAATTACTTTATGGTTCTAGGTTTAAGGGTACCCAGGAGGCAGCCCCCAGAAAGCCTTGGCTGATCTGAGAAAGCTTAAGCAGGAATTTATTTCCTTCTGACATCTTCATGCCATTCCACAAACAGCTGAGGGGTTAGATGTGGCTGGGATGGGAGACCAGCAGGCGATCCCACGACTGTAGGTGAGATAGAGAGGTTGGAGAAATATCCCAGAAGGCAGCGGCAAACCACTTCTTTGCTGTTGTCACAGGAAATGTGTCAATGAAGTCACAAGTCTTCAAGCTCGACATGAAGAAACTTTAATCTGTATTAAAAGCCTTCTTCAACCTGGCCCTCTCCAGATTGCACTTCCCAGGATGGCTTGGAATTCTGGGAATTGTAGTTTTCACCCCTCTGGATTGTTTGAGGTTGGAGAAAACCACTGCAATCCCTCACTGCCAAATTTCAGTTTTGTTTTGGCTTTTTACATACATCATCTTTCCCTACCTAAGGCTGAAGTTTGATGCTGAAGCTGACGACGTTTAACAAGGACACCAGTGTCAAAGAGAGAACCCATATGCCATTGTAAGCTCATTTACATTTTGAGTAGATAAAACAGTAGCACCCACACTTAGAACGGGTACCTCGCCCACTTTACGTATATCCCCACCTCCACACGCACATCCAGGAATGTGAAAAATGCGTAGTGTTTTCACCCGTGTGAAAAATGGAGAGCGAGCCTTTCTGTTGTCAAGGTTGAATTTAGATGCTGAGAAATTCGCATGCCCCAGAAAGTTCTCCCGATGCTGAAGTCAGGCAGACGGGGTCGGGCACTGGAGGCTGAAGGACACCCATCAGTCCTTCCTCACCCCCCCTTTAGGCACAGACAAGCTCAAGGAGGAGGAACTGATCCAAGAATGGTTCACACTGGTTAATAAGAAGAATGCCCTGATCCGGCGGCAGGACCAGCTACAGCTGTTGTGAGTAGGAGAAACAACAATCGCGATCCGATTACACTTACAGGCAGTCCTCGACTTATGACCATTTATTTAGGGACCAAAGTTATGACGGCACTGAAAAAAGTGACTTGTGACCAGTCCTCGCACTTACGACCATCGCAGCGCCCCCGCAGTCGTGTGTTCAAAATTCAGGTGCTTGGCAACTGGCATGTATTTACAATGGCTGCAGCATCCCGGGGTCACATGATTGCTATTTGTGACCTTCCCAGCTGGCTTCTGACAAGCAAAGCCAGTGGGGGAAGCCAGATTTGCTTAACGACCACGTGGTTCGCTTAACGACCGTAGCAAAAAAGGTCGTAAAATCAGGCGTGACTTGCTTAACAACCGCCTTGCTTAGCGACGGAACTTCCGGTCCCAATTGTGGTCGTAAGTCCAGGACTACCTGTACGTACTTGCCACTAAGATTAAAACTGAAGGCGTTGCAACTCTGTTTCCCTCCCCTGTTTCTGGGGGTGGAGCTTTAAATTGGACCCCCTGTTCTTCCCACCCCTGGATGCATGCCCCTCTCCTGAGACTGGAGTCTGAACGTAGACGCTTGTACTTTTCCTCCAGGATAGAAGAGCAAGACCTGGAACGACGGTTTGAGCTGCTGAGTCGTGAGCTTCGCGCCATGATGGCCATTGAAGGTGAGGGCTGGGATCTCAGCAAGACGGGGGGGAGGAGAGGGGGCGAGAGCGGCCGGGCTCACTGTAACTAGGACAGGAGCAAACATCCAGGAAGCTTGGATGCAGGGCCTCCCTCGGTGTCTCCAGAGCACCTGCCCTACAGGGATGTCGTAGCCCTTCGGATCCAGAAGGTGGAGGGTTGGGGTGAAAGCACGGGTCCTATCCGCTAGCTGCTGACCCTGCTCCCCATTTACCAGCTCATGAGGGTAGTGATCTACGACGGGGCCTTTTTGGTGGTGGCACTGAAATTGCATTAAATCTGTATACCTTGATAGTTAGAATCACAGATTATAACCCAGTTGCGGACAAGGTGATCTCAGACTGAAGTTGGCAAATCTTTAATGGGGAGTCCCACAGTTTTGCCCCCTTTTTCTCATTCCGTGGCGTTTTTTAAAGTCCCCTACTTTTGATGCAAGGCTCAGCTTTTCAACCGTGTTAATGTGGGGTGTTGTTTTCCCCCCATTCCCCGGCTGTTCTTTCAGCCTTCCTCTTGCTTTTTACAAGAACCTGCTTACAAGAGCCACTCCGCTTTTTGAAAACTCGCTTTTCTCCACGGCTCGATCCGGCAAGGCAGCCGGCAAATCTTTTCAGTGAACGGCTCGATTGAAAGCGTGGTCTTTCTGCTTGTTTTCTCGGTTTTGCAGACTGGCTCAAAACAGAAGCCCAGCGGCAACGGGAGCAGCTGCTTCTGGAAGAACTGGTCTCGCTGGTGAATCAGCGTGATGAATTAGTCCGAGATCTAGATATCAAAGAGCGGATGTGAGTTGGCTTTTCTCCCTCCCTCCCTCCCTCCCCCTCTTTCTTTCTTTCTTTCTTTCTTTCTTTCTTTCTTTCTTTCTTTCTTTCTTTCTTTCTTTCTTTCTTTCTTTCTTTCTTTCTTTCTTTTCTTTCTTTCTTTCTTTCTTTCTTTCTTCTTTCTTTCTTTTTCTTTTCTTTCTTTCCTCCCTCCCTCCCTCCCTCTTCCTCCCTTCCTCCCTCCCTCTCTTCCTCTCTTCCTCCCTCCCTCCCTCCCTCCCTTTCCTTCCTTCCTTCCTTCCTTCCTTCCTTCCTTCCTTCCTTCCTTCCTTCCTTCCTTTTCTTTCTTTCTTTTCTCCCTCCCTCCCTCCCTCCCTCCCTCCCTCTTCCTCCCTCCCTCCCTCCCTCCCTCTTTCCTTCCTTCCTTCCTTCCTTCCTTCCTTCCTTCCTTCCTTCCTTCCTTCCTTCCTTCCTTCCTTCCTTCCTTTCTCTTTCTTTCTTTCTTTCTTTCTTTCTTTCTTTCTTTCTTTCTTTCTTCTTTCTTTCTCTCTCTCTCTCTCTCTTTCTTGTCTTTGTCTTTGTCTGTCTTTGTCTTTGTCTTTTCCTTTCTTTCCTGACAGCCCAAATATTCCAGCCACAAGGGCACAAACAAAGTGTGTGTGGGGGGGTCTTCCTATGTACACCCCCTTCCCAAATGCTTTGTCATGGGGCTCCCAAAAATCTTCTTCCATTTGTGTCCAAATTATAATTGTTCATGTGTTAAAGGGGAGTATTTTTTGAAGGACCTGGGGAATCTGGCATTTAATCTGACTTTAATTACCTTGAAATTAAAATAGAATGAAATCCAACGGGTGGGGTGCTTGGGTAGGCCAAACACCCACAATTGGGACCAGAATTTAGGTCACTAAGCAATGTGGTCGTTAAGGAAATCCGGACCCAATTTTACCATTATTTATGTGGTGTCATTAAGCAAATCATTCGGTTCCGTTGATTTTGGTTATCGGAAGCTGGGAAGGTCGAATATGGTGATCATGTGACTGCGGGACGCCACAACTGTTGTAAATGCACAATGGTTGCTAAGTGCCCAAATTGCGATCACGTGACTGTAGGGGACACTGCAACAGTCATAAGTGCGAGGAACGGTCATAAGTTGGTTTTTTCAGTGCTGTCGTAACTCTGGACAGTCACTAACCAAATGGTCATTAAGAGAGGACTGCCTGTAGTTTCCCCCCTCTAAATATAGCCCAGCTTTTCTTAATCTGAGCCAGGAGGGGCACTCCCATTTTAGCAAGACTTTGAATTTCAGGATTGTTCCATCTGAAAAAAAGCGATCTGTTTATACCTTTTGGAGGGCAGGGGGAGAACACAATGGCACACGGTGGGGTTTTCTATCTGGTGAACCGAATTGATTCCCATCAGCTCAGTAAGCGGAATATGGATCTGATTTATCACTGCCCAGCGATTGCAGGCAAAAATTCATGGGGACCATCTCTTAGCTGTAGAGACAAAGATAAATCAAAACTGTAGGAATTGTGTTGGCCAGAAGAGAGCAGAGATATAAGTGGGGTAGAGAAAATGTTTCAATAACGTTGAACCGGAACCTTGATATTTAATAAATCAGATCATATCTTTCCTGCGAGAGAAAGCGGGAGGCAAGTTTTCACTTCCCACCCCCCCCAACGGAGGAAAGAGAAAAACTTGGTTAAGATCCCCATCATCTTGCATGTCCTTTCTTTTATATTCAGTAGAAAAGCAAGTGCTTTGAGTATTGGGGTGAACAGGAGTTATTGGTCCTGGAGGCAGGCAGAAAATTCAGAAGTGTTGCAAAAACTAATCTGTCCAGCCGTAACTTGCAGAAAGTCCGGTTGTTTGCAGACACGGGATGTGCCAAAAGGGGGAAACTCAAGCACGAGAGAAAAGAATACGGCCAATATTTTCTGACTTGGAGAAAGCTATCATTAAACCAAGAGCTTAGTTTATTCAGAGCTGCGCCGACAGAGTTTGGAATTAAAAAAAAACAAAAACACGCTATTAAGACCCTAGAGGATTAGGGTCTAATCCCGGTGGGAAAAGCTTTGAAGCTGCAATCACGGACAAGCCTAACGAAGCTTTCCTTGGCTCCGTTCCCCCACCTTTCCTTCTGTTCTTTCCCCTGCTTCCCCGCCACACCCCGAAATTTAGAGCTTTGGAAGAAGACGCCAGACTGGAACGGGGTTTACAACAAAGACGCCACAAGCTGAGTCGTCGGGAAAAATGCCGCGTCAGCTGAGGAGGGCTTTGCCTTTCTCTCCACCCGCTGCAGGGTTGCAAGGTCCCGTCTGTTTCCCGTACCGCCACCTACCTTTGCCCCAACGTTGCCCCGCCTGCTCGCTCGTCTGTTCGCGCAAAGGAGAACCGCTAAGTGGACTTTCCCCCACTTTTGAGGGGGCACAAGTTAAGATGCACTTCCTTTTTTCCCCCCATGCCCAAACTTTCGATGGGAAATTTATAGGACAGGGCTCCCCGTTTATCTTGGGGGGAGGTTTGCAGAAATCTGTTTTAGAAACTATTTATTGGATTGCGTGTGTGTGTGTGCGTGCGTGCGTGTCTGCGTGCATGCCGGGCGGTTCGGGGTTCGAAAACGGGTCGTTCCTCCTCCATTTTGATGAAGCTTTGCAAGGCGCCGTCTTTTATTTTTGAATTTTATTTTTTTTAAACAATCCACGCTCGATGGTACCAAAGCCGCAGAGTGCCTTTAATGCTCTTACGTGCCAAACGGGGTGACGGGCAAGCTTCATGCCCACCTCCTCCTGAATTTGGGCTTCATCCCTGCCTGCTGAGTATTTGCACTAAATTTGTACTGGGCTTTGGAATACATGCTTTGAAAGTAGAACCAACTGGTAAGCGATGCAAAGGGCATTCATTCACAGAATGGGTTCAGTCTTAATTGTATGGGCTGCGTTTTCTGCTATCAAATGGCTGGTGAAGATGTCAGCAATGGCATATTGATGAATAATGTTCCTTACGGGAGGGGAAGTGAAAGGTTAGCCCCATTCTGGGAAATCTCTAGTTAAGAGCAGGGTGAGTTTTCCTGCAACAGCTGATCCTGCGAAAAATCTGTCTGGCCCGTTCTTGGTGGGAGACAACCATGAGCTTCATTTAGAAGAGCATTTCCCAACCTTGGCAAGGTCCAGATGTGTGGACTTCAACTCCCAGAATTCCACAGCCAGCACGGCCATTGATGAGAATTCTGGGAGTTGAAGTCCACATCCTGGAAAATTGCTACCACTGGTTTAGAAACTCTGGCAGCTGCTAATTGCTGCCCGATCAAAGTTTTGGCAAGGCAAGTTTTCATTCTCATTGAAGCAAGAGAACAGCCACATCAAAGTGTCCTTTTTACCATTTTAAAAGCCAGGAGAATCAATGGTATATCGTGCATGAAACAGCAATATTTTGTTACAGGGGGGAAAAAAATCACAAATACAGTTGCAATAAAAATAATAAAACGAGCACCATGATCTGTACTGTTCGCTGGCTGTGGTCCCGGAATATAAAATGTTCTTTAAAATAAGCAAAGGATTACCCTGTCTGCTGTGTCACTTCTGTTCAAAGACTGGACCTTTTTATTCCCGTCTTGTCAAGAGTTTGTAGGGTTGGGACCTCGACACCAAGTCCGTGCCCAACTCTGTTGAATCCCTCCTTGCCCCCAAAGATCTCCATTTCTCTACTAGACCTTCTCTCTAAGGGGGAGGATACTGGAGAGGATTTGTGGGTGCAGTTAGGGTACGGTGGGAGAGTCACACGAAGGGGCACCCTTTTCAGTTAAAGTCTCAGGGGAGCAGAGTCCGAGATTGGCAGTCAAGGCAAGCTGATCCCTGGTCATGATTCCCAGACGATCGTCCTCCGACGGCGAGCTGCAGGACGGAGCAAAGAAACGGACAGCAGCACGGACTTCTTGGAGCTGGTAGGCTGTTTCCAGCGTCGCGAGCACGGCTAGCAAACCTATCAGCAGGTAGCCTAAGAAAGGGCAAAAACGGTAAAGTGACTCAAGGTGACTTTGTAGACATCTCCATGCCATTTTCTGGGCAACAGAATGGAAGTAGTTTGACTTGGCCTCCTTCCGGGCATTTTTTTCAACTTGGCACTCAAGCTTACAATCCTGACATTTCCTGGTGGTCTCCCATCCAAATACGAACCAAGTCCGACTCAGAATGTATTTTCAATTTCCCAGTCTAGTCTACAGCCGCGAGATTGCTCTGTAGTCTCCTAAGAGATTAACCAAATCCAATCCTATTTAGCTTTCAAAGGTCAGCCAATGTTGGCTAGGTGTTCTGACTAAGATGGGCTATTGGGGGGGGGGAGAACAAGTGAAGGACTCTCCCTCCCCTTTGTCGTCTCTCGCAATCTAAACGGCTGGGGTCACGCAGGAAGCGTAACTATGTCACTGACAGATCTCCCAGCTACTGTACATTTGCATAAACTCAGCCCACTGGATTAATTTATAGTTCCGTAGACTTTGCGCAACTCCAGAAGATTAATTCAGTAATCCGATCAAGTGTAGTGTATGTATATGTGCATGTGTGTTAAACATACACGCGTGGACACACACACACACAACAAATATAGATCGGAGCAATTATGCCCTAATCCAGAGCTTTCCAAACTTTTAATGTTGGTGATGCACTTTTTAGACATGAATCATTTCGCGACACACTCTTACAGCAGGGCACAAGGAAGGCACTAGGACCTGAGTGGAATCATAGCAGGTTTGGAGGCAGCAGGGCACAAGGCAGGCACTGGGACCTGCACAGAATCCTGGTAGGGCAGGTTTGGAGGCACAAGGCAGGCACTAGGACCTGCACAGAATCACAGCAGGTTTGGAGGCAGCCAGGCACAAGGCAGGCACTAGGACCTGCACAGAATCACAGCAGGTTTGGAGGCAGCCAGGCACAAGGCAGGCACTAGGACCTGCACAGAATCACAGCAGGTTTGGAGGCAGCCAGGCACAAGGCAGGCACTAGGACCTGCCTGCAATCCTGGCAGGGCTCGGAGGCAGCAGCACCCGCAACACACCCAGACACTGCAGCCGACACACTAACGTGTCCCAACACAGAGTTTGGAAAGCTCTGCCCTAATCCATTTTTGCTCACCTAAATCTCTAGCGACTCTTTGTAATTTGATTACTCCGAGACAAGAAACGTATGGAAAATGGAGTTTAACTCTAAACTAGGTTTAACCCAGTTAAACAAATATGCTTTTCCCTAACAAAACAAACTAACAAATCCTTTCCCTCTCCATGCCTGGATTCACTCAAAAATTTAACCCTAAACAGCCTAGCAAAATTTGCTGCGTGTTCACCTGTTTTACCTAAGCCCTGGCTCCATGCATAGTTTAGCCTAGGCAGCTGTGTGAAGTTGCAAGGCCAAGTTCTGAATTTTACTCTCCAAATCCTCAGGCTGCAAGATTCTGGTCATGCTGGTTGGGGATGATGGGTGTTGGAAGCCCAGCACACATAGACAGCACATTAGTTTTCCAATAATCCAACTGAGATCGGTTTTGCCCTCCTGGCCTTTTTTAAAATCCCAAAACTGAAATATTTATTTTATTTTATTTTATTTTTATTAAATTTATATTATCTTTGCTTGCTGCTCCCAAGAACCAGTCTCAAACTTTTTTTAAAAAAAAGCAGGCCCAGAGCGGGCACGGTGGGAGTATTGGGGCCCTAGCAGTTTTCCCAAATAAACGGGGGGGGGGGTGACTATTCTGCAAACTGGCTCCAGATTTTGGGGTGCCTTTAGCCAGGAGCAAGCATCTCCATTCCCGTCTTTGCTGCAATTCTGTTCAATCCTCCACTGTCCCAGACATTCTCCTCCAAGCCGGGTAAGCAAACGTGAGAATAGCTCCCGAGAGTCAATCAAGGGACCGCCTTTACTTGGGACGCTGATCCTTCTGCCGATGACACCGATTCCCGGGTGCCGGACCCCACCCCTCCCGTTTCATTTCTGCCGACTTACAAGTGAGGCTCAGCTCGTAAAGCTCGTGGACTGATGGCTGCGAGCTGCCCCGGGGTACAAAGTCCCCGAGGCCGATGGTGCTGAGCGAGATGAAGCAGAAGTAGATCGACTCCAGGAAGGTCCAGTTGTCCTCCAGGGCCCAGAAGCAGATGGCCGGGGTGAGGATGAAGAGCGTCAGGGTGGCGAACCCCAGCACCACCGAGTGCCCTAAGGCCACGTGTGCCCGCGGGAAGCCCCAGCGGGTGTGAAGGTATTGCACTGGCCGGTCACTTAGGAGGGGCAACAGGTGACGGAGTAAGCAGGTGACGAACAACAACGATGCTGGGATGCCCAGAAGGCAATAGAAGATGCAGAAAAGTTTGCCCCCGTCCGAGAGAGGGACCATGTGTCCGTAACCTGTGATCAAGAGGAACGACCTTGGAGAAATTCCATTTGTTTAAACTTTGCCGTTTACCCCGTTTTTTCTCTGCAAACTTGAGACCATGATGGAAGGGGATCCCCCCCACATTTTATCCCCCCTGCCACCACCTTAGGGGGGCTGAGAGGGGCTGGCCCTCCCCTTTGTGAGCTCAGAGGCTGAGCACAGACCCAACCCTGCCCCCCCTCCCATTTTATAATAGTAGCTTGCTCCGCTGTGACTTAGGGTGTTCTGCAAAGCCAGTAGTTGTGGTTGATACCACATAGTTAAGCAAACAAACCATGGTTAAACATTGTGGGTGGAATGGATTACCTTCTTGCTGCCAAATCTTCCAGGTTCCTGGTGGCTTACAAACAAATAATTGCTTAGATGATGACAATCATTTATCGTTACTAAAATCTTGATGCCACCAAATCTTTTGGACCCCAAGTAGCTTGCCAACTATTATTGTTGTTGTTGTTGTTGTTTGTACGTGGCTTCGGAAGCCACTTACTTCCATAAATGATGGGAGGCAAGTGGAATTGATCTGAAATCAGTATTAAAAGAACGCCGTCTTTTGCCCTGCTCCTAAATTATGGGTTGCACACCTCCTCAGGATAGGCTGACCATATTTCCTTGAGACAAAAAGGGACATTAGGATGGCAAAAATGGGACGGGGTTAAACTTATGTAATATTCCGTATTCATGAAAAAGTAAGATGATAAAAAAAGTTTTAAAGAGTTTTTAAGGTCCATTTGCTGGTCCTTAAACAGATTACTGTATATATAAAAATATTTTTGTTTTCATTAAAATGAAAAAGTTTTATTACATGAACATATTGAGCTAACAATTATTCTTCAGTGACCATACAAAAATTTAGGTCGACGTAGAGGGGGACTGTATTTGACAGGAGGCGAATGGGGAAAGCACAGCTCACGGGGTTTGTGACATCACGGATCGCAGGAAGGAGGGGAGGGGGGAGAGAAGAGAGGCAGGGGAGGGAGGATTCAAAAACTCCAGCCCGGCGCCGCTTCTCTTCCTTCTGCCTTCCCTCCTCTTTTTTTCTCCCTCTTTCTCTCTCTCCCACAATCCCAAACGAAAGACTCTCTCTTGCCAAGCTGGAGAAATAATCAGTTTCACTCTTGAAAAAAGGGGGCGGGATCACATCCCGAACGCCTTTTAATAAAACAAGCAGAGAGCAGAGAGCGACCAGCTAAGAGCAGAGCAGAGGCGCTGGCCAAGATCTCCCTCCCTCCCTCTCTTTCCGCCTTCCTTGCCCCTCTCTAGCCTCGCCCAACATCAGGCACCTCAATCAAGCACTTTTTAAATGATAATTGCATCTTGGCTGAATCAATCTTGCCATGCCTGACATTTTGCTAATTTTTTTAAAAAAAACAGGACAAAATTGACATTTATATTAAAACGACGGACGGTTGGGAAATGTGAAAAAACCCAGTACTGTCCCGTTTAAAACGGTAGGTATGGTCAGCCTACCTCAGGAGCTGCATCTGATCCTCCCCTTTCAAAGATGGGTCAGGCTTTTAAATGTTAATGATTTAGTAGGATTTCTCTTTGCGTATTTATACATTTGAATGGCAGCTTAATTGTTTGATTTTGATTGACTGAGGTTTTTTTTTTTACCTTTTTTTTTTAAGTTGTGGTCATCATAAGCACTCCATGGCTAGACTTGGCATCGCACGCACACTTTTTAGTCCCCGAAAAGTGATTTGATGTAACGATCCCTCTAGATCTTTTGCACAACTGCCCTGGGCAAAATATCTTCAATCGCTACAGGATTGAAAGTGTATCAAAAGGGTAACAGGTTCTGACAGTCACTAGCCTGGCACGTGCATTTCGCAGCTCTGGCCTCTCCAGAAGAGTGGGGGGGGGGAATAGGAAATTATGAAAAATTACAAATTTATGAAATATGGGACATGATGGCGGTGTGTTTTTGAGACCCAGAAGGGCCTAAGTTCAATAACTGTCCAGAGTTGCTGGGAGTGGGTGGCGTATACATTTAATAAATTATTGTTTAATACATTGTTTAATAAATTATTTAATAAATTATTTAATAAATTATTGTTATTTCTGCCCACCTCCCTCTCTGAAATAAAGTAGATCAAGACCAGGGAACGTGTGGTGCTCTGGATCATCACTCTCCAATTTTGCTAAACATATCACAGACTCATAAAGTTGGAAGGGACCTTGGAGGTCTTCTAGTCCACCCCCCTGCCTAGGGCAAGAATCCTCAGCCCATCCCAGACAAATGGCTGTCCAATCTTTGCTTGAAAACCTCCTGTGATGGACCCCCACAACTCCAGGAGGCAGCCTAAAGGATTAAGACCTTTCATGGTCACAAAGAAATGTGTTCACACAGCACATTTAACCATAAACTATAGCAGAGCTTTCCAAACTGTGTGTCGGGACAGGTTGGTGTGTCGGCTGCAGTGTCTGGGTGTGTCGCAGCTGCTGCTGCCTCCGAGCCCTGCCAGGATTCCACGCAGGTCCGAGTGCCTGCCTTGTGCCCTGCTGTAAGAGTGTGTCGCGAAATGATGCATGTCTAAAAAGTGTGTCACCGACATGAAAAGTTTGGAAAGCTCTGCCATAGGAAGTTCCCACAGAAGGCTAAGCCACAAAATAAAGCCAACCAACTTCAGATTATTATGGGAACACGTCCTACTGTCTTCTGCATACACGGCCAATAGTGCCTGATCCATCAAGCTAAACAAGCCATGCTTAGTGTGAGTTCTATAGCAGAGCTTTCCAAAGTTTTCATGTTGGTGACACACTTTTTAGATATGCATCATTTCGCGACACACTCTTGCAGCCGGGCACAAGGCAGGCACTAGGACCTGCGCAGAATCCTGGCAGGGCAGGTTTGGAGGCAGCCGGGCACAAGGCAGGCACTAGGACCTGCGCAGAATCCTGGCAGGGCAGGTTTGGAGGCAGCCGGGCACAAGGCAGGCACTAGGACCTGCACGGAATCACAGCAGGGCTCGGAGGCAGCAGCAGCCGTGACACACCGACACTTCAGCCAACACACTAACGTGTCGCAACACACAGTTTGGAAAGCTCTGTTCTATAGGCATGGATGTGTGTACACAGATTTATCCGTGTGTGTGTATGGTAAAGGTAAAGGTCCCCCCCCCCCCCGCACATTTGTGCAGTCATGTCCGACTCTAGGGGCCGGTGCTCATCTCCGTTTGTTAGCCGAAGAGCCAGCGTTGTCCGAAGACGCTTCCGCAGTCATGTGGCCGGCACGACGCACGCGGAACGCTGCTACCTACCCACCAAAGTGGCACCTATTCATCTACTTGCATTTGCATGCTTTCGAATTGCTAGGTTGGCAAGAGCTGGGCGAGTGTGGGAGCTCACTCCGTCACGCGGGGCTAGGGATTCAAACCTCCGAACTTGCGATCTTCCGATCGACAAGCCTGGCATCTTACCCGCTGAGCCATGTGTGTGTATGAGGAAGAGGGAAAAAAGCTTTGCACAGACAACCACCATTCTTAACTGTGAACGCAAACTAGATTTTCTGGTTTTCAGGGATTATTAATAATCTGCACCAATTTTATGCCTGGGAAGATATATTACAAGTGAAATACTGGAAACATCGAAATCTCTATCCACAAATGTCTTCTCTGTTATGGGTGCAGGAGCTCCAAAGGAGCTCCACTTACCGATTTCCCAACCGGAAAATCACAACGGAGAAAGGGTTTTCAGAGGCTTAATCCAGTTTGTTGTTCTTTGGCGTGGCCCAACGCCAGAAATTTACTTTGCTGCTCCCAAGATAAGAGAGGGATACAATGCCCATTCGGGGCACAGTGACTTATTTACGGGCTCTGCCCTTCAACCGAAAATAAGAATTCACTTGGTTGGGCTGAAACAGAAACTGTCATGGTCAGACTATCTCAGGCTGGGCCACAGGTGGCATTCCGATGCCAAGTGCCACGTCTGAGGACAAACATGGCAACTGCCACTGGCCTTGGGGGAAATAATTCCAGGCAAGGAGATCCCATTTTCTTCATTTTGAACCTGGTGTTTCTCAATTTTGGTGGAGGCTACAATGAACAGAATGCGGATTATGCAAGCTGCAAGCTAAATTGCTTCATACAAAAGTCTTCTCTTAGGATTTTGCCCCCCCCCCCCCCCCCCCCGCAGTGTCAACACAGCTGTATTTACATTTTCCGGACCAAGAGATGATCAGGATGGAATATTTATTCTGACTCACCGAGTTTGTAGCATATCTAAGGTAGGAGGGCACCAGGCGTGTGTGTTATCGAGATACATCATGGTCGTTAGTATTGGCATCTTAATTTTTTTTTAATGCTTGCACATTTTACAACACAGTCAATTGTACTGCTAAGGAAGGCCCGGCCAGAATTGCCTTGTTGTTTTGCATGGAAATAGAGAAAAAAAGGGGCAGCAGCTGAAAATACTCCATTTGATAATGGTCCTTCTGCCTTGTTTCTAGAATTCTGGGCCCAGAACCCTGAAAATGTGCAAAACAGGTCAGAAAGATATAAAAAGGTAAAGGCTCCCCCCGCACATTTGTGCAGTCGTGTCCGACTCTAGGGGCCAGTGCTCATCTCCGTTTGTTAGCCGAAGAGCCAGCGTTGTCCGAAGACGCTTCCACGGTCATGTGGTCATACCCCATACTTGCTCTGCCCCATACTTGAAGCAAAATTGTGGCTGGCTGGATTGTGGCCTTCTCCCCACAGACTTCCTGCATTCACCCACTTTTCCATGAGCACAATCCAGTGTTTCTCAAACTCAGCAACTTTAAGATGGGGGACTTCAACTCCCAGAATTCCCCAGCCAGCATGCTGGGAATTGAAGTCCACACATCTCAAAGCATGCTGGCTGGGGAATTCTGGGAGTCGAAGTCCACCCATCTCAAAGCATGCTGGCTGAGGAATTCTGGGAGTTGAAGTCCACCCATCTCAAAGCATGCTGGCCAGGGAATTCTGGGAGTCGAAGTCCACCCATCTCAAAGTAAGCTGGCTGGGGAATTCTGGGAGTTGAAGCCCACCCATCTTAAAGTCGCTGAGGTCGAGAAAGACAGGCATAACCCACCGGACCTTAAAGTAACCCAGAGGCTGTGTTCTCACGACAGGCTAACCTAGGAAAAAGGCTCACCATTAAATCTAGCCGAGGTCAAACCCAAGGTAGCCACGCGGTTCTGAAAGCCCCAGAATCCCCCGTTGGGCAGACCCGGCCTAGCAGCCATCAATCATCACAGCATCCTGGGTCCCCGTCCCGCCCTACCCTGCCCGGCGCGCCCAGTTCAGCCGAGCCCGGCCGGCCGGAGGGGGGCGGGCAGCGGCGGGTCCCGAGCGTCGTGGGAAGCCGGCGGCGCCGGCCCGCGCTCCTACCGGTGGTGCTGAGTACGCTGGCGGCGAAGAAGAGCGCCGAGGTGAACTCCCAGACCGCGTCGCCGGAGCCGTTGGCCAGGGCGAAGGCACCGTAGCCGCGCGCGCCCAGGACGCGCCCCAGCAGCCCGGCCAGCTGCTGCTCCGACAGGCAGCGCCGGTGCTCGGCCAGGAGGGCGTCGCGGGCGCCGCGGAGGGCGGCCAGCGAGGCGCGCTCGGCGGGGCCCTCCAGGGCGGCGAAGACGGCGGCGCCCAGCAGCAGGAAGAGCGCGTAGGCGCCCAGCAGCAGCCCGAAGCGCCCCGGGCGCGGCACGCCCGCCAGCTCCATGCCCGGCGGCGCCCGCTGCCAGGTGGCAGGTGCGCGGCTCCCCGCCCGGACCTCCCGCGGGCGCCGCCCTCGCGCAGCGGCCCTCCGCGGACGGGACGGGACGGGACGGGACGGGGCGGGGCCGCCCCCTCCCCTCGCCGCGCCGCCGCCGCCTCTCCGAGCAGACTTCTCCCGCCTCTGGAGGCTCTGCTCGGCGCGTCGGGTTACCAGCCGCGGAGGGAGCCGCCCGTCCTGGCAAGAAGAGCCTGGCTGGCGGAAGTAGAGCGGGGGGCTCTTCTCCAGCGGCCCAACCTACCTCGCAGGGTTGTTGGGGGGAGGTAATGAAGGACAGTTCCTCCACCCCACCCTTCTCGAGCGTCAAGGCAGGCTGGACATTTAACCAGGCAATTAACAAAGAAAAACCCACCAGGCCCAGGATCCTGATCCCCACTTAAAAGCTCAAGGAAGGGCTGAGAAACGGTCCTGCCTGAAATTCCGGACAGTTGCTGTGGCAGTCGGTGCAAAAAGTGCTAAACCCGATATAAGTCTCCTTTCTTTGACTTCAGTTCAATTGGTGACTGCGTGGATGTGTCACTATCATTCCCGTCTTAGCGGAGTGATTTCCGAGTGGTCTCCCATCCAACGTATTAAAGAGCCCCAGTCCTGTTTCCTTTTTTTCCAATCAGCCAAGGTCAGCTAAATGCTGCCACCTGTTGTTAATGCTTTGCAAAGGTCACCTTGCTGTTATGTTCTACAAAAGCTCTCTGAGGTAGGTCAGCAATATCATTCTTGTAACGTTTATTGAAATATAACTTATCTCACGAGCTAGTGGCAGAGGTGGGCTCGATGCCAGCATACAACTCAGCTTATTACAGCAGTAAAACCAGTAATTTAAGACCCAGGATCAGAATAGTTTTATAGGGACCTCTTCTTGTAGATCATAGCTTTCCAAACTGTGTGTCGCGACACTTTAGTGTGTTGCGACACAACCCGGAAGTGGACGTGCACGGTGGTGGCGGTGTGCATGGCGGCGGCAGCGGCAGCGATGACGGCAGCAGCGCGCCATCAGCACTTCCGCGTTTTAGCGGAAAGACAAGGCCGCCGCCACTACCACCACCATGCACACCACCGCCACACACCCCCGTGCCGCCGCCATGCACGCCCCCGCGCAGCCCCGCGTCGCCGCCACTGCCACCATTGGTGTCGCCAATGGCGGCAGTTTGGAAAGCACTGTTGTAGATGAATTGAATGTCAGAATTCGCAGAAATGGCAAAACTGACCTGAACAACAAAAACTTTGTTGAAAGACTGGAAACCTCATATGGACGTTTTGCTGAAAGAAGAAAGAAATGATGATTTATGGATTTAAAGATTAAGATAGACTTGGATTAAATGAGGGGCTGAAGGGACTTGTAAGAGGGAGGAGGGACAAGAATGTAACTGTTGAAAAGAAGGTTGGAAGTCATTTATATATTTCTTAACTTTAGTTGTTCTTCTCTTCTTCTTTTCTTGCACTTTCTTTTTCTCTCCTTATCTTTCTTTCCTTTTTCTTTCTTTCAAGTTCTTTTACTACAGGTAGTCCTCGCTTAACAACCATTCATTTCATGACAGATCGGATTTACGACAGTGCTGAAAAAACCGACTTGCGACCTGTCCTTGCACGATTCAGGCTCTTGGCAACCGGTTCACATTTATGACCTCCTGCCATCCATGGTTTGCAGCTTTGCATGGTAAATGAACCTAATAGTGGCTTATCAATAAACCATGTTAAAGACATCATGGCTTAGGTGATACAGAACCCACGCTTCAGTCTCTTCTCCCAGCTTTCATCTGTGATGCGATGTTATGCTAGCACAGCCTGCCTTTATCTGGCCCTTTTCAGATGTACTGGATAATTCCCATTATCCCATAACTAGTGTAGCTATTGCTCGAGATGACACTAATAAATGCAAAATGCTGTCCTCACTCCACATGCTTCGTGTTGTTGTTGTTCAGTCGTGTCCGACTCTTCGTGACCCCATGGACCATAGCATGCCAGGCCTTCCTGTCCTCCACTGCCTTCTGGAGTTTGCTCAAATTCATGTTCATTGCATCGGTGATGCTGTCTAACCATCTCATCCTCTGCGGTCCCCTTCTCCTTTTGCCTTCAGTCTTTTGGCATTCATGTGACCCAATTAATGAATTTTCATCTCTATTTGTGTTATATATAAACTGTCCATTTTATGTTTTATCTTAAAAGTACATACAAAAGTATATACATTTTATTTAATGACGGGGCTTTGATTTGTTGTTGTCGTTTAGTCGTGTCCGACTCTTCGTGACCTCATGGACCATAGCACGCCAGGCCTTCCTGTCCTCCACTGTCTCCCGGAGTTTGCTCAAATTCATGTTCATTGCATCGGTGATGCTGTCTAACCATCTCATCCTCTGCCGTCCCCTTCTCCTTTTGCCTTCAGTCTTTCCCAGCATCAGGGTCTTTTCCAGGGAGTCCTCTCTTCGCATTAGGTGGCCAAAGTATTTGAGCTTCAGCTTCAGTATCTGTCCTTCCAATGAGCAGTCAGCGTTGATGCTTCACTTCCTACTAAATTCCTACTCGCACAAGGGACCGAGCCGTAATTTACCCAAAAGGGCCGCGTTCACACAACACATTTATCCATTTCTATCCACTTGAACCATTAAGTAGCACAAAGGTTCTCACAGTGCACTGAACCCCCAAAAGTCCTAATCCAAGTTAAAACCAACCAAGCTTTGCATGTTGCATAGCTGTGCCTGCTAGGTTTTCAACTGACCTGCTGGCATGTTGTGTGAATTTAACCGGAGTGGGACAGAAACGCTGGAAGTTTCCTAAATCTGTATTTTCAGAGATTATCATCTGCAGATGGGGAGCAAACCCCCCCCCGTTTGCAAACACAAGCGGAGGGTGGAATAAGCGCAACGTGGCTTTCAAACTCTTGCAGACGCCAGCCGGGAAACCTCCATGCGCAAAAATGTGCAATCCCTCCCTGGCCCCCGCCCGCCTTGTGCCCGATCCCAATTCCAAAACAGACACGTGTGCAGAAAGGCGATATCCAGAGGTTTATTTGGTCTCGTTTCACAGGTTCGGCCCCTCCGCTGCTGGGATGGGCCTAACACAGGTGGCCCCCCCCTGCTTGTGGGAGTGCGCGCACGTGCGGGGAAGGAGGTAACAGCACGAGGGAGCCTGGCACGCGTGTGAATTTCAAGTAGGGGAAAGAAGACACAGTAGAATTGCACACTCAAAGTGCTTGGGACTGCCTCGGTCCCGCGAGAATTTCCTCTGCTTTTCATTTGGCCTCCAAAGATGAGGGCTGGGGGGGGGGGCAAAGGACCCCACCCTCATTTCTTCCCCATCCCCTCCTGTCCTTGGCTCCACTTGTGTGCAAAAGGATCAGCCGCCCTTCCGGGCAGGCAGGGATCGGCTGGAATTTGGGGGGGACGGAAAGCTCACCAGGAACGTGGGGGGCGTGATCCTGGTGTCTCCCCCCCCCCCGTGAAATGGGGAAGAACCACCGGGAGCAGAGGCGGGAACCAAGATAGCTGCCTACTAAGGAGTGACCAGGATGGTGACATTAACAGGGAACAAGGCGAGCCACCGCAGGCTCTGACCGCTTAGTGTCCATTGCACAGTGGGGACGGAGGTGGGGAGGACGTGAACCCCACTTTGCGTCCACTTTCACGGCCGAAGATCCGAGTCCTTTCATCTCCTTCCCCCCTTCTACAGCAGTCTGTGGTCCCCCGGTCTTTGGCCACGCGAAGGGCCGTCGGTCCCATCAGGGTGCAGCGTGGCAGGCCGTGCTCGGAAAGCGCAACCCTGGTCATTTTGGGACCGCGCTTCCCGGGAGGCAGGAGGGCTCCCCCACCACGACAGGGCTGGCAAATCCTCTTGCGGAGCTGGGAGCGGTCCGGCAGTCCAGCAAGTCTCTGGGGGCACCGGCGTGGGCGCCCCGAGAAAAGGGTCAGCGGAAGGTGCCGAAAAGTCCCCCCAGGCGAATGGATCCGGACTGGGCGCCCCGAAGGGATTGCTGCTTTCGGGACCGGGGGGTCTGAGCTGACGTGGCCCCAGCCGGGGGGACTGGACCGGGGTGACCCCCGGCGAGGCCCGGGGTCCGGACGACACGAAGCTCCAGGGGTCGATCCGGCTGCGGATGGGGGAGGGGCGGGGGCGGGAAATGAGGGTGGGGCGAGGGGACCGGGGGCTGCGGGGGGAGGAGGGAGACGGGAAGGCGCCATCTGCAGAAAGAGAGGGGAGACACGGGTCAGCAAAAGCGGCAATCGAACCAGGAAGGCATGCCCAAGCTGCTGCATCCAAACTAGAGATGGTTTAGACCTGTGTTTCTCAACCTCGGCAACTTTAAGATGGGTGGACTTCAAATCCTAGAATTCCCCAGCTAGCAGAGCTGGCTGGGGAATTCTGGAGTTGAAGTCCACCTATCTTAAAGCATTCTGGCTGGGGAATTCTGGGAGTTGAAGTCCACCTATCTTAAAGTATGCTGGCTGGGGAATTCTGGGAGTTGAAGTCCACCCATCTTAAAGTATGCTGGCTAGGGAATTCTGGGAGTTGAAGTCCACCTATCTTAAAGTATGCTGGCTGGGGAATTCTGGGAGTTGAAGTCCACCTATCTTAAAGTATGCTGGCTAGGGAATTCTGGGAGTTGAACTCCACCCATCTTAAAGCATTCTGGCTGGGGAATTTTGGGAGTTGAAGTCCACCCATCTTAAAGTATGCTGGCTGGGGAATTCTGGGAGTTGAAGTCCACCCATGTTAAAGTATGCTGGCTGGGGAATTCTGGGAGCTGAACTCCCAGCCCAGCTTTCTTTTTTAGTTCATTCACACAACATGCTTATGCTGGTTTGGTCTCCCCTGTTGTGCGAAGGCGGCAGGCGTTGCGCCAAGGCAGAAAGGGGGCAAATCCCGTCCCCGCTCCCTGCCAGGCCGCCTCTGCAGCCCTGCCGCCACTCACCCCATTTTTGGGTTTTCGTGCCCCGGCCTTCCCCAAGCCGTGGGACTCTGGGCGACTCCTGTGTCCAGAGGGGTGGCAAGGCGGTCCTGTCGCCCCCTGAGGCCAGATCAATCAGGAGATCCGTGGCAGCGTCCTCCTTGCACGGCTCCACTTGCAGGGCAGGGGTGGGGTCCCTTCGGGGGGACGGCTTCCTACAGGCCAGTCCCTCCACCGCCCCCTCCGGAGAGGGGGTCGGCAACTCTCGGCCCAAGCCCAGCAAGGCGAGCAACGCAGAGCCCCGGAGCAAGGCCCGCTGGATGAGTCGGGGGCCGCTCGGCCTTTCCGGCGTTGGATCCTCCGTTTCCGCAGAGTCGACGGGAACATTGCCTGGAAGGGCGAAAGAGGGAGAAAAAGTTAAGCCGTAACTTGGCAAGCTTTTACACCCAGGTTGGAGAATTCCCCACTGTCATTGACCTACGGATTGGGGTCTGTCTACAGCAGAGCTTTCCAAACTTTTCATGTTGGTGACACACTTTTTAGACATGCATCATTTCGCGACACACTCTGAAAGCAGGGCACAAGGCAGGCACTAGGACCTGTGCGGAATCCTGGCAGGGCAGGTTTGGAGGTAGCCAGGCACAAGGCAGGCACTAGGACCTGCGCGGAATCCTGGCAGGGCAGGTTTGGAGGCAGCCAGGCACAAGGCAGGCACTAGGACCTGAGTGGAATCACAGCAGATTTGGAGGCAGCGAGGCACAAGGCAGGCACTAGGACCTGCGCAGAATCCTGGCAGGGCAGGTTTGGAGGCAGCAGGACACAAGGCAGGCACTAGGACCTCGGAGGCGGCAGCCGCCTTGACACACCCAGACACTGCAGCCGACACACTAACGCAGAGCTTTCCAAACTGTGTGTCGCGACACAAAAGTGTGTCACCACGCACAGCGTGGTGTGTCGCCACACCACTCGGAAGCGGCAGCGTGCGCGTGCACGGCGGCAGCAGCGCGGGATCAGTGCTTCTGCGTTTTAGTGGAGGCCGCCGCCGCCATGCGCACCACCGCACGCCCCCCACGCCGCCACCATGCACGCGCCACCGCCGTGCACATGCACCCCCCCGCGCCGCCACCGCCACCACCACCACCACTGGTGTGTCGCCAGCGGCGGCACTTTGGAAAACCCTGCACTAACGTGTCCCGACACACAGTTTGGAAAGCTCTGGTCTACAGTATTTCCCTGAAGTGCTTAACCTCACTCTTCAGGCTGAAGGGCTTCCAGAATGACAGAAAAGAACAGGCTGCTCTGTTGACCGTCTAAAAAAGGCACAGCATAAAAGGAAAGGCAAAGGGGAGGGAAAAGGAAAGAAAAAGAGAGAGAGACGGTCAACTCCATCAGTTAGAATTGGGTGGCGCTAATTTTTGCCTTGGAATGGAGCCCCGGATGAAGAAAATGCTATGATATAATCACGTAAAATGACCGCGGAGGCACTTTCCAGGTTTATATGTCTATTTAGGAAGTATTCAATGTTGAGACACTGAGTTATGGTTAACTCTGGTTTATGGTAGAAAGCAAATGGTTCACCTCCCCAATAATCAAACTGCATTATAGTTTATTTAGTGTGATTTTTGAACCCACATAATATTCCACCTTTACAGGATTATAGCACCTTGTACAGAGTGCTATAGAACAGCGTTTCTCAACCTTGGCAACTTTAAGATAGGTGGACTTCAACTCCCAGAATTTTGGGAGTTGAAGTCTACCTATCTTAAAATTGCCAAGGTTGAGAAATGCTGCTACAGAATCTGTTTGAATTGAAGTGGACTTACATCCGGATAAGGGATAGACAACAGCAGGCCTTATTCTCTGCTAAAACTTTGCACCCAGTCCCTGGTGGTTCTTGTCCACACTGCTTTCAAGGATTTCCAAATATGCAAATCAGCATGTAGCAATTGTCAGAAAATTAAACCAGTAACAAAGAGAAAAGTTCATCCTCTGTAATGCTGGGTTCATAAAACATGTGAAACTTGCATTAATAAAACCGGAGACTGGATTTGCATGCCATACTTATCCAGTTCATTAATTAACTAGTTGATGCATTAATACAACACACTAACCTTGGTTCGTTTTAATGTGGGATAATTTTATATGTGTGAGCGTGTGCAGCTTTAGCCTGTGGGTGAACCCAAAATGTTTGGTTAACTTATGCTCTAAATCAGGGTTTCTCATCCAGGGTTGCATGGCACCCTAGGGTTCCACGAGAGGTCACTAGGGCTTCTCTGGGAGATCATGATTTATTTTAAAAATTATTTCAAATTCGGGCAACGTCACATTAAAGAGGTAAGTTTCATTCTTTATTTTCAGTTTAAGAACACTGTTAATGCATATAGACAGGCCTACCCATGAAATGAATATAATACTTTTGTAACGTCTGGCCTATGTTTGAGCCTGAATGTGCAGGGGTTCCCCGAGGCCTGAAAAATACTTCAAGGGTTCCTCCAGGGTCAAAAAGCTGAGAAAGGCTGCTCTAATTATCAGGTCAAAGCCAAGATCAGCAACCAAGGGAACCTAGAGAATTGGTGAGTTTATACAAAACATGATGCCCAAGCTAAAACAAACATAACACAAAACCACAGTGGGTGAATTTAATAACTAAGTCAACACACTGTGTCAAGCCAACCTGTAAATTACTGTAAACAACAGTACGGAACATTACATAAAATTTCAACATTATGTCCCCTTCCCCAATTAGATGGACTCTGGATGCAAAAATCAAAATTTTAGTTTGGATTTCAACTAATCAGGGGCCAAGACTGTTGCTCTGGAAGCCGTCCAAATCACTGAAAATCAGCTGGGGAATTTTATGATCTCAGCTGATGCCCGTGACATTATGCAAGTGATGGAAATTTATGCCAATGCTGCCAGTGGCGGCCGTTACATCAATTTGCACCCTTCCCCAGAATTAGTCCGTGAAAGCCTGATCTAGAATGTGGGGTTAATCCACGCAAGCTGAACTCGGTTGCTTCTTAACCGGGCCGGTTGAATCAGGATCGACAGCAAATCAGAATTCCTCATTAAAAAAGATATTCCAAAATAACTGCAATCAAACAGGTCAGAAGGAGCAAGAAGAGACTCACCATTCTGGCTGGACTGGGAATGGGGCTGCGAAAGAACAGGGGACCCGCCCGGTTCTATGTACCACGTCGTCTCTTCTGGTCGCGATCTTCTCCTGTGCGCGTGGGAGAAACAAGGATCGGGTGACAATTCAGAAACGGGTTGCGTGTAGCAGTCACTGAATCCACCAAACCCGGCATGCTGGCTGGGGAATTATGGGAGTTGAAGTCCACCCCTCTTAAAGCATGCTGGCTGGGGAATTCTGGGAGTTGAAGTCCACCCCTCTTAAAGCATGCTGGCTGGGGAATTCTGGGAGTTGAAGTCCCCCCCTCTTAAAGCATGCTGGCTGGGGAATTCTGGGAGTTGAAGTCCACCCCTCTTAAAGCATGCTGGCTGGGGAATTCTGGGAGTTGAAGTCCAGCCCTCTTAAAGCATGCTGGCTGGGGAATTCTGGGAGTTGAAGTCCACCCCTCTTAAAGCATGCTGGCTGGGGGATTCTGGGAGTTGAAGTCCACCCCTCTTAAAGCATGCTGGCTGGGGAATTCTGGGAGTTGAAGTCCACCCCTCTTAAAGCATGCTGGCTGGGGAATTCTGGGAGTTGAAGTCCAGCCCTCTTAAAGCATGCTGGCTGGGGAATTCTGGGAGTTGAAGTCCACCCCAATTAAAGCATGCTGGCTGGGGGATTCTGGGAGTTGAAGTCCAGCCCTCTTAAAGCATGCTGGCTGGGGAATTCTGGGAGTTGAAGTCCACCCCTCTTAAAGCATGCTGGCTGGGGAAATCTGGGAGTTGAAGTCCATCCCACCCCCATCTTAAAGTTGCTGAGGCTGAGAAACATTGCTTTAACTAACAAGAAAATAATCACTTTACTGTTGTGGGACAAAAAAGTCACAAGATGGGGATAGGATGCCCCCTGCCGTCCTCTAAACTCAGCCCCAATCAAGTGCCATAATTGGGAGGAGGTGGTTGCGCCGACCAATGGCGATGGGGGTGGAATGGATGCTCTACCTGCCATTCTGTATACTGCTCTCCCACATTTTAGGGGAGCCAGGGCTCTTGGTATGGCCGTTCCAGGTCTCATCTCCCCGACGGGGTGGCTGACGGTTCCAGTTCTGATCATTCTCACTCGGCTCCACTGCGAGGGGGAGAAAGAAAGGGGCAAGCATTGGTGTGCAAAGTTTAACTGGCATAGAATACAGCACCACCCACAATGGAGGAATGGTTGGTGAAGATGATGGAACTTGCAGAGATGGCTGACTTATTTGATTAGGGCAGTGCTTCTCAACCTTGGCAACTTTAAGTGTTGCTGGCTGGGGAATACTGGGAGTTGAAGTCCACCCATCTTAAAGTGGCCAAGGTTGAGAAACACTGGATTAGAGAAAAGACAGCATCTACATTTATTGCTGACTGGAAACCCCTTATAGACTTTTTTCATGAAACAGAAAAGAATGCACTTGTGACTTGTAGTTTTGATGATTAGAAAACATTAGATAATAGAAAAGAGGGCTTTTTTTTAACATAGCGTAAGAGATAATTATTGTATTTGCTGCAAAGGAAATTGGAAGCTTCTTCCTTCTATTTCTTTTTATCTTTTCTTTTTGCCCCTTTGTTTTTTCCTTTCTTCCTCATTCTTCCTTTCTTCTCTTTCTTTACTTTGTATTAGTTCTCAAAACACTATGGGGGTGCAAAAGCCCCCCCCCACTTCCCGGCCCCCTCCTCTGTATGAGCACTCAAGGCTTCTGCTGCCCAAAACATGCCTTCTTTGAAAGGAAATCATTACAGGTAGTCCTCGCTTAATGACCATTCATTTAGTGACGGTTCGGACTTACAACGGTGCTAAACCCAACTTGCGACCGGTCTTCAAACTTACAACTGTTGCAGCATCCCTGCGATCACGATTTGCGTGCTTGGCATCCAGTTCGCGTTTATGACCGTCGGAGCATCAGTGGTCACATGATCGCCATTTTCGACCTTCCCAGACGGCTTCTGGCAAGCAAAATCAATGGGGAACCGCGTGATTTGCTTAACGACCATGTGGTTTGCTTAACAACCACGGTGATTCGCTTAACGACCGCCACAAAAAAGGTCGTAAAATCGGGTCAGATTCGCTTAGCAACCGAAATTCCAGTCCCAATTGTGGTCATTAAGCGAGGACTACCTGTAGCTGGAATTCTTCGGAACCTCCTCCTTTTCCTCTGCTTGTTGAGACCTGTTTTGGGGATTATTTATTTATTTATCAAATTTCTATAACTTAATTAACAGGATTAATTAAGCCGTATGGAGGGACATCCACGCCACTCACGTTGGATAGCTCGAAATCGTGGGAACGTCGGGGAGCCACCAGCTCCCGCATCAAAGATATCCTTCCTTTTGTCCAGCCCGGGGGACGCTTGAACCGTGATACGATGCTTAAAATCTGAAAGGAAGGAAGGAAGGAAGGAGAGGAAAAAGTTGAAAACCACATTTAAGCTGATCACGGTCAAGTCAGACCTAGTAGAGGCATTTGCTCCACCCATCAAGCTGCACGTTAATCCCGGTTAGGAACTTTTGTCATTTTGAAAAAGAGAAACCGTTAAAAAAAAAACTATTAAAATGAGCTAAACAGAATGATCGTAGAAGTTTAAAGCATGGTGTAAAAATATTTAAGTAGCGGTTAGGGGTCGGGGAAAATAAAAGAACCAGAGAAGAGTGCTTTTTCTTATAGATACAAAAAAAATTATCTCCATTTTTAAAATTTATTTTTTATTTTCATTTTTCTTAATTGTTCTTTTAAATCTCCTCTTTTGAATTCTCGCCTCCCAGTAAAACTTATGCAACAGCAATGATAATAATATTAGTTTTTTTAATAAAAAATCAGTAACAACATAGATGAGGGATTTTTTTATTTAGATTTATTATAGCAGCCCAACTTGAATGGACCGTGAGCAGCAAACAACCCCCACCACAAAAAAATCCATAGAAACAGATAAAACTGAAAACCACACAGACCGCCTGGAGTAAAATTATCTAAAAATGTAACGTAATTATATGTACGTATTCTCTTCCTTTCCCCATTTTTCCCTTTGTTTGTTTTTCTCCTGATGCTTTTTCCTTAATTAATAAAAATAAAAAAAAGTTATTGGGGAAACAGAGACACTTTTGTAACTTCCAGGGTTGAGAGAACCCAAATGATTTTCTGTTGATCGTGGAGGGGAATTTGGCAAATGCAGGCAGGCGAAGTGCGCTGCAAATGGGATAAAAGCAAGAAAAAAATTGATCGGTCTACAAATACTGCCTTTCCTGTCCCAAAGTTTGGGCTTGCAGCTCCTTGTTAGTTGCTTTAACCTTTAAGTATCCACTTGGCTTTTAGCAGGTATGTCCATTTGATTGACTGATTGATTATGTGTCATCAAGTTAGGGCAACCGCATAATAACCAGAAGAAGGGATGTTTTCTGTTCAAATGCTCCAATTATAGAATTCTTTCCCTGTCCAGTTAATAATAATAATATAATAATAATTTATTAAATAATTTATCAATGACTCTGGGCAGTTAACAGTTGAAACTGGGTCAAGTTAATGAAAGATCTACCTGTTCGGCCGGATTCTGGGATGAGCTTATGCAGCTGTGTGCTTCTGTGCTTGCCAGGATTCTGTACTGCAATCTTCCCTTTGGGAATTTTGCCTGCTTTTAACTTGGGAAATTCAGAAAGTTTTTTTCTCGTATTTTTGGAATGCTGCATGGTTCCAAACTTTGGAATTCTGCCTGGTTTTGTCCTATGGGGGATTTGTTGTTGTTTTTTACTTTGACTGGTTGGTTTTATTGGACCCTGTTTCCAAGTTGATTGTAATTTTTCTTCAAATGTTAATAATACAAGGGAACTCATTCGCATTCCCAGACAATACAGGGTTGTTCTACAGGGAGCAAATGAAATTGGGGGGGGGGGGGGGGGCGCCATTTTTAATTGCCCCCAGACCGAACATGGCCTCTTGGCAGATGAGTGCACCACATTTATTTCCCAGGATCCCTGAATGCATCACATGCATTTCCCAGGATCCCTGAATGTTACACATGTATTTCCCAGGATCCCCGAGAACGCTGGTCCGTTGCCACTGCAAACTGACTCGAATGCCAGGACCTGCCTTTGCAAATGAAATGCACAGCATCAGAGGGGCGTTCACAGGGAGTGACGTGGGATGCAGCCCACCCACGGCCCAGATTCCCACCCTGCCCTTCCTACCGAGCGGCATGCTGATGCGTTCGCCGTCCCGGCCTTTGAGCTTGTTCCTCTTGAACGTGCCCTTCCGCTTCTTTACGTGGGGCCGATCCCGGTTCATCTGCTGGATCAGGAGGCTCAGCTCGCGTTCGAAGACCTCCAGCTCCCACTGGGCCAGCTCGTGTTCCCGCTGGCGCAGGAATTCCTCCTGAGACTTCTGTTTCAGAGCAGCCTGCTTCAGCTCTTCCTCGCGGCTCAACAGCTCCTGTGGACAAACAGGTCCCAGAGGGCAAAATTTCAATGTGATCCCGTGACATCACGCAAAGTCTTGAGGGAGATGTCCCTCCCTCCCCCCCAGAATCTTGCAAAATCTTTCAGTTTTGCAAGGCTGCAGAATGGAACGACGCACCTGCCAACCTCCAATGCCAGCCCTCCAAGGTAGGCCAGGTCAAGAGACAGACACTGCAGGGATTCCAGCAATGCTGCTTTATTATAGTACAGGAAGTCCTCACTTAACCACCACAATTGGGACCGGAATTTCAGTTGCTAAGTGAAGTGGTCATTAAGCGAATCCGATCCGATTTTACGACCTTTTTTGCAGCGGCCGTTAAGCGAACCGCATGGTCGTTAAGTGAATCATGTGTTTCCCATTGATTTTGCTTGCCAGAAGCTGACTGGGAAGGTTGAAAGTGGCAGTCACGTGACCATGGGACGCTGCAACGGTCATAAATGTGAACTGGTTGCCAAGCAGCCAAATCATTATCATGGGGATGCTGCAATGGTCGTAAGTCAGTAAGTCAGTCGTAAGTCAGTTTTTCCAGCACCGTTGTATGTCCGTTGTACGCTGATTTCGAAAGTCTCCTGGATGTTATTATTTCATTTTTCTCAGAATCTACCCTACCCAGTCATCCTGGGGCATTCTGGGAAAATGAGACAGAGCCATTACCCACAAACCAAAAATGCACTCATTTGAAGAGCCATGAATCATGAAGGCCATAGTTCGCTGGAAGTTCCAAGTAATTTTTTTTTTTTTTGCAAAATCAGTTATGTCAAGGCCAGTAAATTTAAAACTTCCAAATATTTAGAACATTATTGTTGTTGTTGTTGGTTGTTGTAGCTTTTTATAAATTTTGTATTCAGCCCACATGCTTTTCTTTAAAGCAGAGCTTTCCAAACTGTGTGTTGGGACACATTAGTGTGTCGGCTGCAGTGTCTGGGTGTGTCGCGGCTGCTGCTGCCTCCGAGCCCTGCCAGGATTCCACGCAGGTCCTAGTGCCTGCCTTGTGCCCTGCTGCCTCCAAACCTGCAATGCCAGGAT
Source organism: Charina bottae (assembly GCA_023362775.1). Classification (NCBI taxonomy): domain Eukaryota; kingdom Metazoa; phylum Chordata; class Lepidosauria; order Squamata; family Charinaidae; genus Charina; species Charina bottae. The sequence continues at coordinate 4,772,632 of JALMGJ010000026.1, read as the reverse complement.
TCCACGCAGGTCCTAGTGCCTGCCTTGTGCCCGGCTGCCTCCAAACCTGCTGTGATTCCACGCAGGTCCTAGTGCCAGCCTTGTGCCTTGCTGCCTCCAAACCTGCCCTGCCAGGATTCCGCGCAGGTCCTAGTGCCTGCCTTGTGTCCTGCTGCCTCCAAGCCTGCTGTGATTCCACGCAGGTCCTAGTGCCTGCCTTGTGCCCTGCTGTAAGTGTGTGTCGCGAAATGATGCATGTCTAAAAAGTGTGTCACCAACATGAAAAGTTTGGAAAGCTGTGCTTTAAAGGGTGCAAGATTATTCACTGTCACCCATGTGGTACACTTTCTGTGACATCACAGTCCACCAGCCAATGATGTTGAAGCAAGCGTGGGAAATCACAGTTACCTCCAGCCTATTTTACAGGTAGTCCTCGCTTAATGACCACAAGTGGGACCGGAATTTTGGTTGCTAAGTGAAGTGGTCATTAAGCGAATCCGACCTGATTTTATGACCTTTTCTTGCGACAGTGATTAAGTGAATCACCATGGGCCCTAAGCAAGCCACGTGGCCGTTAAGCGAATCACGCGGTTCCCCACTGGTTTTGCTTGGAAGAAGCCGGCCAAGAAGGTCAGAAATGGTGATCACATGACCACGGGATGCTGCGACGGTCATAAATGCGAACCAGTTGCCAAATGCCCAAATCATGATCACGTGACCGGGGGGAACGCTGCAACGGTCATAAGTGTGAGGACCGGTCGTAAGTCAGTTTTCCCAGCACCGTCGTAAGTCTGAACCATCACTAAACGAATGGTTGTTAAGCGAGGACGACCTGTATGGTTCCCCTTTAGCCAAAAGCAAAACATTCACAATTTACATCCATGCACCGCAAGAGTGCCCTAGATCTGAGCCCTTTTTGGAAACGGGCCCCCCTCCCCTGCCTTTCCCCTCTGGTCCCCACCTTCTCTTTTGCGCGCAGCTCATCAAACATGTCCTGGATCTCCACTTTCCAGTCGTCTTGCATGGAGTGGAACGATTCCTGGGGCAGGTCGTGCAGCACCTGAGTTTCTAGGACCGTCAGCTGGGCTAGGATGGAGGCAAAGCTGGGGCGCGCGTGGGGGTCCTGTTGCCAGCACTCTAGCGGGACCAATGTGGAAGGGGGCAGCGGAGGGAAACAAAAAGTAGAGAAGTCAAACTACTGCAGTTGGGAACCAGCCGCCCCATGGAGACTTTTGCTATTAATCCCATGCCCAGGAATGTGCTAGGAGCTGTACGGAAGACAGGGACCACGTTATCCTCCAGAGACAGCTTGAAAGGTTACAGAAGAGAAGATGGAGACTATTGCAATGGGAAAGACCTTGGGAGGCGGGGCCAAGAGGCGCTGCCCAGGGAACGGTCAGCTAAGAGGCGGCATAGCCCGCAGCTGCATAATGGGCGGAGAAAGAGGCTCAGAAGGGACCCTCGCTAGTTTCTCGGGCTGTAAAGGAGACAGGGGGAAATGTGTACTTTCAGACTCGCAAGTTTCTGTTAATGTAGGTTCCCCCACACAGTTGTGTCCGACTCTAGGGGCCGGTGCTCATCTCCGTTTGTTAGCCGAAGAGCCAGCGCTGTCCGAAGACGCTTCCGCGGTCATGTGGCCGGCATGACACGCGTGGAACGCTGTTACCTACCCACTGAAGTGGTACCTATTCATCTACTTGCATTTGCATGCTTTCGAATTGCTAGGTTGGCAAGAGCTGGGGCGAGTGCAGGAGCTCACTCCGTCACGCGGGGCTAGGGATTCTAAAACCTCCGAACTTGCGATCTTCCGATCGACAAGCCTGGCGTCTTACCCGCCGAGCCACCGCGCCCCTCTTTTAATGTAGCTTTACAATAAAGTAGAATTAGCTCATCTGGTTGCGATTCCTACCTGGTTTACCCCGCAAGGCCGACAACTAGCTTCCAGTACCACAAGATGCGGTCCTGGCTACCAGCTTGGCTGGCTTCGAAAGAGGGTTGGGCCGATTCCTGGAAGCCACGGGGATCAGGGGCTGTTAGCCTCGAGGGCGGAGGGACGGCCCCTGACGGCCATCTGCTGGGAGAGGAGTGGCTTCCTCGGGCAGTTGGGTGGCCACCGGGAGAACGGAGTGCTGGGCCGGAAGGGGCAGGGCCCCCCTCCAGCAGGGCATGCCTGATGCTCCTAATAGTTGCCTAATGGAGGAGAAATGCAACTGAGGAAAGATCTGGACCTTTATTGGAGCAGAAGTGGTCAGCAGAAGCACCAGCCCTTCCAGCAGGATTCGCTTGCTCGGGCAACTGAACGAGTTGATAACAAGTCTTGCAAGGATGATCTTAAGACAGGGTTTCTCAACCTTAGCAACTTTAAGATGTGCGGACTTCAACTCCCAGAATTCCCCAGCCAGCATGGCTGGCTGGGGAATTCTGGGAGTTGAAGTCCACACATCTTAAAGTTGCCAAGCTTGAGAAACACTGCTTTACAGGGGAAAAGATTACAAAGCTACATTCGGGGGCCACAGAACAAAATAAGAGCAGCAATGAAATACTTTTATTAAGAAATAAAATGCATCCTGCCTTTAAGTAGTTTGATTCCCAAAGGATTAAATGAGGGTATTCAACACTTATGATTGATTTAATTCCTGCGCATCACGGTTTTGTCTGATCCTCTCTTTTCCTCCTTCCTCCCCTTCCTATTTCATGGAAATAGTAAGTTAGAGACATTTCATTGGTGGGTTTTTTTTAGTTGATCTATTTTTTTCAGCCAGATATTTATTTATTCTTTCAATTTCTATTACCGCTCCATCTCCCCCGGAGGGGACTCTATATATTCAGTTCTTTTTCCTTTAAGAACAGAACACTGTTTTCAAAGAGAAAGGAAATTATTAGCATTACAAGTTAAAGCGGCTGTTCTTTTTTGGAGGAAGTTGCTAATGACTAAAGACTGTTTTATGTTTTAACCAGCTTACATAGGTAAGGTGAATAATATGTTTTCCAATGTTTTTTTTGTTTTTGTTTTCAGCAATCAAGTTAATAGGAAAAATGCTGGCAGGTTTATCAGAGATTATACATTACAAGTGTGTATGTAAAAGCAAAAAAAAATGATTGAAAAAGATGACTCAATTATCTGTTTTTAAATCAAGATTTATTATCTGGTGTTTTCCTTGTCAAGTCAATAACCACCTAAAGTTGGGCGGCATATAAATTATTATTATTATTATTATTATTATTATTATTATTTATTATTATTATTATTATTATTATATTTCTCATTAGCACAAAAGGGGTTTTATACTAATTCCACGTTATTAGTCTTTGTTCTAGCACTTTTGAGAAAAATCTAAGTTTTATAAATTAGGATCTTTTGTGCTATTGTTCGTTTCTTACATAATGAATAGCACAACATTCATTTCATTTATTAACTTGAGAAGTTTGATGTTTAAAAAAAATGGTTAGGAAGTTTGTTTCACACTGTTTTGTAATGTTCTTGATACAGGATTTTATCTCAAATGTTCAGGCTTTTACATAGAAAAAATATGCTGATTACTTCTTATTTATTTACTTCCAATTAAAGTCCATCAGAATAAATTAATTTTTAAAAAATTCAAAAGCAATGACCAAATACAACAAGGAAAGTGTGACGGCCAGATAAAACCTAAAACAAATCAAAACTTAAAAACCAGAGAAAGGGGAAAATTGAGTAAAATTCAGAAAAACAGTATAAAACAAAAAATAAAATAGAAATAGAGTAAAATAGGAATGCAATAAAAGAAGAGAGAAAGGAAAGGCTTCATAATGCCAGCGCTCTAATAAAACATACAATAAAATAGGAATGCAATAAAAGAAGAGAGAAAGAAAAGACTTTGCAATGCCAGCGCTCCAAGAATAGGACATCTTCTGCCTTCTTACCAAAATCACTGCAGATTTTGGTAAGAAGGTAAGAACGTTGGTAAGAACTTAGCAACTCCATTGATAGAGGGAAAAATACACTTCCCAGCAGCCGAAATGTTTTATTTATTTGCTTCCCATCCTAGCTCTTTACTCAAATGAGTATCAAATGCAGGAGATACTCCATGTCTACTCCAGTCATTTCCTAAACCTGTACTGTACCCTCCAGGTGGAATGGCTGGGGATGATGGGCAGTCCAACCCCTTCTCGCTTGAGGGAATGATATTAGAGGCAAAACTGAAGTACTTTGGCCACATAATGAGAAGACAGGATACCCTGGAGAAGAAGCTGATGCTGGGGAAGGTGGAAGGCAAAAGGAAGAGGGGCCGACCAAGGGCAAGATGGAGGGATGATATTCTGGAGGTGACGGACTCAACCATTGGGGAGCTGGGGATGGTGACAGCCGACAGAAAGCTCTGGCGTGGGCTGGTCCATGAAGTCACAAAGAGTCGGAAGCGACTGAACGAATAAACGACAGCAACCACCAACCCCTTCTGGATGGTACCATACCATGGGGAACGGTGCTGTAAGCCTAAATTTCAACTGGGGAAACGGAGGGGAAAAGAAGCATTTTAAAGAGACTGTCTGTTCTACTCTGGCAGAGCTGTGGCGAAAATCCCCAAATCCAGCCTCTGGGCCAGTGTTTCTCAACCTTAGCCACTTTAAGACGGGTGGACTTCAACTCCCAGAATTCCAGCATGGCTGGCTGGGGAATTCTGGGAGTTGAAGTCCACCCGTCTTAAAGTAAGCTGGCTGGGGAATTCTGGGAGTTGAAGTCCACCCGTCTTAAAGTGGCTAAGGTTGAGAAACCCCGCTCTGGGGTGTTTTATCTTACCTGTCATCAAACGTGCGAAGGGCTCTGGGCAGGTGGACGGTATCGGAAGTGTCAGTTTGTTCACGGCAACCCCGTAAGCCACCGCCAGCCCGTCAATTCCCCGGTACGGAACTTCGCCGGTGAGCAACTCCCAAAGGAGCACTCCATAACTGGAAGAACAAGGAACAGGGAAAGGCTGCTAAATTCCAGAAGAACGGAGACCCAGTTTGGCTGCTGCCCCACTTGCGCCGAGCTGGCCCGTTCTGTGCAATTCGCCGCGACACCGGAAGCCACGGGGGTGAAGCTGGAGTTGATCAATTGGAGGACTGGCGAGGTTCACCAGGCCACCAGGGCCATGCCAACTTCATCTCTTAATTCCCCCCGTGCCTTCAAAGCGGTCAAAAGCTGCCAGTCTAACAGGGGTGCAGAACGCAGAGCCCCAAAACGGGTTCCGTAATAAGACTTGAATTGAATAGTAGAAGACAATTGCAATTTTGGGGGTTATACGCTCATCCGCCGTCTTCCGAGTACATGACATGAAGGCATGGTTATACCCTTGGAAGGAATCGCACACAGACCTTCCCTACGTGCTAAATGTATTGGTTCTTCCATCTTACACAGGTAGTCCTCGCTTAACAACCACAATTGGGACCAGAATTTCAGTTGCTAAGCAAAGCGGTCATTAAGTGAATCCAACCCGATTTCACATTTTTGTGGTGGTCGTTAAGCAAAGCGCTGCGGGCGTTAAGCGAACCACATGGTCGTTAAGCGAACCACATGGTTCCCCATTGATTTTGCTTGCCAGAAGCTGGCTGGGAAGATCAAAATTAGCAATCACATGACCACAGGACGCTGCGACGGTCATAAATGCGAACCGGTTGCCAAACGCCCAAATCGTGATCATGTGATCGCGGGGATGCTGTGACGGTTGTAAGTGTGAGGACCGGTCATAAATCGGATTTTCCAGCACCGTTGTAAGTCTGAACCGTCAGTAAATGAATGGTTGTTAAGCGAGGACTACCTGTAAGCCTGAGATGGTTGTCCTGCATCTTCAGACAGAGCCGTATTTCCCTGGCTTATTTTATACTTTGCTGGCTTGGCGTAAGACGCTTAGATGAGGTTGAAATCGTGTTGGGTGCTTTGTGTTCGAGCAGGTTGTGGGAACCTAACCCTTGTTCTTAGCAAGCTGTGGGAGGCAGGCCATCTTGTTAAAAGTGACAATGGTTTATTTGTTTGACCGCTGTGAACACAGCCACCGTGTTTTGTTAATCCAGGTTTAAGAGCTGGGATGGTGCGGGAATCTTGGAAACGCCCATTGCCAGCAAGAGAGAAATGAACAAAGAGGAGAAGACATTTTGCTCATTTTAAAATTCTGGGTGTTGGGGGGCAAATAAAAATCTCCCTTTTTCAAGCATTGTGGACCCACATTTCTAGATCAGGGACTCTTAACTTGAGATTCATAGACCCCTTGAGGGTCCACAGATAGATTTATCTCGTCCATGAACTTGGATAAGAAATAAATTACAGTGTGATTTTCACTAACTTCTAGCTGAAATTTAGCTTTTGAATAATAAAAAAAGCAATACATAGGTTGGTGGGCAATAAATGTAGACTGCAAAAATGTTTCACTTCAACCCATCTCCCTATCTAAAATGATTATATTGATTAATAAAGAAGCACATAGACTACATAGGTGTTCTTTTTAAATAAGCTGCTAACAATATCTGAGCATCATTGGTTTCCTTTGCAATACAGGTAGTCCTCATTTAGCGACCACAATTGGGACCGGCAATTTGGTCACTAAGCGAAGCAGTCGCTAAGTGAAACCGCAACAGTGCTTACAGTCTTCCTTCAGCTTTCCTTTGCTTTATAGACCTGCGAAGGTCATAAACGCGAGGACTGGTCGCAGAGTTACTTTTTCATCACTGTTCAATGCACTGCGAATGATCACTAAACGAGGAAGTCGCTAAACGAGGACTACCTATACGACCGATAGCTATGTATTTTATTTGATGCGTTTAAATACATTGTTCCAAGAAGGAGTCCACCGGTTTCACCACACTGTCCAAGGGCTGGGGAATTCTGGGAGCTGAAGTCAACTCGTCTTAAAGCTGCCAAGGTTGAGAAACACTGATCTGGAGGGACTTCATTCTCTCTTCCCACTTTACCTCCAAATGTCGCTACCCCGGGAAAAAGTGGAGGTTTTGATGACCTCCGGCGCCATCCAGGCATACGTCCCGGCTGCACTCATTTTGGTGGTTTTGTGCCATTCCCGGGCCAGCCCAAAATCGGTGATTTTTAGGGTCTTCCCACTGACCTCGCCGTCATCCACCCATTCACTCAGCAGAACTGTGGAAGGAAAGAGAGGAAGGTTTCAGACAACCCCAGAGATAGGCAAGCCTTGTTTTTTAACAGCCAGGCCTGGAATCCCTTCCCTGTAATTCAGAGCTTTCCAAACTTTTCATGTTGGTGACACACTTTTTAGACATGCATCATTTCGCGACACACTCTTACAGCAGGGCATCATTCCGTGACACACTCTTACAGCAGGGCACAAGGCAGGCACTAAGACCTGCATGGAATCACAGCAGGTTTGGAGGCAGCAGGGCACAAGGCAGGCACTGGGACCTGCGCGGAATCACAGCAGGTTTGGAGGCAGCAGGGCACAAGGCAGGCATTAGGACCTGCGTGGAATCACAGCAGGTTTGGAGGCAGCAGGGCACAAGGCAGGCACTGGGACCTGCGCGGAATCACAGCAGGTTTGGAGAGAGCAGGGCACAAGGCAGGCACTAGGACCTGCGTGAAATCCTGGCAGGGCAGGTTTGGAGGCAGCCAGGCACAAGGCAGGCACTAGGACCTGCGCAGAATCACAGCAGGTTTGGAGGCAGCAAGGCACAAGGCAGGCACTAGGACCTGCGTGGAATCACAGCAGGTTTGGAGGCAACAGCAGCAGCCGCGACACACCGACACACCGAGACACTGCAGCCGACACACTAATGTGTCCCGACACACAGTTTGGAAAGCTCTGCTGTAATTCCTTCTAAGTGGTCTACTAACTGGGCGAAGTGTCCAAAGGGAGCTGTTTATTTGGATGTTGGGACTTATTCCCAGCAATGAATGTCAAGAGCGGATGATGCGCCAGCCAATATTTGTCTATGCTGAAGTAAGTTGCACAGCTTTCGATGCACCCATTGATCACGTCGATTACGGGCACAGTAATGGTGTGGTGGTGGTAGCTGCATCAGAAAAGGATTGGGAGATCTTGGATGAAATCTTCACTAGGGCACAGATGTCATGGTATGTGGGAAAGACCGTGGGAGACGGGGCCAAGAGACGCTGCCAAGGGAACAGTCAGATAAGAGCCAGCGGAGCCAGCAGCTGAATAATGGCCGGAGAAAGAGGCTCAGAAGGGACCCTCCCTAGTTTCTCAGGCTGTAAAGGAGACGGGGGGGGGGATTTGTACTTTCAGATTTGGAAGATTCTGTCAACGTATCTTTACAATAAAGCAGCATTAGCTGATCTGGTTGCGATTCCTATCTGGCTTGCCCTGCGAAGCTGACAGCAGCCCATCACTCTCTCTTGGCCTAGACTACCTCTCAGGGCTGTTGTGAGTCCTCATGGGGTGTGCATGAAAGAGAGAGAAGTAACTCCTAATAATTTGGAGTGGGAGATAATAAATTTTGTTTAGATTGTGTTCACATAGCACATTTCAGCTGGTTATTGAATTACAGGTAGTCCTCGACTTACAACTGTTTGTTTAACAACGGCTCAAAGTTATGACGGCTTCAGAAAAAGCGCTTTATGACCTGTACCCCTGCGGTCACGTGATTGCAATTTGGGTGCTTGGCAACCAGCTCACATTTACGACCGGTTGCAGCATCCTGCGGTCACGTGATTGCGATTTGTGGCAAAAACATCCATTGGGGAAGCTGGGTTCACTTAACGACCGTTGTAAGAAGGGTCGTAAAATCAGATCCGGTCACAACGGATGATCGCAACGACTTACGACAGAATTTCTGGTCCTAACTGTGATCATAAGTGTAATCCATTTTGTGGGTGTTGCTCAATATGAAACTAAGTTAGCTAAAGTTTAAGAAATAACAAGGACACAGGTTCAAACCCACTAAGCACAGCAGGTCATATGAATGCAGCCATCACGTCTTTCACCAAACTAGCCAAATGGGTTGTGTGAATGCAGCCTTGGACCTCTCCGTCCCTTTCAAGCATGGCTCCACCTCAGCTCTGTTTTCGCTTGTTTTTCTTGCGTTTGACCAGGCTTCGCTCAGCCGCAATAAATTCCCTGGGAAGCCACCCTTGGTAGCAATTCCTTGGGGCTGGAAAGGTTTCCTATGTTGGCCAGTTTAGTCACAATGCCGAGCTTCCTCCGCATTCTTGGCACATGGACGGCAGAAACCGTGCCAAGTCCGGGCAGTAGGAAACTCGCTCTTTGCATTCTTAAACTGGGGCTTGAGCTCAGCTTTACATCCCAAGGACCGCAGAAGCTGACTCTCTCGGATGATTCGGAACTACACCGTGTGGGCCGGATTAAGCCCAGAGGCCACAGTTGCCCACCCCTGTCCTAACAAGGAGGCAGACCCAAAAGCCCATGTGTTGAACTGCCACATTCTCAACCAATATGGTTTGGCTTCCCCCCTTATCTCATTCTCTCCACGTGGATTCCTTTTCCGTTGGTATTCTTTCATGCGACTAGTCCTCACATTTAAGAGCAACCCTCCCTGCCTGTGGTTGGTTGACATCGTTTGCCTTAATTGGCCAGCCAAACGAATAAATGAATAAATAAATCTCTCTCTCTTTCTGTGCAGGCACAAATAAACAGAGCCCCGGATGAAGCAGAGCAAAGCAACTTTGCTCCTAAACTCCAGTAGGGGAGCAAGCTGCAAGGGGTTGAAGCAGAGGCACTCTGCACGTGATCAGAGGCGCTGCGGCTCCTAATTTGGATGCTCCCCAAACCAGCAGGTAGCAGAAAGACCCTTGTATCCTCGATTGAAATTCCAGGCTGAGCGTTCTGCGCTGCTCGGATCTCCCCTGTTCCCACAACCTGTAGGCGACTCAGACATTTCTTGGGGAGGCGGCGTCACCGGGCGCTCCATTGTGTCTGGGGCCGGCGGGAGAATCGGCCTATTGTTCTGCCGGGGTGTGGAGAGGGTGGGCCACGCGGGCCGAGGGCGCTCCTCGCAGAAGAGCCCCGGGCAGGCCCCCGCCCCGCCTTTTCGCCAGCTGGTCTTTGACTTTTCCCTTCCCCGCCAGCCCTCCCCGAGCATGGAGGAAGCCGGAAAAAAAGCTGGCAGGAAACAAGTTGGAGGAAGCCAACTGACCCCCCCACCCCGCAAGCAGGCCATTGTTTCAGAGAGGCTGCTGACCAGTTCCGTTTCTCCTCCCCTCTGGAAAAGTCTCCCTGCGCAATGGAAAGGCCGATAGGGGAACGTCGCCGCTACCCCCTAAACCGCACCATCGGCGCAAAACCCCAATTAGTCCGTTTCCTGCTAGGGCCAATTCCTCTTCTAAAAAAGAAATGAAACCCAGCACCCTGGAGCATGTGCAGAGCGCCCCACCGGCCTGCAGTGGATCGTTTCCTGACCTCCCCACCCCCAGCACAAAATTCGGTTCCTGTTAGGAGGCGGCGATTGCAGAAACGGGGAGAAAGCCTGCCAGATCCAGGCAGCGTAAGTGGATTTTTACGGCCCAGACGAGAACGTGGAAAAGAAGGGAAGAAGGAAGCCCCCGGATCCCATCCTGAATCTGCCTGGATCGTGTTTGCAAAACACACCTCTGCCCCTTTCTGGGGCTCTCCCTTGAAACAATAAATAAGTCACAACGTTAACCGATAAACAGATAAATAAGAGTCACAACATTAACCGCCGTTTCCGGTAACACGAGGTTACGCATGTCCCACCCGCAAGCGACACCCCCCACCCCGGTTTGTTGGAAGGCAAGAAAGCTGGCCCAATGTTGCAACCGTCCATGAAACCAGCGATAAGGAAGGAAGCAACTGGTGAAACTGGATACCCCTGGCGCGATGAGAAAGAGGAAAAGGGGGGGGGAAGGGAGGGGATGCAGCTACTGTGCTGCTGTGCTCTCCCCCCCCCGCCCCCCCCATCCAGGGCTTCCTGTGTTTGCCAACTCTGGGCCGAAAACAGGAGGAGGAGCAAAGCGGCGGGGTAGATGCGCCAGTGTGAATTTGAGGTCAGCAAATTCAAATCTAGGAATTAGGCCCCGGCACTGAAGAACGTGAATGCGGAACAGTCTTATTTTTTAATTCGATTCCATTTCTAGGGCGGCCCAACCAGCCCCCGGCCGAAGATGACTCCTTTTATAAGCTGATCCAGCGGCCTTTGTGGCTAGTCTGCCCAAACCCGATGTGTGCCGGATGGGACTGGAAACGCCTCTCCCAGAATTCCCCAGCCAGAGGCGTTTCCAAGCCTTATGGAGCGTGTCTAATTGGAGATGGCCCACGCTGCGAACACCAGTTGCTTCATCCCTGCACGTAATCCATTTCCACTCCTAGTAAATGTTTCAGTGTTACATTAACAGCTTGTAAAAATGCAACAAAGCAACTTTCCTTAATACTGTAGCGGTCCTGCAGTCAGCCTTTTTAAAGATTCTGGCTAAGAAAAGTTGTTTGCAAGGTTCCTAGTTCCGATGAAGAGCTGTTAACGTTTTTCTCCAAGCTTCCTTTCTAATAAGAAAGAGGCTAGGCTGTGAGTCCTGGGCTGGCAATGTCCCCAGGTGGTGTGACTCTTCTGTGACATCACAGCAGTTCAACCAGACATAAAGACATTGCTGGCTATTCTTCCTTCAAGTATCATTATTATACAGGTAAGGTAAAGGTAAAGGTTCCCCCCGCACATTTGTGCAGTCGTGTCCGACTCTAGGGGCCGGTGCTCATCTCCGTTTGTTAGCTGAAGAGCCAGCGTTGTCTGAAGACGCTTCCACGGTCATGTGGCCGCATGACGCACGCGGAATGCTGTTACCCACCCACCGAAGTGGTACCTATTAATCTACTTGCATTTGCATGCTTTCGAATTGCTAGGTTGGCAAGAGCTGGGGCGAGTGCGGGAGCTCTCTCCATCACGCAGGGCTAGGGATTCTAAAACCTCCGAACTTGCGATCTTCCGATTGACAAGCCTGGCGTCTTACCCGCTGAGCCACCACGCCCCCTAAACCGAGAATGGGGCTATGCAAAAAGCAAAATAGATGAGAAAGCAAGGTCAGAATATACACACGGAAAAGGTTCTGGGTTAAATCCTCTGGGACACTCAGCACTGGAGGGAGCCCTAAACCTCAGGTACGTAATTCCCCCCCCCCTTTACACGATTCCTCCTGTCTCTTTTTTACATGGTAGGTAAAGGTAAAGGCTCCCCCCGCACATTTGTGCAGTCGTGTCCGACTCTAGGGGCCGGTGCTCATCTCCGTTTGTTTGCCGAAGAGCCAGCGTTGTCCGAAGACGCTTCCGCGGTCATGTGGCTGGCATGACGCGCGGGGAACGCTGTTACCTACCCACCGAAGTGGTACCTATTAATTTACTTGCATTTGCATGCTTTCGAATTGCTAGGTTGGCAAGAGCTGGGGCTAGTGCGGGAGCTCACTCCGTCACGCGGGGCTAGGGATTCTAAAACCTCCGAACTTGCGATCTTCCGATCAACAAGCCTGGCGTCTTACCCGCTGAGCCACCTATTATACAGGTAGTATACCCGCTGTATACTAGCTCCCGCTCTTGCCAACCTAGCAATTCGAAAGCATGCAAATGCAAGTAGATTAATAGGTACCACTTTGGTGGGTAGGTAACAGCGTTCCATGCGTGTCATGCGGCCACATGACCGCGGAAGCGTCTTCGGACAACGCTGGCTCTTTGGCTAACAAACGGAGATGAGCACCGGCCCCTAGAGTCGGACACGACTGCACAAATGTGCAGTGGGAACCTTTACCTTTTATACCTGCTGAGCCCCCTATTATACAGGTAGTCCTTGCTTAACAACCGTTTGTTTAGCAACCATCCAGAGTTATGATGGCACTAAAAAAACAACTTATGACCGTTCCTCGCACTTACGACCACCACAGTGTCCCCGCGGTCACGTGATCACAATTCAGGTGCTTGGCAACCATTGCACATTTATGACGGTTGCAGTGTCCCACAGAAACGTGATCACCATTTTCGACCTTCCCAGCCGACTTCCAATAAGCAAAATAAATAGGGAACCGTGTGACTCGCTTAATGACCATGTGGTTCGCTTAACAAGCATGTGATTCACTTAACGTCCATGGTAATTCGCTTAACAACCGCCGGAAAAATGGCCATAAAATCGGGTCCAGATTCGCTTAATGACCACATTGCTTGGCAACCTAAATTCTGGTCCCAATTGTGGTCGTTAAGCGAGGACTGCCTGTATACGTGTGCACACACACACACAGAGGCCCAAATAGGAATGGAGGGACACTGGTCCTCCAGATATGGTTGAACAACACATTCCAAGAGCAGATCTTCAGCAACATCTGGAAAAACAGTTCCTCCTGGGGGATTTTGAGTGACGTGAAAATGACAATTGCCAAATTTTCAGGGAAAATAGGGAATAAATTATTCATCCTTCCCTAGCAGTGGTATGCGGATACATAGACTTGCCTGCCTTCCAGTTGCCTTTCAGTTGCATCGGACTTTAACTCCTGTAATTCCCAACCAGCATGATGGGAGTTGAAGTCCGACCCATCTGGGAAATCTGCCGTTCCTGAACAACCTGTCCAACTTTCTGTGGTTTCTCAACTTTAAGACGTGTGGACTTCAGCTCCCAGAAAACCTCCAGCCAGCATGCTTTAAGATACGTGTGTGGACTTCAACTCCCAGAATTCCCCAGCCAGCCATGCATGGCTGGCTGGGGAATTCTGGGAGTTGAAGCCCACACATCTTCAAGTTGCCAAGGTTGAGAAACGCTAGCCTAGGCAACCTTGGCTGGTCATGGAAAAAAAAAAACCAAGCAGAAAATACATTTTTTTCAGCATTGTTTTCAGGAAAGCAAGATGGGCAGGGCCATGCAGTCAAGAAAAGTCAAATTTGACAAAAGAGACATTCTCTCTCTTGTGCTCTTGATCCCCGAGTGAACTTTCTGAGCTTAAGAGAACATAACCACAGAAACACTCCAACTTCCCTCTCTCTAACCCTCACCCACGCACCCCACATCTACACAGCCTTAATGTCCCTCCTGGGAATTCCACCCCCAAAGACTCTTGTGACATAACCCACGTGGGCTTGTGGAATGACTACTGTACAATTAGCACAGTGAGATGTTCTCTTCCACACTTTGGAGGATCTAGGACAGAGCTTTCCAAACTGTGTGTCGCGACACAGTACTGTGTCGCCTGCAGTGTGCAGGTGTGTCGCACTAAAACCCGGAAGCACTGATGGTGCGCAGCCGCCGCGCGCACTAACACACATGGCTGCAGAGGTGGCGCGCCATCAGCGCTTCCGGGTTTCGCGCGACACACCTGCACACCGCCGCTGCCACCATGAGTGCCACCGCCGCCACCACCGTTGGTGTGTGTCACCAACAGGAAAAGTTTGGAAAGCTCTGATCTAGGAGTTGGACTGCTTGGTCAGGAGAAGCAACAGGCATAAGGAAGCAAGTCACACTTCAGCTGCAGATGCTGTGCATAAGTGTGTGTTTGTGTGTGTGTGAGACAGAGAGGCCCACCTCCTTTTTTGAAAAAGTACCTGCAGCAGCAGCAGCAGCAGCAGCAGCAGCAGAGAATGAATGAATGAATGAATGAATGAATGAATGAATGAATGAATGAATGAATGAAGTTGAATGGCCTCTAGGCTTCCATTCACTTCATGCTAGAAATGAGGAGTCTGGTAACATTTTTCTGGCCAGCCCATTTTCTGAAAAGGCATCAGCTTTCATGAACTGCAGCACATTTCATTAGATTACAAAAGCTGATGTCTTTTTATAACATCTGTTAGTCGGAAAAAGCACTTACATTACCGGACTCCTGATTTTCCCCTACCCTAGGCTAACAAGGTTTTCCTCCTACGATATCGACAACAAGAAGTCATCCTAGGAGCCCAACGTATTTGGAATGATGTGAACTTAGAGAAGGCCAGTTCAAACCACAGAGTCTGGCCGTTCTGCTGCAGAATGAAATCACCAATAGCAGGTAAAAGGTAAAGGTAAAGGTTCCCCCCGCACAGTTGCGCAGCCGTGTCCGACTCTAGGGGCTGGTGCTCATCTCCGTTTGTTAGCCAAAGAGCCAGCGTTGTCCGAAGACGCTTCCACGGACAGCCCCTAATCTTAAGTTGTAGATAGTATACAACTTGTACAGGTAGTCCTCGCTTAACGACCATTTGTTTAGTGATGGTTTGGGCTTATGACGGTGCTGAAAAAACCGACTTATGACCGGTCCTCACGCTTACGACCATCACAGTGTCCCTGCAGCCACAATTTGGGCGCTTGGTGACCGGTTCGCATTTATGACCATTGCAGCATCCCATGGTCATGGGATCGCTTTTTTCAACCTTCCTGGCCGGCTTCTGGCAAGCAAAATCAATTGGGAACCACGTGATTCACTTAACGACCACATGGTTCGCTTAACGCTCGCAATGATTCATTTATCAACTGCCACAAAAAAGGTTGTAAAATTGGGTCAGATTCACTTAATGACCGGGGGCTTCCGGTGGGAATGGTGGACTGAATGGCTGTGCCCGCTGGTTCAGCGGGCGGAGCTGACAACACGGTAACTTTTTTCAAGCTCAGGCAGGTTTTCCTGAAGCCCAGAAACGTTCTCCGGATCAAGGAGAATACCTGGAATCATCCCATCTGTCCTCCAGACGGCTGCTTGCAGCCAGAAGATCGCCAACAGCGTTTCGTGTTCGACTGGTAAGAGCCAGCTGGGAGGTGGGACTTCATCACTTTCCAAGCCGCGCTGTAGCCTTAAAGGGACACTAAGACCGGCCACCCCATTTCTAAATCACCAATTTGTATTTTTTTTTAAGTATATGTACCCCAAGAGAGGCTTTCTACAGTGAGTAGAAGCTGGTTCTCTTGGAGCTTAATGTTATTTTTGGGATTACTTTTTTTAAAAAAAATTCTTCTAAGTTTTGGATTTCGTTTTCCTTCCAAAGGAAATTCCAAAGATTGAGAGTAAACAATTGTCTTCCTGTTATTATTTTTGTTTTAAATTTGAAGATATTAGCATTTTCCTACACGTTGAATTGGCTGATTTGAACCTTCAGCTTTCTGTTTTCACTTTCCCTTGAGAACTGTCTGCTATCTCACTCTCACTTTGTGTAAACACACTTTGGAACTCTTCCATATCTTCGAATTTCGCTGGTTAAGATCCTAGGGGGTGCCATAATCTACTGCGTGAGACATGAAGGATTTCAGACAGATTCTTTCTGACTTTCACCAGGATTTTAAACAGATTTCTTCTGACTTCTATCAAGCTTTTATGCAAGATATCCAGGACATTGTGGAAAATATGAGATCTAAAATGTGCCATCAGGTTGGGGATGTGGTGGATGAAATTGAGGAATTTAAGAGCGATAGAAATATTTTTTTTAAGACTGAGATTGGGATTTTTATCGAGATGCTGGATGAAGATTGGATAATGGAGTTGGAGAAATCTAAGGGAGAGAGTGATCTGCAAGCCATAAGTAAAATCGATCTCCTGGTGGAATGCCATGAAAAGAACCTGGAATCTTTGAGGGGGGCAGTTGGGCTGTTTGATTCTTTCAAGAGGAAAGCTCTGTGCACATTGTGGGGATATGTAACTGCTTTGGTTTATTTTGAAGTGGGATAAGGGTTGAAGAATGTTCATCTGGTTTGCTTTAAGGATTTGATTGATGTTATTCCCTTTTAAAGATTTGGATTTACTGTTTTGAACTGGCTTTGTTTTTTGGGTTTATTAAGATTGGGATTATTAAAATTCTTGTACTATTAAGTATAATAGACAACTTATGTGTTTTTTAATTTGATTCTTATTATAGTAGACAGAAATGTATAGAATAGTGGTAGGAAGGGAATAATTAAATATGTGTTATCTTTTGGAGGGGAGAAAGATGTTTAGGAGGTTTATATGAACTTTTTTTTCTTTATTTTAATTTAAGGGAGAGAAGTAAATGTACTTAGTGATTTTTATTATGTGTTAAAGTGGAATGACTTATAGAAATAATGTGGTGTTTTGGTTTAATATAGAGTAAGAGATTGATTATGGAAATTTTTGTATATCCTTGCTGTTAAAAGTCGGAAGCCACATCTTTTTGTAAATTTGAAAAAAAATTCTCTTGTGTTTCTGCACATTTTTAGTTTTTTCTTTCTTTGTAGTTTTTTTTGTAGTTTTTATTCTTCTCTTGAAACCTAATAAAATTTACTATAAAAAATAAATAAAAAGATTTGCTTAATGACTGCTTTGCTTAGCAACTGAAATTCTGGTCCCAATTATGGTCGTTAAGCGAGGACTACCTGTATATCGTAGGGGTACATACAAGAAAAGAGACAGAAGATGGGTGAGCACTAACTGGAAGCATCATGAGTTGTTTTGAGCATGTGTGTTTCTGATAGGGATCTCTTTGAACATCAATGCACAGTGATACGTACTCTATTTGTATGCATTTGTTGGCTCTGGGTTATGCAAAGTGCATGCCTGTTTGCGGCATCAAGAACTCTGCCTTTTGATCAAGGAGTGTGTGTAAATTTGGGAAGGGCTATGTGCCAAAGTTAGTTAAAATTTATTTATTTGTTTAATTTCTATCCCACCTTTATTATTTTTATAAATAACTCAAGGCAGCGAACATACCTTCATCCTCCTATTTTCCCCACAACAACAACCCTGTGAGGTGAGTTGGGCTGAGAGTGAGTGGCTGGCCCAAGGTCACCCAGCCAGCTTTCATGCCTAAGGCAGGACTAGAACTCTTGGTCTCCTGGTTTGCCATTGGCTCCTTCCTAGGGCTGAGAGACAGGGACTGGCCCAAGGTCCCCCAGCCGGCTTTCGTGCCTAAGGCGGGACTAGAACTCTCAGTCTCCTGGTTTGCCATTGGCTCCTTCCTAGGGCTGAGAGACAGGGACTGGCCCAAGGTCCCCCAGCCGGCTTTCGTGCCTAAGGCGGGACTAGAACTCTCAGTCTCCTGGTTTGCCATTGGCTCCTTCCTAGGGCTGAGAGACAGGGACTGGCCCAAGGTCCCCCAGCCGGCTTTCGTGCCTAAGGCGGGACTAGAACTCTCAGTCTCCTGGTTTGCCATTGGCTCCTTCCTAGGGCTGAGAGACAGGGACTGGCCTAAGGTCACCCAGCCGGCTTTCGTGCCTAAGGCGGGACTAGAACTCTCAGTCTCCTGGCTTGCCATTGCCTCCTTCCTAGGGCTGAGAGACAGGGACTGGCCCAAGGTCACCAAGCCGGCTTTCGTGCCTAAGGCGGGACTAGAACTCTCAGTCTCCTGGCTTGCCATTGGCTCCTTCCTAGGGCTGAGAGACAGGGACTGGCCCAAGGTCACCCAGCCGGCTTTCGTGCCTAAGGCGGGACTAGAACAGTCTCCTGGCTTGCCATTGGCTCCTTCCTAGGGCTGAGAGACAGGGACTGGCCCAAGGTCACCCAGCTGGCTTTCATGCCTGAGGCGGCACTAGAACTCTCCATCTCCTGGTTTCTAGCCCAGCACCTTCACCACTAAACCAAACTGGTTGGTGTCTCTGTCTCTGTCTCTGTCTCTCTGCCTCTCTGCCCCTCTATCTATCTATCTATCTATCTATCTATCTATCTATCTATATTAGTTTTTATTTAAAACCTATGGACATCTAATCTTCACTCTGTTTTTGTCAGGTTGGGTTTGATTTTAACTCCCATAATCCCCAACCAGCATGATGGCAGAGGAGGTCCAACCGATCTGCAGGGGTTGAAAAAGAAATCTACAGTAGAGAACGCATATCTTAAATTCAAGCTTTCCTAACCAGACGACCTCTAGTTGCCTCTGAAAGCAAACTGACTCCCATCCCATCTTCACCTCTGATAAACAGGTTTCGCAGGTTTTTCCACCCTCCTTTTCAAACCCTGGAAAACCTGCTGGGTCGGAAGTGCGAGAAGAAATCTGTGTTTGTGTGCAAACCATGGGAACAGAAATTTGTAACAAGCCACCCCTGTCTCTGCCCTCCAGAAATAGTGGACTATTGCGTTTGCCAAGTTTGACATCCTTCTTGACATGGGAATAACAAAAATAATAAAGGCGGGATATAAAATAAATTAAATAAACAAACAAACATAGGAGCAAAGGAAGTACGCTCTGCACTTGCTCAGAAGTGCCTTACTTTATTGTTAGTCACATGCTGTGGTTCAAAACTGCCAGAGGAACAGGGTTTAAGCAGTTAAACCCCCAATTCTAGGAAAGGCTGAATTTTGTAACTGTAACTGCTCCCCCGACAAATATTTCCTAGTTTCTTCCTAGTGTGATGCCACAATTACCCAAGGATTAGAATGCTCCAGGTTCGAATCCCCGTGCTCCACCAACCTGGGGCCAATCCTTCCGTACAGGAAGGAGAAGATTGTGTAAACCATGTTTTAAAAAATCAGGTTCCACAAGTCTGCTCTCTCAGATCACTGCACGACAATTGCTTAGTGTGAGTCTTAAGTAGGCAAGCCCGTAAGATTCCCGTTTTACAGACAGGGCAGTGACTGTGGCCATGTTGGATTTTATGAACACAAAAGTCTAGTAACTTAAAGAGGACTGCTGAAGAACAGAAACCTTCTCCAAGTTATAAATCTCAAGGCTGCCTTTTGGGTTTCTGGGAGGACCAAACCATTCTCTCCCTGTTGCCCTGCAGCCTGAATTAATATAATTATCAACCATCTTTGGTGTTTTCCTCAAAGTATGGATATAGGTAAAGTCTTTTTTGAACTGAACTCAACTCCTGGTAATTGTGTGGATACATCTGAATAGTTTTCTTGTCAGCAATACTGAAATGGGCTGCCTGCATTTTCTTCCAAGATGTTCTGACTTCCGAGTCTAGCCTCCAACCCAGAGATTTCCTAGTGGTCTCCCATCCAAAGAGGACCAACTCTGCTTAGTTCTAGATTTCCTGGTGTTTTTTTCCCATTCAAGTACCAAGTAGATCCAATCCTACTTAGTTCACTTTGAGATCAGCCAGGATCATTAGGAGAAGCTTCTTGCGGTGACTAACGTAACTAACTATAGTTGCGCTCGGCTCCCAATTACTTTACTGATGTGAAATGTAGGTTTTGCCAACAACATGGGTGTAATTTTCTACTACCTTGTTCCAGTTTGTTTTTTCGCCTTTCCAGTGTAGCGAATGACTGCCTTGGGTTTTCCAGATGGCCCCACAACCAGGACCAGCCAGAACCAACCCTGTTTGGCTTTCTAAACCAGCCACGGCTAGCCTGCCCTAACTGAATAAGTTAATAGGAAATCAATACAAACTGACTCTCTAGTCAATCCGTGACCTCATTTTATCAGAGAACACGATCAAGCAGACTTTGTAAGCCCAACTAGTCCGTTTCCAAAGAGGGGGACAGTTTTTCCCAGGCGGTTTAAATAACCTGCACTTTTCCATATCTTTATTTATTCCTCCCAGGTAGAAGTAGTCCTCGATTTACGACCATGCATTTTGCAACCGTTCGAAGTTACAACGGCACTGAAAAAAGTGACTTGCGACCTGTCCTCGCACTTACGACCATCACAGCATCCCCACAGTCACATGATCAAAATTCAGGTGCTTGGCAACCGGCATGTATTTACGACGGTTGCAGCGTCCCAGGGTCAAGGGATCGCCATTTGCGACCTTCCCAGCCGGCTTCCGACAAGCAAAATCAATGGGGGGGGGGGGAGCTGGATTTGCTTAGCGACCGTGTGAGTTGCCTAACAACCATGGCACAAAAAGGTCGTAAAATTGGGTGCAGTCACATGACACCTTGCTTAATGACCGTACCACTTAACGACTAATTTTCTGGTCCCTATTGTGGTCGTAAGTCGAGGACTACCTGTAATGTGCAAAGCCAGTGAAAATCCAGATGACCTGGAGCCTCCTCACTTTTTGCCCTACATTTGACCCTCCGCCCTCTGGATATGCCTCTTTCTCTCTGCAATCCAGGAAAGCATGATTAGGAACCCATCAAGTTTCAAATTCCCCGCTTGAGCCAGGATCGATCAAAACGGAGCTAAAGAAGAAATGTGATTTTATGCAAGCCAAGTTGTACTGTTTCACCACACTTAGAACCCCAAAACAAACCAGGCGGAGCTGTATTGGCCTCCCCCATCTAACTGAACTGCGGCTTCTAATATATCAGGACAGGGATGATGGGACTGGTAGTTCAGCACATCTGGAGGGCAGTGGTTGGGAGGTCTTGCTCCAGAATTAAATGGGGCTGTGCTGGGTTAAAGTTAGGCTGACCATATTTCAGGATGGCAAAACAGGACGGGGTCTTATGTAATATTCCATATTCATGAAAAAGACAGGGGTCCCCGCCCCCTGGTCTGCGCGATTGGCTCCTGCCTGCAAACCCCGCCCCAGGTCCGCATGATTGGCTCCCGCCTGCAAACCCCACCCCCCGGTCCGCGCTCCAGCTCAGATCCTCCTTCCATGCCATTCCCGCCGGGTTTGAAAAACGGGACAAAATTGAGATGTTTATGAAAACGAAAATTGAAAAATGCTAAAAAACCGGGACTGTCCCGTTCAAAACGGGACGTATGGTCAGCCTAGTTAAAGTCCATCCAGAAAACACTTTCACCTGCCCACGTGCAACGCACAAACATCAGGGCACCCCTTAGAATCATAGTCTTCAGCCTCTTCTTTAAAAACCCCAGAGATGGAGAACCCACAACCTCTGCAGGCCAACTAGTCTAGGGTTATACAAATCATACCCTCAGGAAATTTTCCCTTATATATCTTAGTAAGCATCTTGTCTGGCATGCTTTGGCAAATCCTACCCTGAGCGGGAGAAGGGGGCTGGACTAAATGACCTTTGGGATCCTTTCCCACTCTGTGATTCTATGACCACTACAGCTTCTGGCTCTGTAGTTCGGCAAGATATTATGCATGAAGAAACCCCTGGTTTTGATTTATTGACATTTCCACCCTGCTCCCCAGATGATCCCAGAATCTAACATTACAACGGAGAAACGCTGAACACGTACAGAATGCCACTTTTTCCGGCCAGAGATCCTACGGGCACTTGCCAACCTGGGCTTACGAAGCTGGCACCTCTCTCAGAGAGTGTTGGCTTTGCAACAGGCTGGAATTCATTAGCGAGGGCCAAACCCCCGGTTTTCTGAACCGGTTCCCAGCGGAAATGTGTCGGTCTCCCCCAGCGCTTGTTTGCATGGAAAGAAAAACACGCATCTCGCCCTTAGAAGAGGAAACGGCACATCGAGCCAGGCTCTGCAAGACCAGGAGAGGCCGCCTGTCACTTCCTCCTGCTCGTGGGTCACCCAGGTCATGCTCAGTCATCATCTGGTGGCAAACGTCAGGAGCAGATCAAATGGCGGCGGGGGGGGGGGGAAGCAGGCAGGATGGGCTGGATCTTCCCAAATGTATGCCTGCTCTGCTTTAGAAAATCCTGGCCAATCCCAGTTAAGTGGAAGCTGTGCTGATGCGGTGGGGGAGGGAGAGAACTCTGCATATGCTCAGAGGCATGCTTGTTTCATACCCACCAGAGCTGGGGGAGGCTCTGGTCTAGCAACTGGGGACACCTTGTGGTCACAGGTCAAAGCTATGCCTGGATCTAGATCAGTGTTTCTCAACCATGGCAACTTTAAGATGCGTGGACTTCAACTCCCAGCATTCCTCAGCTGGCCACGCTGGCTGGGGAATTCTGGGAGTTGAAGTCCACGCATCTTAAAGTCGCCATGGTTGAGAAACACTGATCTAGAGTTTGAAAGAATCCATGAGTTTGTTCAAGATGGCACCCCCTTCTCCTCTGATCCCAGGCAGGCTGGATGACGAAGGGCGTCAAAAAGGGAAGGAGTTTCAGGTGGTCACATGAACCGCACCGAGCACCGCCATTTCATCCTGGTTGCTTTCAAATCAGGGCCATGTTGGTTCGATCAGGCAATTCACGCTCGATTTTACAACTTTTTGCCGCGGTCGTTAAGCGAATCACGTGGTCATTAAACAAATCCAGCTTCCCCCATTGATTTTGCTTGTCGGGAGCCGGCTGGGAAGGTCGCAAATGGTGATCACGTGACCACAGGAAGCTGCAACCATCCTTGTTAGCTAGGTGGGGTGAGCTCCTTAGCACCACCCAGACATTTCAGGTGACCCCTTCCAGCAGCCTTTCTCAACCTTTGACCCTGGAGGAACCCTTGAGATATTTTTCCAGGCCTCGGGGAACCCCTGCACATTCAGGCTCAAATACAGGCCAGAAGTTACAAATTATTATATTCGTTTCATGGGTAGGCCTGTAGATATGCTTTAACAGTGTTCTTAAACTAAAGATAAAGAAAGAAACTTAACTCTCTAATGTGAAGTTGCCCGAATTTGAAATAGTTTTTAAAATAAATTGTGATCTTCCAGGGAACCCCTATGACCTCTCACGGAACCCGAGGGTGCCACGCAACCCTGGTCGAGAAACCCTGCCTTCCAGGAATCCCAGTGGCCGCTGGTGGAACTGAGCAATCTGGGAATTGCTGTGGTTGAGGACGATGGGCATCTGAATAGCGCTAAGTAAGAGAAGTTATTTTAAGCTGCCTGGATCCAGGCATGTCCGTGGAGGGAGTCAAAAAAGTCAAAATGGCAGTTGTACCTGTGCAACTGAAAACAGGGCTTTGATTGCACCAGTCCAGCCGCCATCTTGACTCTTTTGACTACCCCACGGATGCCCCTGCCTGGACAATTTTACGCAGAAAGAAAGATCAAACATCACAGTAGCCATCAATCTGCAGCTAAAGGCGGGGTAGACAATCCGGGGCCACCCAGAATTCGGGGCCACCGTTCCCACAACGCTTTGCGGTTGGCCCCGCGCATGTAGGCCCCGAAGCCAGACCCGGGTCCAAATCGGGGCCGGCATCTCAAAACGACTTACTGTTGTTCGACTTCAGGTCGCGGTGGATGACGGGCACGATGGCGCCGCAGTGAAGGTACTGCATGCCGTGGGCGATCTGGACGGCCCAGTTGATGAGGATGTGGGGTGGGATGCGCTGCCCGGCGAGCATCCGGCTGAGCGGTCCTCCTGCAGCGTACTCCATCACCAGGCACAGGTTGGGCCCCTGCAGGCAGACGGCCTTGAGGGCGATGATGTTGGGGTGCTTCAGCATGGCGAACAGGCGGGCCTCCTGGCGCACCCGCTCGGCCGTGGTGCTGATGTCCTCGTCCGGGTCCTGGCGGGCAGCCTTGACCGCCACCAGCTGCCCCCGCCAGCTGCCCCGGTAGACCTTTCCGAAGCCCCCGACCCCTATCACCTCCTCCAGCGTCAGGTCCCGAAAGTCGGCCTCGGGGGGGTCGGCGGGCCCCGAGTACGCCCCCGTCTTAGGCGAGACATAGTTGGAGGGGAAGATGCCCACACGGTCGTTCAGCTTCCCGGCCCACCAGCCTTCGTCCCCGGAGATGGCCGAGTCCCAGGAGAGCACTTCCACCAGGTCCCCCTTACGCAGGGTCAGCTCGTCCGTGCTGGCCGCCTCGTAGTCAAACAGCGCCGTCCACACCGGGTTGGCGTAGGCCGTGGGGGCCCCGGCCCGGGAGCCCGGCCCCCAGCCGCCCACCAGAGGGGCCTTCCGGAACATACTCTTCAGCGGCTCCATGGTGGCCCCCTGGCCTCATCGGGCCCAGGAGCATGGGCCGAGCTCTCCAGGGGAGGTGGGACCACGGGGAGAGCTAGCGCGGCGGTCCGCCGAAGCCCCCTCCCATCGGGAAGTGGGATGCACCCTGCGGGGCGGGCCCTACACGCCCCCCGCGGCCCCCGAGCCCACCGGAGCGCGATCCCCTCCGGCGAGCGCGGCGAGGCCCGGCGCGGCTCTCGGGCAGGTCTCGCCCGGCGCGCGGCTGCTTCCTCGTCCCGTCCCGTCCGGTCCCTCCCCGCGGGGCGCCCCGGCCCGAGCGCGGCGCCGGCTCCCGAGGCGGAGGCGCCGGCGACGCCCCGAGCGCCTGGCTGGGAGGCAGCCGAGCCGCCCGCCCCGCGCTGGAAGGCGTCCCGACGGCGCGTCCCCGGCTTCGCCCCGGCCGCCCGGTCCCGTCCTCCGACCAGGCAGGCAGCAGCACAGGACGGAGCGAGGCGGGGAAGGCAGGGCGAGGGCGGGCGCTGCCCGGCTGGGACTGCCCCGGTGGAGGCGGGTCCCCGTCTGGCTGGCTGCCGCCCGCCCTCCCCCTCTCCCTCCCCTCCCCTGCCCCGCCGGAAGAAAAGGCAGGGCAGCTTCGCCCGCCCGGGGAGATGCCTCCGCTGCGGAAGCCGAGCCCAGCCCGGCGCCGCCCTCGCCCGCGGGCAGTTGCGCAAGCCTGCGGGGCTCACAGCGCGCTTCGTCTCGGCCAAGCCCGCGGGGCAGGCGAGGGCGGCCACCGGGGGCCTGCTGGAACTGGAGTGCCCAGCTTGGGACTCTTGGGGGGCTGGGGAGGACCCCCACTTCCACCCAGGGGGCCCCGGGTTTCTGCCCTCCGGGCCAAGAAGCAAATGATGGCCAGTTGAACTTTCATGCACGCGCAGAAAAAAACCCGAGTCCATTTGGTTCCCGCACGTCTGAATTTGTCTTGGCTCTTTGTTTCGAGCCGGCCAGAGGGCAATTTTTCCTTTGCCCCGCCCTCTCTCCTTCCCCCCCCCCTTTGCTCTCCAGCTAATAATATTAATAACAGGAAGCTGATAATGTTATTAGAAGGGACAGCCTAGATGCGAGTTGCCATATATGGGCGGTAACCCGCGATGACCACGGAAGGCGATCAAGAATCGACCTTCCTCTGCTGCCCCCTAGCGGGCCTTCAGAGTTTCCCGGACTTCACCCAAGGTTAGGGCAGTGTTTCTCAACCTTGGCCACTTTAAGATGGGTGGACTTCAACTCCCAGAGTTCCCCAGCCAGCATCAGCTGGCTGGGGAATTCTGGGAGTTGAAGTCCACCCATCTTAAAGTGGCCAAGGTTGAGAAACACTGGTAGGGCTACAGTAGTTTGCAACCTCTAAACTAGGTTAATCTCTAAGTCGCCCTCCGGCATGACACTGATCTTAAGACTGATGTCAGAGATCCTTTTCCACCCCTTCTTACTCTCTGAAATTGGGCCAGTAGTGACCTGAGAGCGCCTTGAAAACTCACTTGGAAAACTAAAGTTTCCCCAATGGTGGTTTTGTTCTTTTCAGCGCCAGGTGAAAACGTGGATATGGGTTTATCAGGTCATCATCATCATCACCTCCTCCTCCTCCTGTTTCTGTGATTTTTTTTATCGGAATATTTACTGTAATTAATGATAATGGGCCACCCAGAAGGCCAGAGTTGAACAGAGATTCATCAGACTTTTAATAAATGAAATAAACGACCGAGTGAGTGGGAATGAGAGCGAGGGAAACAATTGTACTGTATTTCACATGGGATGTGTTGTTGGTTTTAAATTGGAAGCCGGTTTGGATTCATCTGATGGAGTTAATAATAGAATAAAATATATAGCATCTTTTTAAATATGAATCAGCACCAGGGGAAAGGTGGCAGATAATTAATAAGTATTAAAAAAAGCTAGCTATGGTAAATAAAAATTATCATTTGGGGTGCAAAATTTGGGATGATCACTAGATGGCAGCAAAGTTTACTTTTCTATATCTCTTTGCCGCCATCTACTGGTCATTTGAAGACCTGTAGGCCAACCTGGGGCCTTATCATCATAGACTTGCAATTAATATTAATACAGTAAGCTAAGTCTCATGACTTGCAAAGCCAGGAATTGAAACTAATTTCTCATTGGGAGAGAAGACTGCCTCTCAAAGGGAACGGACCCATAGAAAGTAGCGTAACACTTAAAAGCCCGCCCTTTATAGTAAATTATACAAGAGCAACTAATCTCTGAGAATATACGCATGCGCGTTGCCGTGCAGGGCCTCCCTTTGCCGGTCAACGTCCGCCCTTCTTTCTACCCGCCCCCCCGCGTTCTAGCACGCATGCGCATTTGGTTCGTGGCAGCCGTGTGCGCGTGCGCACCACCCCGTTTCCTTTAACGGCGATAGGGAGCGTGAGGTCCGTTGGGGCAGACAGTAGAAACAGCTATTATCTAGAGATAATAAATTAGAGAGGGTGATTTCATTATTTGGGTGGAACGTTTCTGGGTTCCCTTAACGATTTTGAAACATTTCTTTTTCTCACTGGAAGTGAGAATTGATGGTTGCACAATTCATAACAAAAACTCCCCTTATTTCTTTTTTGGAAGCTGAGAGCATCTGGGGGACAATGGCTTACAAAAATCCTCCAGTAAGTACACTCTGCATATTGCAGAATACATGGGGGTGTACACCAGTCCACTTTAAGATGTATGCGTGGACTTCAACTCCCAGAAATCCCCAGCCAGCCGTGCTATCTGGGGAATTCTGAGAGTTGGAGTCCACATATCTTAAAGTTGCTGAGGTTGAGAAACACTGGTTTACACCAATCTTGCCCTGTAGTACTGTGTTAGTACGGTCTGTTTAAGATTGAAGTTTGGACTGAGTTGTAGAAGTACAATTTACACCAACCCTGTGGTGTTGGCTGGGTTACATTTGTAGGAGGAGCATCCATAATCCTGCAATGTATTTCAGTATTATAAATACAAACTTACATTTATAATTTTTACGTTGCTTATTCTCTCTCTCTCTCTTGATATACACTGTATGTGCACACAATTTATATCCTTTCATGTATTCTTTTTATATTATATTATTTATTACTGTCTATAAACACATGAAACATCTTTGCTTTCATAAATTCTATCTAGGCACTACTTTTATATTGTTACATATAAAAGTATAGTAATATTTTATTATATGTATAGTGAAATATATATTTTATATATATTCTCTTCGATTGGTATATATTTTATATTACATACATTATAAAGAGAGATATAACGCACACACATTTGCCTTCTTATGCACTATTTGTCTACTCATATTTTTTTCTGTATATAGTACACACACTTTTTCTTCCATAAAGTTTATCTTCAGTTTCTTCATGTAGTATACTTTTACAATGCTTTATATACACACACACACACACAAACACACACAGATACACCTTTGCTATTATATGTATTACTTGTTTATTTTCACATACAGTATTACTTTTATACTGTTTTTTAAATTTCCCTATTTCCCTATATCACAAATATAAACACCTACCAATCTACTTACTTACTTTACTTCTGTATTGATACACCAGTGCTTTCATATATAATTCCCAACTTCTTTCATATATTATTTTGATCCTGTTTTGCAGTATCAAATCTATACACCAGATGTTTTCAATGTAAAACAACGTAAAAATTAAATATAAAACACATCCGACTTTCATAACCCGGTGGGATTGATTTAAAAAAAAATTGAACTCAGGTTTACATTGCCGTGTCTCTCTCTCCCTGTCTCTCCCCCTCTAACCTTTCATAGCTCTACGTGGCCCCACCGCCGACTCTCCCTTTCTCCCTCTCTGTCTCGACTTCCGGTCTGGAAGGCGGACGTGAGAGGACTCCGCATGCGCAGTGCCGCGGCTTCTCCTGCAGCTGCTCGGGCGCTTCTTCCGGCCTCCCCAGTTCCTGATGAGGTTCAAGCGCCAGGGGTCCCCCTCGACTCCTCAGGCCAAGCGGGACTGACCCTTGACCCCGGAAGTGAACAAGACTTGGACTCTCTTGACCTGTATTTCTGCAGAGGGGCGCGCAGGGGGTGGGGGCCTTAACGATTAATGCTGCCCCCAACTTCTCCAGGGGACCCCCAGGAATTTGAGGCGGACTCTCCTCCCCACACACCCCTCGCCTTTAGCACTCCCGTCCCGGGAGAGGCTCCCATGGCCCAGGTGTGGAGGGTCAACTCCCTCTAGGAAGTGTTGGGGATCTGGTCACCATTGCTGCCTGGGACCCCCTTTTGGGGGGCAGTCTCCAACCCCAGGGGTATCCCCAGTCCTTGTGTGGCTACGCCTGGGTCCTCCTCGGGGCACCCCCATGGCGTGAGTGGCAGGGGGGAAGAGAAGCCAGAGAAGGAGGAGCCAGACGGGGGGGTCCCGAGTCGGGGGGGCGCATCTACAGCAGCCCGCCAGCCCTGCATGGGCGGCCCGGGCCCGCGGTGAGTCATTTCCAGGCTGGGAAGGGCTCGTGGGCAGTCCCAGCCAGGACCCCAGAGGGGCAGAAGAGGGTTCTGGAATACCCAGCCCTTCTTCCATATCATGGGACTCAAGCTGCCTTAATGAAGGAACCTGGGAGCGCCAGCTGGGCAGTGGTGTTCCCTCTGGAGGAGGGCGACGAGGAGGAAGAGGAAGAGGCGGCCCCACCGTGGATATGGGGTCGCAGGTCCTCCAGATCTTACGCCAGGGCGTCTGGGCTTCGCTGACCGGCGGCTGGTTCTTCGACCCGCATCAGAGCACCTTCTCCAACTGCTTCCACCTCTACACTTGGATCTTTCTGCTCATCCTCCCGTTCCTGCTGTACATGGTGAGTCTGGGAGCCGTTGGCCGGCCTAGCAAAGGGGTGTCGGAATGTCTGGGTTTGTGGGGTAATTTCTGTAGCTGTTTCCCCTGGGCTCTCTTTCTGAAAGACGTGCCTCCTTCCAAAGTTGTGCTCACGCCTAAGACGCCTCTTCTCTCCTCTTTAACTTCCTGTTTCTTTTGCCTTCCTCCAAGACACATAAAAATGAAGCTTGGGCCCCTGCCCGATTTTAGCAAGTCCGTGGAAGGTGCTGCTAAGAGGATGCTAGTCTGTCTCATCTCTGTCTCATGACTGTGCTGCCCTCAATTCTCCAATCAATGCTGTGTGGCTGCTTACTCCACCCTTCACTTGCTTTACCCATCTTTTCCCCAGAGGGATTTCTCGACCTCAGCATTTCCTGTGGAGCCAAGACAGTTCTGATTACCCAGTTACATTTCCCAAAGTGATGCAGTGCTCAGTGTTGGATGTAACATCTTGGGAAATGTAATTTGGCTGATACCTGTCACGAAATGAGGGCAGCATACGGGGAAAGAGATGAATTAATGAGTCTTCCTGCCAACAGGAACAACACTAACAATTCTGAGGGCAGAAACAATGGAAACAATGGCATTTGATATATATTGAGGGTTATAATAGTTTAGCAGTGGCCCCTTTTGAGCCTCCTGTCTGGTTGGTGCCCGGAATGTGGGGTTCCTGAAACCAGCCCCCTTGCACGATGGCGAAAAGAAACTGCAGATATAAGAAAATTCCAGTGCATTAAGGAATCGATAAGGACACTGAAGGTTCTGGAAAGGTTGGCTTCTTATATCAATTAATTGCCATGACTGTTCAGAGTTTGGCTTTCATAGCCTGGGTTAAAGCTGCGTTGCTTTTCCAAAATGAGGAGTTGGAACAGGGAGATAATAAATCTTCGGTTGAATTTCAAGGCGAGCGAGAGAACAGCTGAGCGCTTCGCATTTCGGTTTCAGGAAGGCAAAATCAAACACTGAATGGGTACTGCACATTGCTGAGTATATGGCAGTGTTTCTCAACCTCAGCAACTTTAGGACGTGTGGACTTCAACTCCCAGAATTCCCCAGCCAGCCATGCTGGAATTCTGGGAGTTGAAGTCCACACGTCTTAAAGTTGCCAAGGTTGAGAAACACTGGTATGTAGAGTGGAAAGTTTTCTTCCTTTGGACCCAAAGTTTACTTCTTCCTTACAGTTCTGAAGGGCAGCTGTTTTTCCAACATGGGCACCTTCCAGATGTGTGGAATTCTACTCCTAGATTTCCCCAACCAGCATGACTATTGCTGAAAACTCTGAGATGCAAATAAATAAAGTGATGTCTGCCAATCTGGATGGTACCCAGATTAGGGAAGGCTTTTCTAGGAAAAGAATCCCTCTCAAAACAGGAGCCAACCTGTGTTGTTGATGTTTTTATTAGAAATGTCTGATTTTGTAGAAACAAGCCGAGGGCTGACTCTTGATGATAAGTTAAATATGTGAGTGCGTGTCTTAAGTATGTGAATGCGAGGCTTGGATCAACCTCTTCCACATTTTAAAAAGGATTTTTTTTTAGGGGAAATACAATAGTCCTCTTCAAATAACTGGAAGGATGTTGCACAGAGGAAAGTTGAGACTTGTTCTCTCTTGTTCCAATAGTGGGTTTTAGTTACAGGAAGCAGATTCCAATTGAATGTTAGAAAAAAAACTTCTGGACAGTAAGAGCAGTTGGACAGTGGCAACAGTGGCCTAGAGAGGTGTTAGGTTCCCCTTTAGATATTTTTGAGCCGAGACTGGACAGATATTTCTCAGGGTTACTTTGATTTGAGTTCCTGCCTTGACGATGAGGTTGGATTCTGTGACCCGAATGGCATCTTCCAGCTCTCTGTTTCTCCACCACCCCTGAGCGGTATTCATGGAAGGATCAAAGCAATAAAAACAAACGGCCTTTTCCCGTGAACTGGGGTCTGAGTGAAAATGTCCTTTACAGAGTTGTGAAGCCAGGAGAAATTTCTAGGAGCTACAGGGAAAGGGGAAGGGACGAAGTCAGACCAGGAATGCACGTCTAATCTGAAATCTACTTTCCTGTAGTGACCCAGCAGAATTTCTTTCTAAGAACTCCCAGAACAGGATGTGGTATGACAGGACTCTCTCCTTTGCAGCAATGGGTGCTAAGAAGACTTCTGCAACCGAATGGTTGCCCCTCTCAAATGATAGCCCATTCCCCAGATGCTGTGGTCCTGATCAACTTCCCCTACATTTTACTTTTTCAAAATGCATCGCTACCTAACGTTTCCTCTAAACCGGTTTTCCCTTGTTTGGGTGCACCGCAGAGGCGGACCTCAACTCCCAGAATTCCCCACCTAGCACAGTATGGAGGGCTAAACCCTACCCATCCGGAGGGCGCCCAGGTTGCTGATCGTTGGAGGAGGAGAGGGCAAGGCCTGAATGCTGAAAGACACGAAGCTGTGGCATTTTATTCAATTGAAGAAAATGCAGAAACAGAAGAAAGACAGCCCTGATTTGTTAACTGCTTCATTCAGGTTGCTTTCCCGGACTCTGCGCCAGGATTTTGAGGTGCATTGGAGAATAATAAATAAATGCACAGGATGGAGTTTATTTATCGGCTTGTTTTATTATAAGTATTTATATGTCCCCGACTCCTTAGAACTAGGCAGAAATAAAAACAGAACAAATAAAAGCAACTGTGCCCCATTGCAATCCCTCCTGACTACCATCTAGATGGGGTTGTCCTTACCAAAAACCCTTGGAAGAGGGGTTTTAAATCTCTTCCTGAATCTCATCAGATTGAAGAACCTCCTGGTCTCTGGGAACAAGCTGTTTCCAAGAATGCCAGTCTAACCAGGGCATGGGAACCCACGGCATCCCTCCTTTGGGTGGGCAGATGCCACCTTGAGGAGACAGTGGACCAGTGTTTCTCAGCCTTGGAGACTTTACGTTTTGTGGACTTCAACTCCCACAATTCCCCAGCCAGCCATTAGGGATGACAGCCGGGTGAGCTGGAATGTTGGCTTCTGTTTGCGACTCTTTTACAACTAGGGCTGGTTCTTGTTGTGCGATTACAGCAACTCTTGCCTCCTCCCAGTTCTTCCCAGTCCAGATTTGTTCTGGAGGAAGTGGTCCCCAAGCATTCTTTCCAGTTGTTTGACCGAGTAGGGTGGAGATGCTCCCTCTGTGGGTTAGAAGGGCTGATTGTAAGAACGTGCCTTCCTCCCGGTCCCTGGGGCAAAGGGTGGCTCGGCGGGATGCGGCAGAAGAGCTCAAATGGGAGATTTGAGCCGCCTGGTTGGAGATGCAGGAGGAGGCGAGGCGCATCCGTCGACGTTTCGCAGCTCTTGCGCTAAAATAGGTGTGTGAGTGACGTGTCGCTGCCAACAGCGGTTGCTCGCTGAGCTGCAATGTTGCAAGTCGGAAGGCTGCAAACAACCAGAATCCTAAGCAGGAAAACATCTAGAAGAATCTCGGAGGCTAAGGGAGGCAAGTCGGAGTGTGGCCCAGCTTTGACTCTGCTGATGGGGACGGCTCCCTGGGTCTTTCCAATCGGCTGCTGAGAGCATCAGAAGTCTCTGGCTGGGTCAGGCCAAGGCCCCATGCATTCCCACATTTGGGGTCTCGGAGACTGGCCAGGAAGCTGAAAAAAAAAAGCAGAGCAGAAGAATTGGCTGTCATCTTCCACGGGTGCAGGTGGCATTCACAATACAGGTCGTCCTCACTTAACAACCATTCATTTAGTGACAGTTCGGACTTACAACGGTGCTGGGAAAACCAACTTACGACCGATCCTCACACTTATGACCGTTGTAGCGTTCCCCCCAGTCACGTGATCACGATTTGGGCGCTTGGCAACCGGTTCACATTTATGACCATCACAGCGTCCTGTGGTCACGTGGTTGCCATTTTTGACCTTCCCGGCTGGCTTCTGGCAAGCAAAATCAGTGGGGAACCACGTCATTCGCTTAATGACCACACGATCTGCTTAACAACCATGGTGATTCGCTTAATGACCGCCACAAAAAGGTCGTAAAATTGGGTTGGATTCGCTTCATGACTGCTTTGCTTAGCAACTGAAATTCCAGGCCCAATTGTGGTTGTTAAGTGAGGACTACCTGTACAATACATATGAATACAACACATTCTATGGTTTAGATATGCATTTGGTAAAAAAAGAGGATAGCTTGTCAGTATCCTTTGTATCTTCTGTATACTGAGGCTGAGCTGCAGCAGAGCACTGTGTTGTCTTTCTGGAACACCTTTCAGATCTCCGTGAGTTAATAAAACAATCTTTGAATCCTGAATTTCATCCTTCTCCAGCTTCCCTTGGCATGAAAGGCAACAGCAATTTTCTTGCCCTTCATGTCTGTATACCTGACTTGAAAACCATCTGGGTGACGCTCTAGAGCAGTGTTTCTCAACCTCGGCAACTTGAAGATGCGTGGACTTCAATTCCCAGAATCCCCCAGCCACCCATGCTGGCTGGGGAATTCTGGGAGTTGAAGTCCACACATCTTCAAGTCGCCAAGGTTGAGAAACACCGCTCTAGAGCTTCATGCCACCCATCAAGTGTGACTTTGTAGGCTTAAAGCTTGAAAACGTTAACCTCTCGATATCAGCACCAGTCAAAGGATGGCTTCTTTGCAGTTGCTAGGCGGTTTTTCCATGTTTGGAAGTCCTGCTTCCGAAAAAGCATTCTGTGGAACTCGGACATTGCTTCTGCTATCTTGAAGATAACTTGGTTTCAGAGACACAGTGCTAGGTGGAATCTGTTTGAATTAAGACACCAGGGAGGGAGCCATTTTTCATCGGTGGCCCAGTTCAGTTTCGGCGATGCAGAGAGAGAGGGGGTGTGTTTGCTGGACTTCGGACACCGTATTTACTTTGCGACCTCCTCCTCTGGCAGGTGATGCCCCCCAGTATTATGGTAGCGGGAATATACTGCACCGTGGTGGCCGTCTTCTTCACTACGGTCAAAGCCATCAACTACCGTCTGCACACCATGTTCGACCAGGGGGAGATAGTGGAAAGAAATTCGGCTCTAGCGGAGGCTGGCAAGGCCGAAGACAGAGCTGCTGCTGACGAGGACAATTTGGCCAGGTGAGTAAAGGCAACAAGTAGAACAAAACCTGCTAGTTTGGGGAATACAAGTTAACATTTTCTGTAGCTTGAATCATGTCAACTGGATTTCTATTTTCTCAGTGGAAACGTTTCGCTCCTTATCCAAGGAGGAGCGAAACGTTTCCACTGAGAAAATAGAAATCCAGTTGACATGATTCAAGCTACAGACAATTCCACCTGGATGACTGAGAACCTTCATAGACACAAGTTAACATTCTTTGTTTGCCTGCGTGCTCTGTGGCCGGGCTCATGGCTCGGACTAAGTTATGGTGTGGTTTGCTGGGTTTTATGCCAAGCCATTAAAACAAACCACGACTTTGCACAATGTACAGGTAGTCCTTGCTTAACAACCATTCGTTTAGTGATGGTTCGGACGTACGACGGTGCTGAAAAACTGACTTACTACCGGTCCTCACACTTAGGACTGTCACAGCGTCCCCATGGTCATGTTATCACAATTTGGGCGCTTGGCAACTGGTTCACATTTATGACCATCTCAGTGTCCAGTGATTGCCATTTTCGACCTTCCCGGCCAGCTTCTAACAAGCAAAATCAGTGGGGAACCCCGTGATTTGCTTAACGACCACGTGGTTTGCTTAACGCCCGCGGTGATTTGCTTAACGACTGCCACAAAAAAGGTAATAAAAGTGGGTCAGATTTGCTTAATGACCACTTGCTTAGCAACCAAAATTCCGGTCCCAATTGTGGCCGTTAAGTGAGGACTACCTGTATAGATCAGTGTTTCTCAACCTTGGCAACTTTAAGACGTGCGGACTTCAACTCCCAGAATTCCCCAGCCAGCCAAAGTCCGCACGTCTTAAAGTTGCCAAGGTTGAGAAACACTGGTATAGACCCATCTTCTGTCTGGAATGCAGGATTCTTTTCGGAACCTTGCGTGAGCCAGGCTGAAATCTTTGTCAAATGGGATAACCTGTTTCAGATTCATAGGGTGTTTGCATTTTAAGCCTTTAATCGGGGAAGGGGGTGGAAGCTCTTTCAGCGTTGCTTCCTTTTGGGGTATCCACATGAGCAGGACCTTTTTTATCCGCTGAATCGTGTGCTCTTTTCACGCCTGGCCTTAAGGTTCTCCACCTTAAGGGCCAGAATCTATTCTCCCCCCCCCCCCCCCCCAGATCTGGAAAACAGATCAGTGAGAGCAACTGAATGTTCTCTACCTCAGCGGTCCCCAACCTTTTCAGCACCAGGGACCAGTCGTGGAAGAGAATTTTTCCACGGACCAGGGGGGCGGGGTTTGCAGGCGGGAGCCAATCGTGCGCACCGGGGGGCGGGGTTTGCAGCCGGGAGCCAATCGTGCAGACCGGGGGGCGGGGTTTGCAGGCGGGAGCCCCGCGGCCCACAGGTTGGGGACCCCCGCTCTAGCTTACAGAATAATTTCCGGCCTGGTACAAAGAAGGTGGTTCTGAGGTGTGGAAGCCTGTATCTTTTGCTTTCCCCTGCGCAGCCATCCCAGGTGCAATTCGACTTATTTTTTCTTTAATTGGGCTCTGCCTCCCCGCTGCCTCCTCTCTTTCTCTGCAGGGACCCCGGGGGAGTGGAGATGAGCGTGTTCCGCAAAGTGAGTTCCACCCCGCCGGTGAGATGCAGTTCGCAACATTCTGTCTTTGGCTTCAACCAGGTCATGGTAAGGGTGAGAAAGTTCTGTCCAAATGATGCAACCTTGCCCCGTCCTCTCGTGGGTCAGGCCTTGCCTCGTTTCAGTGCTCTTCAACGAGACATTTCAGCTGTGCCCTAGTACAAATCAGACGTAGATTTTTTTCCCCATCCCGTGTTCCATAATAATTATTTTGACCACAAGCAGATATCCTCCACTGTTGATAAATTTCATAGACCTGGGGATATAGTTAAGCAGCAGCTCATTTCAGGTCCAAACCTAACGCTACTAGGATAAACCCAAACTATATCCACTAATCTCAAACATCCAGATTAAATTTCCCAAAAAGAAGATCGTAATCCTCCATATTATGCATCCTCAGAGGGGCCCAAGAAATGCAAAATCGATATTGGTGGTAGTTGTGACTGCTTGTTTCATAGCTTTTAAAACATTTTGCCATTGACTTAAAAAGACAGGTATTTGCATGAATTTTTCCACAAGTGATGCAGAATAAATACTGTATTAACATAAAAAGAAAGATAATTCCCCCCCCCTCCTCTGGGACTCTAAAATTGAAGGATCATTGAGGGTCTGGTAGGAAGATAGTAATGCAAGTAGATGAATTGTTCTGTGGAGTCCTTGGTGATCTCTGAGCCTTGTTGTTTTGCCTTGCACGCTTATACTAAATTCAGGGTCATGTGGCTGAGAAACCTCTTTTAATTTAGGAACACACAGGCTGAGTTGACACAACATACTAGATTGGATCCAAATGGGTAGTTTGTCATTCAGTAGGTTGTGCAAAACCCAAGCTGTTTCAGGGAGTTGTGTGAACCAAATCATTCACGGTAAACCATCGTTTGGCTTGATTATTTATTATATTGATTGGTTTGTTTGGGCTTCAGATGGTTTGTGGACACAGCAATTGCAAGATTAGTTAATTTCCGTGGTTTGAGGGGTTCGCGTGTACTGGGAACCCAGCTCCAAAGTTTGGCATTTCTGAAGCACCGTTAACCTTGGGTGCAGGGAATTCAAATATCTTATTTATAAATCAAATAAAAAGCTCACTGATAAATCAAATATAACAAGCTCCTTCCTGCTCCCACTGACCTTTGTTCTGCCCGGGTTGGGATTTTCTGTGCTATGGGTAGTCCTTGCTTAACAACCATTCATTTAGTGATGGTTCAGACTTACAACAGTGCTGAAAAAACTGACGACCTATCCTCACATTTATGACCATTGCAGCATCCCTGTGGTCATGTGATCACCATTTTCGACCTTCCTGGCCAGCTTCTGGCAAGCAAAATCAATGGGGAAACATGTGATTTGCTTAACGACCACATGGTTCACTTAACACCCGCAGTGATTCACTTAACGGCCACCACTAAAAGAGGTCGTAAAATCGGGTTGGATTTGCTTAATGACCGCTTTGCTTAGCAACCGAAATTCTCGTCCCAGTTGTGGTCATTAAGCTGTACAGTACTTTGCAATGGGCTGTAGATGGAGCCCTTCCAAGCCAACCTGAAAAAATTGGGAGCGGAACATGGTCCTGCTGCATGGAGATCTTCCTGCCATTCCTTCCCCGCATGATTCTTTTCGGGAAACTGAGGTTTGCTTCCTGTTCTCTTTTGCCTCCTAGGACTTGCTGCCCCACCTGGAAGACGGAGGGCCAGTCCGAGGTGAGCAGCGGGAAAAGGCAGGGGCCACGGTCTCCCCCCGGCTGAGGCTGGGTAGAACCAGCCTGCTTTCCGTTAGGAATGGGAGGGGGAAAAATCTCTCCTGCTGTGGTTTAGAGCAGCGGTTGGCAAACTACAGCCCACGGGCCAAATCCGGCCCGCTGTCTGTTTTTATACGGCCTGTAAGCCAAGAATGGACAGGCTGGCGGGTGGCAGATTGCCAGGCCCAAGCTTCAGCTGAGCTCTCAGGATGAGGGCTGGTGGTGGGACGTCCTAGGCAGTGGCCTGCCTGCCAGCTGCGCCCACGGAGGAGGGTGGAATCTGGCCCTTTAGAGAAAAAGTTTGCCAACCTCTGATTTGAGCAGCGTTTCTCAACCTTGGCAACTTTAAGATGTATGGACTTCAACTCCCAGAATTCCCCAGCCAGCCATGCTGGCTGGGGAATTCTGGGAGTTGAAGTCCACACATCTTAAAGTTGCCAAGGTTGAGAAACACTGATTTAGAACATGGCCGCCCTGTAGCTAAAGGAAGGATGTTGGTGGGAAGGTCTGGACAAAGTCTCCGTCAAGGTCGTCTTCTCCCGCAGACATCAAAGAGCTTGTGCGAGAGCAGGGAAGCAACAACGTCATCGTTACAGCCGCTGACCGAGACATGCTTCAGTGCTGTTCCCCAGAGAATCATGGTAGGTTCTGGAGCCTTGGGAAGTGGGGTTGGAAAAGGGGGAGGCATTGAGCAAGGTGGGGAAAAAGGTTTGAAAGGCAAAAACTGCCCTCTGGTACGGGCAGCGTTTCCTTCCTGTACGAACTGCCTAGCCATTCTTCTCATTCTCATTATTTGATATCTGCTACGTGTAGTGCAAGGTCTGTTTTTCCCTACCGCAACAAACTTGTGAGGGGGGCTGGGCTGGGAGTGGCTTGTTCCCAATCAGCTTCTGTAGCTGTGGGTGGATTAGAACTCAGCTCTCCTGGCCCTAGTCACCTAACAACCCCCACCACCACCCTGGGTTTGGGGCTAAGAGGGAGGGACAGGCCCAAAGACCCCGGGGAGCTTTTGTGATTGAGCAGGGTTCGGATTAGGCTCAACACCCCTTAAAAAGAATGAATAATAATACAATAATGAATGGTAAAATTCATTATTTTGTAAAAATTAAAATTGTAAAAAAATATAAAATTGTAAAAGTGGGGGCGCGATGGCTCAGTGGTTAAGACGTCAGGCTTGTCGATCGGAAGATCGCAAGTTCGGAGGTTCGAATCCCTAGCCCTGCGTGCGGAGTGAGCTCCCACACTAGCCCCAGCTCTTGCCAACCTAGCAATTCGAAAGCATGCAAATGCAAGTAGATGAATAGGTACCACTTCGGTGGGATGGTAACAGCGTTCCGCGGGCGTCATGCTGGACCGCGGAAGCGTCTTCGGACAGCACTGGCTCTTCGGCTAAGAAACGGAGATGAGCACCGGCCCCTAGAGTCGGACACGACTGTGCAGGGGAAAACCTTTACCTTAATGAATTGTAAACTGCCCAGAGTTGCTTGCAAGATGGGCGGTGCAGAAATGTGAGAAATCAATAAAATAAATAACCGTTTTACAAGACGCATCCGTATCATTGGCGGCTCCCACCCCCACCCCGGGTTCCGCGGGGCTGGGGCCACTGTCACAAAGGCCTTTTTCCTTGCAAACACGAGCCTAACCTTGTCTTCTCTGTTGGGCCCTTCTCCAGCTGATCCCCCAGCGGCATCTGCGGACGTGGAAGGCCCCAAGGCCAGCCTGCTTTCCATTGCCAAGGGAGATCTGCCCGCTAACCTCAGGAAGCAGCCACCGCCTCTCCCGCTCCAGACTTCTGTCCAGAGCACCGATTCCTCAGAGCAGTCTCCCCCGGCCAGGCCGGGGTCACAGGCCCCACGCTGGACCCCCAGCGAGTCGGAGAGCGTGGGGGACACCCCGCTCAGCCCCCTCCTCAAGAGCAGCTTGAGCGAAGAGCTCGGGCACAGCTTTCTCAGCCTGGCCCTGCCGGAGACCGGCAGCCACGGCCGGCGGGAGCAGCGCCACTCCGGGGCGGAGTACCAGGCCCTGGAGCCACGGCCAGAATGTCCCCTGAAGGCCGGCTCGTCCGACAGCTGCTTCAGCGGCACCGATAAGGAGACCCCCAGCACCCTGAGCAGCTACCGCAGCGAGAAAACCGACTCTACCCACCTGGACAGCCCCTCCCTGGGGCCAGGTCCCGAAGAGGGGGCCCCAGGGGAGGAGGCCGGGCCCTGCTCCTCTCCCCCGGCGGACGGGGGCAGCGACACGGACACGGACGCCCTCTCCGACAGCGAGCTGCTGCGCCCCCCCGAGCCGGCGTTCCTGGGAGAGCTGAGCTTCGACACCCAGAACACCCTCAATTCCCTGGAGACGGTCGAAGGGGACGCCGAGCCGTGGGGCGGCCTCGAGCCAGAGCAAGTGGTCCGGCCGAAGGACCCGGGCCCGAAGAGCCGCCACCGCCTCTCCCGGAAGCACGGCGGCGCCTACCTGCCCATGCACGCCCTCCTGGATGGCACAGCCTACGCCGAGGGCCTTTTCGCCGACGCGGACTCCAGCGACGGCAGTGACGTCAGCCGGGCGTCCAGCCTGCACTCGCAGCCCAGCTACGGCTCGGACAGCTCTTCCAGCACCTCCTGCTACTCCCCCGAGCGCCACCCCCCGGCCCAGCATCGCCGGCCAGGCCTCCCGGGGGCCGAGACCAAGCCCCTGCCGCCGCCGGACAGCTCCGCGCTGCCCCCCAAGCCCTCTCACTACGCCCGGCGCACCGGGAGCGCCACTAGCGCCAAGACCCACGCCAGGGTGCTCAGCATGGACGGCGGCAACCAGCTGGCCGAAGGGAAGGCTCCAGGTGCCCTCGCTGTCTCCAAGTCGGACCTGGAGTCCCACGCGGGGGGGCTGGCGGGGGAACAGGAGCTGGCCAGCACCGTGCGCAGCCAGTCGGCCAACCAGCCTGGCTGGCGGGGGGAGTTGCAGGCCGAGGGGGCCATCGGAGGAGGTGAGGCTCCGGGGCGCTGCTCTTCTCCCGTTCCTGGAAGGAGCTGGGTTAGGGCCAGGGTCCCTGTTTACACAGGCCAGATTAGGGCTAGGTTCTACTTTGGTGGACGGATCAAGGCCCCGGCTGGAAACCAGGAGTCTGAGAGTATCCGTGGTTCTTAAGCTGTGTGACCCAACTACCCCTTTTCCTGGTCTTGAATAATGTCATTACCCCCAGGAAAAAAAAAACAGACTGTTGTTTTGCAGAAATGTGCCACCCAAAATTGCTCTTGTGGCTGCATTTTGAACCAGTTGTAGCTTCCGGATACTCTTCAAGGGTAGCCCCATGTAGAGCGCATTGCAGTAGTCTATACGGGTGATGACTAGGGCATGAGTGACTGACCGGAGGGCTTCCCGATCCGGGAAGGAGCGTAACTGGTGCAGAACACAAAGTTGAGCAAAGGCCCTCCTGGCCACCACTGCCCCCAGTTACCCCTAGTTTAAGAGCCCCTGCTTTGCATAATCAAAGCCGGAGCAATAAAATAAAGAAACAGATGATCTCCATCCAGAAAGCTATACAGAACAGGACAAAATGCTACGAGAAACAAAATCTTACAAGCACTCCCCCATCTCTCAGTCCCAAAGCCCGGGAGAATAGCCAGGTCTTTAGTGCGCTCAGAACACCAATGGGGGGGGGGGCATACAGATCTCGGGGGCCCACGAGGCCAGAGGGCAGGTGCCGCCAGGGAGAAGTTGGTACCTTCCATCCCCTTTGCGGTTTTTCGTGCGCATCCTGATGACCGCCGGCAGCCCCATCTGCCTGCTTTGGCTTCTGCTTTCGGGCCGCCTCGAATGGCAAGCGCAGCGCATGGCGCTAAGCGGATTGCAAGAAAAGCCGGGCGAGTCGCTCTTTACAGTGCAGCCCCGCAACTCTGGCGTTGCCTCTTCTCTTCCAGCTGCCCCCGGGGAGGAGCTGTCCAAGTCAGAGCAGTCCGGCGGCGTGAAGCGCACGCAGGCGATGCGACGGAGGCACAACGCGGGCAGCAACCCGACCCCGCCGTCTTCCGTCATGGGCTCCCCACCGAGGTACGCCCTCCCTTCTGCAAACGGCTCGGCCTTTGCCCCGTGGCTGCTGCCCGGCCTCTCACCCCCGTCCTTTGTGCAGTTTGCAGGACCTCCAGCGGGGCCGAGCCGCCTCCCACTCCCGGGCGCTGACCCTGCCCTCGGCCCTTCAGTTTGCCAGTTCCCTTCTGCTGCCCCGCGGTGCCATCCACGAAGCCTGCAACTTTGATGACACCTCGGAAGGGGCAGTCCACTACTTCTACGACGAGAGCGGTGAGTGGGGCCGCTTGTTCGGGAGGACAGTCCTTGCAGCTCCATTAATGGGTAGGGTACTTGTAGTCCTCCCCAAGTTGCTAAACTACAACTCCCAGCATCCCTCACTCTTGGCTGTGTTGATTGGAGCAAGCCCTGTTGCACACCATTCACCATTTGTGGACCGTATTATTAGCAATTGCATTTACTGGTAGTCCTCGACTTACGACCACAATTGGGACCAGAACTTTGGTCACTAAGTGATGCAGTCATTAAGTGAGGCATCACGTGACTGCACCCACTTTACGACCTTTTTGCCACGGTCATTAAGTGAATCAAATAATATAAAAAAACCCTCACCCCAAAATACAATAGAAGCTACTCAGGATGGTAGAACAGTCTCCTTTGAGCGCAAAGAAGTAAAATCAACTGTCAGAGTCCCCTTGGTTCTTCTCCTCCTTGTGGTTCTGCTGCTGACACGAAGTAATGGCTTGACGGATTCAGGCCGGTACTTTCAGGGAGCCGGGGCGCTTCCAGTTCTTGGAGAGACGCGTGGGATAGGACAACGTTTCGGCCAAAAACTAGAGATAGTTAATTTTATTTAAGATCGACTCCAAAGATGAATGCTTGGGGGTGGGGGAAGCATCTGTTTCTAACATTGCATGCTCTGCCCATACAGGTAGTCCTTGCTTAACAACCATTCGTTTAGTGACAGTTCGGACTTATGATGGTGCTGGAAAACCTGATTTACAACCAGTCCTCACACTTATGATCGTCGCAGCGTCCCCACAGTCTTGTGATCACGATTTGGGTGCTTGGCAACCGGTTTGCATTTATGACTGTTGCAGCATCCCGTGGTCATGTGATCACCATTTTCAACTTTCGCCACCGGCTTCTGGCAAGCAAACTCAATGGGGAACCACATGATTCACTTAACGACCACGGAGATTCACTTAATGACTGCCACAAAAAAGGTCATAAAATCAGGTCGGATTTGCTTAATGATTGCTTCGCTTAGCAACCGAAATTCCGGTCCCAATTGTGGTCATTAAGCAAGGACTACCTGTAATCACATACTTCGTAGTGTTACTTAGTATGGATTCTTTCCCAGTCCTCTCCTATTTTTTGGATTAAGGTAGAGATGCATTTTCTAGGTTTTTTTTTTTTAATGGGCCCATCAATTTCTCTGCCCAAAAGGAAATGCTTGCAGCAGGAGTCTCTTACTCTGTCCACTTCTCTCTTTCCCCCCCCCTTCTGTCCAGGAGTCCGACGCTCCTACACTTTTGGGCTTGCGGGGGGCGGCTACGAGAACCCGGTGGGGCAGCAGCTTGGCATGGAACATGCCACCAACAGCGGCTGGTGAGTCTCCGTTTTCGCTGCCAAACTGTTCCTCCGGAGGAGGTTGGCAAGAAGGGTTCCAGCGGCGGGTGGTGCACTTGGGAAGCGTTTCCAAAAAGTGATGCAGCATGCATGTGCCAGATGTTTTGTGCCCGAACCGTTCTGTGCATGGGGCACCTGGTGTTGGGCAGTCTGCATCAGAGTGGAAATGCATGGGCCTTGCAGGTTTTGGTCCATGCACGGGACGTTTCGTTTCAGAGAAACCATGTCGGAATGAAAATGCATATACTTAGGGTGCTTTTAGTATTTATTTATCTGTTAAATAAATTGATATGGCGGCCCATCTCGTATACGTGATGCTGGCTGACTGGCAATTCAAAACAATAAAAACAATAACCAACATTGCCGATAACATAAATAGCATAAAATAGCAGCCGGGAACACTCGGAACATCCCCCAATCTACACAACCAGGAAACATAATGATTGACCAGGGTCCAGGTCAGTGGCAAAACCAGGTCTTTTATTGTTGTTCAGTCGTTTAGTCGTGTCCGACTCTTCGTGACCCCATGGACCATAGCACGCCAGGCCTTCCTGTCCTCCACTGTCTCCCGGAGTTTACTCAAATTCATGTTCATTACATCGGTGATGCTATCTAACCATCTCATCCTCTGCCGTCCCCTTCTCCTTTTGCCTTCAGTCTTTCCCAGCATCAGGGTCTTTTCCAGGGAGTCCTCTCTTCGCATTAGGTGGCCAAAGTATTTGAGCTTCAGCTTCAGTATCTGTCCTTCCAATGAGCAGTCAGGGTTGATTTCCTTTAGGATTGGCTGGTTTGACCTCCTTGCAGTCCAAGGGACTCTCAAGAGTCTTCTCCAGCACCACAGCTCGAAAGCATCAATTCTTCGGCGCTCAGCCTTCCTTATGGTCCAACTCTCACAGCCATACAT
Source organism: Charina bottae (assembly GCA_023362775.1). NCBI lineage: Eukaryota > Metazoa > Chordata > Lepidosauria > Squamata > Charinaidae > Charina > Charina bottae. The sequence continues at coordinate 4,728,341 of JALMGJ010000026.1, read as the reverse complement.
TACTACTGGGAAAACCATAGCTTTAACTATACGGACCTTTGTCGGCAAGGTGATGTCTCTGCTTTTTAATATGCTGTCTAGGTTTGCCATAGCTTTCCTCCCAAGGAGCAAGCGTCTTTTAATTTCATGGCTGCAGTCACCGTCTGCGATGATCTTGGAGCCCAAGAAAATAAAACCAAGTCTTTAAGGTTTTGCAAAAGGCCAGCAGGGTTGGGTCATTTATTTCACGCATCGAACACCTGCTTTCAAGTAGACCGTATTGGGACCAAAATACACCTGGTTCGGATGTGGATGGATTACCTAGGCTGGGATAATCCAAATACTTATGTTTTAGAAATCGTAGTTTGCACACAAAACAAAACAGGGCTGTTCTTCTAGATGCAGGCCAAAACACACTTGTTTCTGGCAGAAGTGTTCAAGGGATGGAAAAAGCCAAGGACACCAGAAGGAGAAAAGGGGTGATGCATTTCAGCCTTATCCAGGTGTTCTTTCATCCAAAACGGTTTAGCAGAACTTTCAGAATACAACGGTTTGTCCCAGGTTCTAAGAAAAACTTTCTTTTTGTTTCATACATACCCCCAACATTTATTCCTTTATTTATTTGACTTGCGTGGCCAGCCGTCTCACCTTAGCGACTCTGGCGGCTCACAAAAGTTGAAAAACAGCAATCCAATAAGAGCATGTTTAAAAAGATGCAAACATATAAAACCATCAGTAACCACTTTAAAACAAAGAAAACCATGATGGGCAAAATCCATCCTGGCGTCAGACTCAGCACAGCCATTGTAAAAGCTCCCCACCGTTGCCAGATACATCTTTCAGCTCCTTATTACTAGTGGCTTAAGAGTGCTAACCTAGGATAATTTGGAGGCAGGCTGTGTCTTTTAATGTGGTCCTTGGAATAAATTAAAGACCCTTTTTATGCTGACAGTTGAGGCATGCTGGCAAAAGTGATCAGTCCTTTACATCAGGGGTACCCAACCTTTTTGGCACGAGGGACCGGTTTTGTGGAAGACAATTTTTCCATGGACTGGGGGGCGGGGTTTGCAGATGGGAGCCAACCGCGCGGACCAGGGGGCGGGGTTTGCAGGCGGGAGCCAACCGCGGGGGGCGGGGTTTGCAGGCGGGAGCCAACCGCGCGGACAGGGGGGCGGGGTTCGGAGACCGGCAGGGCAGCCCGGTTCCTAACAGGCCACGGACCGATACCGGTCCACGGCCCGGGGGTTGGGGACCCCTGCTTTACACGAAGTGGGTGGAGGGCCTACAGAAGATTGCTGGTGTGGGAATGCGGCCATCAATAGGAAAGAGGGAGGGTTTAGTCAGGTGGCGCAGCTCTTTCACAGGGACAGCTCTGGTGCTAATTGTCTCCTCGCTCTGTATTTACCCTGGCAGGGACAGGCACTCGCACTCCTCCAGTTTTAACTCCGCCGAAGCTCCCGAAGGCACCCCCGCCCTCTCCCTGCTGCAGCCCCGGCCCGTGGTCTTCCAGGGCATGCAGGTGCGCAGGGTGCCGCTGGAGATCCCTGAGGTGAGGCTTGGAGGCTCGGCGGGCGTGCCTGAGGCTCCTTCGAAGTACGTCTAGGGGTCCGGGGTGGCATAATGCCCGTCTTGCATGCGCAGAATGGTGAGGAAAGATTCAGCGACCCAAAATTCTCAGAACTTAATTGAGAAAGAACGTTTTCTTCATCCCTGAACTGGAATGGTGGACTGATGCCCTCCGGCTAAATCCCGGAATTCCCAACTGAGTATGATTCGCCATGTTGGAGTGGCAGGCCATTTTGGGAACATCCAGAAGATGCCAGGCTCAGTACGACTGCAGTAAATCCCATAATCGTGACGTGGATCTGTGCCTAAGTTTGCGCTCAGACGTTGCCTGCATTTTGGCAGCACAGAGAGTGTGCCATGGCACCTCTTTTATCTGTTTATTTTATTTTTATTTATTTTATTTTCTATCCTGCCTTTATTATTTTTATAAATGACTCAAGGTGGCGAACATACCTAATATTCCTTCCTCCTCCTATTTTCCCCACAACAACCCTGTGAGGTGGGTTGGGCTGAGAGAGTGACTGGCCCAAGGTCCCCCAGCCGGCTTTCATGCCTAAGGTGGGACTAGAACTCTCAGCCTCCTGGTTTGCCATTGGCTCCTTCCTAGGGCTGAGAGAGAGGGACTGGCCCAAGGTCACCCAGCCGGCTTTCATGCCTAAGGCGGGACTAGAACTCTCAGCCTCCTGGTTTGCCATTGGCTCCTTCCTAGGGCTGAGAGATGGACTGGCCCAAGGTCACCCAGCTGGCTTCCATGCCTAAGGCGGGACTAGAACTCACAGGCTCCTGGTTTGCCATTGGCTCCTTCCTAGGGCTGAGAGACAGGGACTGGCCCAAGGTCACCCAGCTGGCTTTCATGCCTAAGGCGGGACTAGAACTCTCAGTCTCCTGGTTTTCCATTGGCTCCTTCCTAGGGCTGAGAGAGAGGGACTGGTCCAAGGTCCCCCAGCCGCTTTTCATGCCTAAGGCAGGACTAGAACTCTCAGGCTCCTGGTTTCTAGCCCGTTGCCTTAACCACTGGACCAAACTGGCTCTTTAGCTATTTGGGTTGAATCTAGAAAATAGGTTAATTCAGGAATCATGATTAGGGTGCTCTGCAAACTCAGCTAGTTGGTCTAAAGCAGTGTTTCTCAACCTTGGCCGCTTTAAGCTGTGTGGACTTCAACTCCCAGAATTCCCCAGCCAGCGAGGGGAATTCTGGGAGTTGAAGTCCACCCAGCTTAAAGCGGCCAAGGTTGAGAAACACTGGTCTAAAGAATGCACTGCACCCATTTATGCCTTCTCTTGGGGCGAAGAAGCAGGGTGGGATAGCAATGTCTCAGCCGGTTGCTCTTTCTCCAGTTTGATCTTCTGGACCAGGAATCCGTCCATGAATCCCAGGAGAACACCTTAATGATCGAGGACAAATGTCACCCCCGGCAGTACTACAAGTTTTGGGTTCTTCCTGGGCACTGGATGCGTGTCCGCTACGACCGGTTGGCCCTGCTGGCTCTGCTGGACCGGTGAGCGCCCAATTCGGTTGCTTTTCTGGGCCAGCTGGGGGCAGAGGCGTCTGTGAACACACAGAGCGTGAGACAGACACGCCTTCTGGACCTGGAGAATGGCTGGCTGGCACCTCCTCACTTTTTAGGCGTCTTTGCAGCCCAAAATAGAACTGAAACCTGCTGGTTCTACTGATTGAGCGGGGTTTGTGGGCACTTCAGACCAAGAAGACAAAGATATGGCCTTCCAGTGTTTCCTCCAGCTATTTGCAGGGGCGTGGGCGGACTACACCTCCCATTGTTCCCAGCCAACAGGTCCAGCGCTGTCGGGACCATCGAATTGGGAAGTTCACTTTAGGCAGCAGTTTTAAGGGAAGAGGCCACCTTGTCTCCTCCTTTGACCCCATCTTTGGGCTAACAGCGTAACGCGCCAATAGAGGAACTCAGAATATCAAAGTTGAAAACGTGAATTTCTGCCGAGCCTTTACAGCAGCCTTTCTCGAACTTGGCAACTTTTGAGATGGGTGGGCTTCAACTCCCGGTCTTCCCCAGCCAGCCGTGCCGTGTGCTTCCGCCCCTCCAGGAATCGCCGAGTGGCAGAGAACGTGTTTGTGGTGTTCCTGGTGGCCCTGGTGGCCTTCCTGGGCTACCTCCTCCTCCTCCAGGGCTTCTTCCAAGACATCTGGGTCTTCCAGTTCTGCGTGGTCATTGCCAGCTGCCAGTATTCTCTGCTCAAGGTGAGGGCGGAGGCTTCTCCGCCAGCCTCTCGGGTTGGACCGTGGTTTCTGTTCCAGTGGATTTCCTTTCATTCCACCCCCCCCACCCCCCGCCTTGCCAGCTGCGGGGGTCTGGGCCAGGAAGGTTCACTGGGGCCCCCGGCAAGAACATGTCGGGCAAAGTCACACACGGCTCTCTTTTCCTTGCTCCTCGACTTTTTGCAGGGCACGCTGTCTGAATGCATCCTGCTAAACACTACGTCAGAAGCGGGTTAGGAAATCAAGCCCATTTAGAAATGCGAGGGTGGGTGTTCGAAGCGCTCTCGCAAAGTGGCTGCCCCCAGTCGGGGCACCCATTCACACAAACTCTGCCCTTGGGCAGAGTGGGCATGCCGCAGGTCCCCTTCATTATGCAGTGTCATCTGATGGGTCCCAGGAAGCTTGCCTTCTCGGTTCTCAGCACCTGCCCTCTGGAGCATCTGCCCCACTTAGTTTTGTCTGGCCTCCACCCTGGCTGTGCTTAAAAGAGGCCTGAAAACACTTGGGTTAGACTGAGGTGGCCGGTCCTGTGTATTTGCACTGTTTTAGAATGGGTGTTTTTTTCTTCCAGACATTTGCAGGGGGGTGTTATTCGTATTTCAGTAATAATTTTATTATATGTCACCCATGGGTGTGGTGTGGTGTGGTATAGGGGTGTGGTGGCTCAGCGGGTAAGACGCCAGGCTTGTCGATCAGAAGATCGCAAGTTCGGAGGTTCGAATCCCTAGCCCCGCGTGACGGAGTGAGCTCCCGCACTCGCCCCAGCTCTTGCCAACCTAGCAATTCGAAAGCATGCAAATGCAAGTAGATGAATAGGTACCACTTCGGTGGGAAGGTAACAGCGTTCCGCGTGCGTCATGCTGGCCACATGACCGCGGAAGCGTCTTCGGACAGCGCTGGCTCTTCGGCTAACAAACGGAGATGAGCACCGGCCCCTAGAGTCGGACACGACTGCACAAATGTGCGGGGGGAACCTTTACCTTTATGTCACCCAGAGGTGCTATGGAGTTGGGCAGCCTTATAAAACAAACACGTAAATGCACCCATTTCCCAGAAGGGAGGCTAGTTAAATTGCTCCGCATCACCCTTCTAGCCCAATCCAAATTCTTTCTAACGTCCCAGCTTATTTTTGCTTTTCTTTCTGAGCAGGCGGGCAGCCCAAGCCATGGGTTCCAGCACACACAACCCCCGGCTGTGTTTGCTTGACAGCCTTAACCTGGGAAACAGGTTCACCGACTCACTTGCTGCGTGCACATAACCTGCAGTGCCCAAAGAAACCAACCGTATGAACGCTTTGCAGAACGGTCTGCGTGCACGTCCCACTGCAGCAGCAACGGCTGGTTTTCTTACAACCCTCAAGTGCCAAAGATGCAGTGTCATTTTAGCGTGCTTATTTCTTTATTTCTTTATCGAATTTATATGGCCGCCCATCTCGCAAAAAGTGACTCTGGGAGGCGTACAACACTGAATTAAAAAACAATAAATACTGAAGCTTAGCCGAGCACTTTGCACAAATCCAGCCGTTCTTTGGTTTTCTAAGGACGGCGGGGGGAGCCCGGTGAGGCCCAGCAGGTTTTGGAGGGGGGGGGGGAAATAAACAAGGAAAAACAGTGTTTTGGGTGGGTGTTGTGCTTTGCAGCGCACCACCTTTCCCTTTCCGTTTTGAAAATCGAGCTTTTCTAAAAATGAAAGCAGGTGGGGCATTGAATTCGGAGAGCACCAAGGATACCTTTACGGGCATATTGCTGCTTGCAAATGATGAGTTGTAAAACCATAATTTTGAACCAGGTTTCTCTTTGATCAAACAGTCAGTTGAAGGTCGTAGAATGATAAGAGTCCCATGTTGTCTTTCCTATATAAACTAAACTTTTTCTGTCTGATACTAATTGGGTTCCAAGAACCTAAGGTTCGTGTTTTAGGAAAAGCCTGCTATTTTTTATTTATTTTATTTTATTTATTTTATAAAAAGCCTGCTATTTTTTTCCTTCCTTCCTTCCTTCCTTCCTTCCTTCCTTCCTTCCTTCCTTCCTTCCCTCCCTCCCTCCCTCCCTCCCTCTTTCTTCTTTCTTTCTTTCTTTCTTTCTTTCTTTCTTTCTTTCTTTCTTTCTTTCTTTCTTTCTTTCTTAGGAAACAATGTATATATAAAAACATCTAAAATTGTGTTTTTCAAACTTGGCAACTTTAAGATGTGTGGACTTCAACCCCCAGAATTCCCCAGCCAGCATGCTGGCTAGGAAATTCTGGGAGTTGAAGTCCACACATCTCAAAGTTGCCAAGTGAAAAACACTGATCTAAAAGATATAACAGACCGGAAGAGCAAAGTAATAAGAAAAAATCAAAACAAAGCAAGCAAAAGAACAAATGGGGCTCCACAATCACCCTGTCCCTAAGTCCAATGAATAATAGAACAATCATATATATGTCTGATAATTTAAATTCTTCCCAGAGTTCTTCCTACGAGTCCAATCCCCTTGCAGTTATCCCCAACTTGTGCCCTCTGCTTGTATGTTAAACTGCCCCAAATTTTTTAAAATTCTGGCTAATTTAAACAGCATATCGATGCTACTATACATCCGTCCCCTTGTTCTCAACTCATTTCATCAGGTTTTGATTTTGAGTTGGCCTAGTAGAGCAAAATACTTTTTTTTCCAAGTTGAAATGTTCTGTCGGAGTGGGGGGGTTGCATTTTGCAAAAGAGAATGGCAGATAAGAGAGGGGTGTTCTTGTGGCTCTTGGTTATAACAGACTCCTGCCTATTACAAAGGCCTTTTGCAGAGAGTTTGGTGAGGAAGATTTTAATTGCAAAAAAACTGCATTGGGGGCTTGACATTGGAATTTTATTTAATGTGTACATTTTTTAATGTTTATTTGATCCATATCAAGTCTGGTAAATAAAGCAGGATATACATTTGTATCACAAAATTAGTAAGATGGGAATGATTTGTCAAGGCTAGCAACTTTCACGCAGAAAGCCCCAAGTAGGGTTGGTATAGTGGTTGGACTATGGCTAGAGGGTCCTGAGTTCAAATCTCCATCCATGGAAGGTCCCTCGCTTGGGCCACTCATTCCCTTTCTGCCCACCTACCTCACAGGGTTGTTGGTGGGAAAAGTAGGAGGAGGGATGGCTGTGTACATCCCCTTGAGCTCCTAAAGGAACAATGAGATGCAAATCAGATTAAATCACCGCTGGTTGGTGGCTGCTGGTCAGCGCTGATCATATTAGATCAGATGGATCAATAATAGCCCAATATTAGACAGCTTTTTATATTGCTAATTCGGCAAGGAAGGGGGTTGCAGAGAGAAATTGGCAAAGGGGAGCCTCTTTTTTTTAAATAATTTTTATTAGAGATTTTCACATCAGTAAAAGATAAGACATGAAATTATATAGAGTGGAATTAAGAAAGAAAGAGAAATAAAAGAAGAAATAGAAAGGACAGTGCAGGTAGAAAAAGAAAAGAAAAGAGAAGAGAAGCAACTTCTGATCTTCTTGTCGTGGCTAGGCGAAGAACGACGCTGAGCCCCAGAGATAAGCTCTAGATCTTTATTCTCTACCTTACACAGAATCTTGCCAAACTGAGCCACACTGAACAGTTCACTGGGAAAAAAACCCAAGCAGGCTAAGGCGGGTCCGGCCTGATTCTCTTGGATGGCTGCCCAAGGTCTTCCGTGCTATGAAAGCGCTTCTCACCCTGGAAAGCGCCCCCTCCTTTTTCTCCCGCAATCTCCATAACACTGCTTTCTCCCCCAGAGAGACATTCCATAACACTTCTTTACCGCAGTTACAAACAACTTCATTCTCTCTCCTCCCTCTTTAAAGTAACAACATGGTTCACTTCTTCCCATATTCAGTCCTTTCCAATCAGCAAATCCGTCAATCACCAATTCATTTTTTGCCCCCATTTTCAGCAAAAAGTCCGTAAGAGGTTTCCAGTCTGCTATAAAAGTAATGGGGGGGGGGGTTTTCTTTTCTGTCTTGGTCCAACCTTCTTGCGAGGTAGACACAAGATTAACCGCCCAGAGTCCCTCTTCTGGGGGGAGATGGGCGGTGGCAAAATTTGAAAAATAAATAAATGAATAAAATTTTGTTGTCCAACTAGGACTTCTTCTATCCCCTTTCCTTGAGGGTGGAATGTCTCACCAGCTCCCCGAGAGGTGCAGAAAAAACCATCTTTTAATTCTGCGTCGACTCCTCCCTCTGTGATATGGGAGCCAGGCAATCATCTTTAGCAAAGGCCTAATCAGTTTTTCTCCCTTATTTCCCTTTTTTCCAGAGCGTACAGCCAGATGCTGCCTCTCCCATGCATGTGAGTACTTGACTACGAGCAATCCGAACCGTTTGGCATCTGACAGGAGAGCGAGCAGAGAACTGTACCTCCCAGTTAAAATCATGATTCGTTTAACGATGATTTGTCGATTAGGCTAGGCTCATACAGATTATGCTAAGTCTCAGGCTGTGGTTTAAAAGCGACAATGGCTGGGCTTGTGCCACACGCAAAATCTGAATGAACCAAACCCAGGGGCTGCGTTCACACAACACGTGGTGCCCAAGCCTGTCATGGCTTAATGGGATGGCCTGATTTGCATGGCAGCGGCATTTGCATATCACACTTAACCCACTCACTGAATTTACCCAGTGTGGGGGTTTGTACCGTGCTTTGAGTCATAAGCAAACCGAAGGGGTTGAATTCCTACCACCACGAACAACCCTGCTGTGTGAATCCAGCTCCAGACTTCGTCCTCCTGCAGCTTCCCTAAAACAATCCGTGAATAGGCGGGTGAAATTAACAAATTCATTGAAAACGTTCATTTGGAGTTAGGGCTGGGCAAAACATAAATATGCCACTCGCTTTGCATAAATACATTTTAATCAGCATGTCGCAGGGCTTCTGAAACTTTGCAAGCCGAGCAGACAGCAAAACCCAGGACGTGGTCCTCGAGCTTTGCCTCTGCAGGTTTCATCAAGTTTTTTTTTAAATGTGCACATGCTCAAGACCCACTGGGCATCATGATCCACAGTATGAGAATCCTTGGAATAAGCCATATGCTTGCCCTGCGCTGCTAAAATAATAACCTAAAACAGTGTCTCTCCACCTCGGCAACTTTAAGATGACTGGACTTCAACTCCCAGAATTCCCCAGCCAGCATGCTGGCTGGGGAATTCTGGGAGTTGAAGTCCACACATCTTAAAGCATATTGGCTGGGGTATTCTGGCAGTTGAAATCCACACATCTTAATGTTGCTGAGGTTGAGAAACACTGATCTAAAACAAATTCTTGGCTGGAGAGCTGGTGGCCCAGTTCATTCTGTGCCAGGCGCCGTACGTCATAAATCTCAGCCATGTCCCCGAGCCTTTACAAGCTTCATTTCCACTGGCAGGGGCACAACTGGATCATTGCCTACAGCCGACCGGTCTACTTCTGCGTGGCCTGCCTTTTGATTTGGCTGCTAGACCTCTGTGCTCGGATGGGGCCCTTCCCTCCCATCGTCCTCTACGACGTCCCTCTCTTCTCTACCGACTTCTTCTACTGTACCCGGGATGTGGCGATTGGTAAGTAACTGACCACAGGGCTGGGAGACCGTGGGAATCCCTGAGCGACGCGTGGTGTGTGTGTGTGTGTGTGTGTGTCTCCCCTGGCCTAATTTCTACTTCTGGTTTTCTGTTTTTTTTTTATCCAGTATTCACGCTTTGCTTCCCAGCCATCTTCCTCTTTGGACTCCTCCCACAAGTCAACACTTGCTTCATGTACCTTCTGGAACAGGTTGAAATGAACATCTTTGGCGGGACAGGTGAGGAGGGAAAGGGGTGGAGAATTAGGACCTATTGGGGGGGGGGGGCAGGAGAAACACACTTGGAATTTTAAGACTGTGTCATGGGAGCTCTTGCAAAACGGCTGCTGGGGGTCTGTGGCCCATTTTCAAAGCAGTTGCTTTGGGAGGACGTAACTAGTTACAAATCAGTTTTTTAAACTGGGATACTGCCTTCCTGGGGCATGGGGGCTCAGCGGGTAAGACGCCAGGCTTGTCGATCGGAAGTTCGGAGGTTCGAATCCCTAGCCCCGCGGGATGGAGTGAGCTCCCGCACTAGCCCCAGCTCTTGCCAACCTAGCAATTCGAAAGCATGCAAATGCAAGTAGATGAATAGGTGCCACTTCGGTGGGAAGGTAACAGTGTTTCGCGTGCGTCATGCCGGCCACATGACCGTGGAAGCGTCTTCGGACAACGCTGGCTCTTCGGCTAAGAAATGGAGATGAGCACCGGCCCCTAGAGTCAGACACGACTGCACAAATGTGCGGGAGGAACCTTTACCTTACTGCCTTCCCACACAGGATCTTTCCACCATCCCCTTTCCCGGGCTGGTTGGCGCCTTAGCAGTCGAATCCCATGGATTTTGTTCTCTGTAAAGCCTCCTGGGGCCCATGTGGGGCCCTCTCAGCCTTTGGAGGTAGGCCAGGTCAAGAAAGAGACATGGCGTCAAGTCCAGCAATGATCCTCATTTCCGTTTTGCACACCCCAGTTTAAAAAGGACATCGATAAACTGGAGTAAGTTCAGAGAAAGGCTACCAGGAGGGTGAAAGGACGGGAAATCAGTTGCTACGAGGAACAGTTCAAAGACTTTAGCTTGCAAAGAGAAGGTTGAGAGGAGAGATGATAGCTGTCTTCAGATATCTGAACGGCTGTCACACGGTTTGGAATTATTCCCACTTGCTCTAGAGGAGAAGACAAGAATGAATGGGGTGAAACCTCAAGGATGTAGATACAAGTTAGACCAGTATTTCTCAACCTTGGCCACTTTAAGATGGGTGGACTGCAACTCCCAGAATTCCCCAGCCAGCCATGCTGGCTGGGGAATTCTGGGAGTTGAAGTCCACCCATCTTAAAGTGGCCACGGTTGAGAAACACTGGATTAGACATTAGGAAGAACTTCTTGACAGTAAGAACTGTCGATTAGTGAAATGGTGGTTTCTTCCCCTTCACTGGAGCTTTTCAGACAGAGGCTGGGTAGTCATCGAGCGGGGAAGGCGTAGTGAATCCCGCAGTGTGCAGGGCCTTGGGCCTGATGACCTGCTCGGTCCCTGCCAACTCTGTGGGTCTAGGAAACGGAAGCCTGGCCTGTGGGCATCTCGGGGAGAACCCGGGATCCATTTGGCCAAGAAAGAAGAGAAAAGCCCCTATGCTGACATCTTCTCTGCCGCTCCAGACTCTTGAGCTGATGTCCGACGTTCTCCCTTCCCTCCCCCCTGTTTAATTCTGTTTAATTCTGTCGAGATGGGGGGTGACTGACCATTATTCTCGCAAAAGACCTGTAGGGTGGTGCGTCACGCCCAACACTGAACCATGGCTTAAGTTGCCTAAGTTTCCCAGACATCTTACACTACGTACACCTGCCCCCTTCTAGCTCATATGACGTGGAAGCTACTATAAATCCAAGGACAGCTACTCCGAAACCAGGCGCCCCTCAAATTTCTTGGGCAACGCCTTCCGTCATTCCCAGCCAGCCCAGTCCAGGATGGGCGCTGGGGTCAGATTGGGGGAGGCTGGGTTTCACACCACCCCGATTCTTTAATCCCACCGTGGTGGATCTCTTAATAAGGAAAGGGGAGCATAACGCCACGTGGCCGCCATCAGCAAGTATGGCTTCGGCTTTTTCTCCCCGCCTGCCGTCTCCGCCCGGCCCTCCATCTGCAGAAGCATCACCAGGGGACCGACCGCAGCAACCGCAAGACTGGAGTTGAGTGGATTGCTGGGGACGTCACGGAGGCGCCCGTATCGTTTTCACGGCAATCACGTGGAAGGGGATGGCGTCACTGACTGCTTTAATATCTTTCACCTTCCCCGTCTCGCCTAGCATCACGGGCTTTCCTATCCAAGGACTGACCAGATCCGACCTCAGGTCTGCTAAGTGCCGCCATCTCGGCGGTCCAGAGCTGAGCGGGGCTCCGGCTGATCTCACAGACAGGCCCCTGCCGTTTTCTCCGCTAGTGTTTTGCGACGGCTTTGTTCCGGGATGTGGCTTCGACTTCCCAGTCTAGCCTCCCACCCTGGGATCTCTTGGTGGTGACCTGTCCAGGCCTGGCCCGCCCAGCCTCCGAGATCCGCCAAGGTCAGGGAGAAGTTGCTATTTACGGCCCTGTTTTCCTTTTCCATCCCCAGCGGCCACCAGCCCGCTCACCGCCTTCTTCGCCCTCCTACGCAGCGTTCTCGTGGCTGGCCTCCTCTACGGGTTCTGCCTCGGAGCCATCAAGGTATCTACTCTGGAAAGGAGGTGGCATTGGGGGGGGGGGCTTTCAAATAGGGGACAAGGGGGTCAAGTTTGATTTCTGGGTTGGACAGCATGCAAGACCACTCGTCCCCCCACCCCCTATTTTCCTCAATTCTTTCTCTTTTCTCGGTATATAAGGGACCCTACCTTGTATTTATCCTCTGCTGCAAGATTATATACTGGCTGGGTTCGCATAGCCTGTCAAACTCAGCTTCACAAACACAACGGCTGCATTCACAGAACCGGCTGTGCCCAAATATATAAACCTTATACAGCCTTAAAGGGATGGCCTGATTCACAGAACGTATTAAGACAAGGGATGGGTTCCCACAACGCACTGAGCCAGTATTTTTCCTAGTTTAGTAACTGGGCCAACCCAGTCTCTGAATTCTAAGCCACATTTTTCCTCTTCAGATATGATTGATAGAGCTACAGGTCTGGCGTTCAACCATGGCTGTTCTGAAGCCTGAAATCCCCTTATTTGCCTTTTGAGAGAGCTTGTAAAAGGGATAAAGGAAAACTACTGGGAAGTCTCACTTAATGACCATAATAGGGACCAGAACTTCGGTCACTAAGCGATGCACGTGACCGGACCTGGTTTTACAACCATTTTTGCGGCAGTCGTAAAGCAAATAGTGGCAGTCATAAAGCAAATCAATTGTTTCCAATTGATTTTTCGGGTTGGGAGCCAGCTGGGAAGGTTGCAGTTCGCAATCACGTGACTGTGGGAGGCTGCCAACGGTCGTAAATGCGAGCCAGTTGCCAAGCGCCCAAATTGTGATCACGTGACTGCCAGGTGGTGCAACGGTCATAACTAGGATGGGTCATAAATAACTTTTTTTTAGCTCCATCGTATCTCCGAAGTGTTGTTAAACAAACAGCTGTTAAGCAAGGACTACCTGTATATCTTGTTTCCCCAACACCGGAGGACAGCAAAGAGGGCAGCCATCAGTTTCCTCAGTAAGAGCAAGAGAGAAAGTTGGGGCCTCTAAGAGCTTTTATAACTTTCATCAGCACCAGATAAGATCCAAGTTAGGCTGCCTGTTCCCCAAAAGACCTTTAAGTGTTGGGTTCACACAACATGTTGAACCTGGTTGAAGGGCACTTTTGTTTTTAACCACGTTTTTTATGGATTGTTGTGAGCCGCCTAGAGTCATCGTATGAGATCGGCAGCCATATACTGTAAGTCCCATAAATAAATACACGATCATCGATCAATTCAAAAAGAACAAGAAAAGAAATTCTGGGCAGCCAGTACAGGCCATCGCAAAAACTTAATAATGATAACCGATGCAATCAAAGCATGGCCTCTTTTACAAACAGCAAAACAAAAGTTTCCGAACCCAACTTCAGAGAAGTAAAACGGCATGGATCCAGCAGCAATGGCTGTAAATAAAAATGATCCAGGTAACTAGATGGGGCGTTATTTGCTGCCACTGGGCCTCTTTATAATAAGGACAATATAGCAAAACGTGGGCGAATGTTTCAGGAACTCCTTCCGTCTTGGTTGGAATGGGGTCCCCCGCAATTTCCCCTCAAGAGCAGCTGTCGGGAGGGCGTTGCACCTTGCCAGAGTTCGGGCTCTTCAGAGTTTGGTGACCGTGACTTGGCTTAAGTATCTAGCTGGCTTAGGAAAAGTGTGAGGGGCTACTCCAAGAGACATTGTTGGGGGGCAGCGAAGTGTCAGCCTCGCATGTTCGGCTGCCATGCTTCCCTGACTGTTGCACACGTGTAGTTTGCTGGTCTGCCCTTCTTTGCTTCAAGAAGCCTCCCGCTTGGCATTTCTGCATCGCTTGGCAGGGACTGTGATAAGCACCTGCTCTTCCAACAGACATTCTGTCGGGAGGGGGGATGCTTGGAGTGAGAACTGAATTGTTATGGCTGGACTCTGGGTGATGTCAGCGGGACGTTTTGATAATGCTGCTTGGGCACGAAAATCCTTATTCGAGGCTTCTCCTCGCCTGAAGTGTACTGATCCTGAATAAATGAATCCTTTAGAGCAGGGCTTTCCAAAGTTTTCCCGCGGCGACACACCAACCGCCGTTGGTGTGTTGCCGCGGGAAAACCTGGAAGTGCCGCCGTTGCGGCAGCACGCAAAAACCCGGAAGCGCTGCTGCCGCTTTCGGATTTTTGCGCGCTGCTGTTGGTAGTAGTACACGTGCAGCCGTGTGAAGTACACGCGCAGCCGTGTGGTTTTATTTCGTTTAGATTATAAACCGTGTATTGGCTGGCTCTCTTTCCCGATAAGAAGATAGTTCCCCGGCTGGCGTTTACTAGGTCTTTCTAAGCTGGGACAAAAAAACAAAACGAAACACTGTTGCTCCAAGGGGGAGAGCATTTGCAGCTCTGCAGACTCGCAGAGGTGCCATTAAAAAAGCGGACCCGGCCGTGAAGTGGAGGATCTGAGTTGCACCTTGTGCTGTAGCCAGCTATCTCCTGCAGGTCGTGCAAGCGGACGCCCTCTCCCCTTGCTTCGGGTGAGGCAGTTTCTTGCCCCGAATCCACCAAATGTTGCTCTCTCTCAACTTGTTGAGGCTGTTCCGTCAGTGGCTTGCATGTTTGTCGTTAAAAGTTTTTCTGCAGAGAAGCGCCTTTGAAATCAGCGCGAAGGACTCTTGAAAGTGCGTGGGGTCGGGCAGGGACCTCCGAGTGACGACTCTGTATTGCAGAGAGGGAACAGGCAATATAATTGGTCTTCGCCGTTGGTGTCGCCGCGGGAAAACCCGGAAGCGCTGATGATGATCAGCGCTTCCGGGTTGTGTGGCGACACACCAGACTGCGTGTGGCGACACACTTTTGTGTCGCGACACACAGTTTGGAAAGCTCTGCTTTAGAGTAACTGCCTGAAGGATTTCTTGATTGGGAATTCTGACACTGAGGGTTATCACACGAGGTCTGATTGGGCTTCCCCGTCCTTGGCACGCCACTTAAGGCCTGGTGCTGCTTGATCACACCCAGATTGTGTTGAGCATGCAGCATTTTGGTTTCTCCTGCAGCGTCTGACCCACGGCATGGATTAGTTCAAGATTCATTGTAATGGGTCAGCCCAAGAAATGGAGTATTTCAGTCCCCAAGTGTCTTCTCTTGACCACACTGAGCCAGTGTCTAATCTGGGTCTCCTTCAGCCAGTGTTTCTCAACCTTGGCCACTTGAAGATGGGTGGACTTCAACTCCCAGGATTCAACTCCCAGCATGGCTGGCTGGGGAATTCTGGGAGTTGAAATCCACCCATCTTCAAGTGGCCAAGGTTGAGAAACACTGCCTTCAGCCTTTGATTTAGGGAAAATGCATCCTGCAATGAAGTGTTGCTGCTCCTGGATATGTAACCCAGGTGTTGATATAAGCTTTGTGCAGTTGGTATGTCGCTACCGCCAACATGCCCGAACTCCCTTGCATTCCCTTCCTGCTTTCCAGGTTCCATGGGGTGACCAGCACGTGCCTGTCCTGTTTTCAGTCTTCTGCGGCGTCCTCGTGTCACTTTCCTATCATCTGAGCCGTCAGAGCAGCGACCCCACCATCCTCTGGTCTGTATCCCCCCACCCCGCCACAACACTCGGGTTTTTCACTGGTTCGCCGCTTAGGATTTCAGCAAACCGGTTTTCTTCCCTTCCCGACGATCGTTAGGTCTTTGATCCGCACCAAGCTTTTCCCTGAGTTTGAAAACCGCAACGTGGAAAAAACCCCAGTCGGCGTGAAGGATCCCCTGCCTGAGAAATTGCGCAGTTCCCTGGTGAGGAGACCGTTCTCGGCAGGTCGGGCGGGTGGGAAGGCGTTTGTCCTGAAAAGCAGTCATAGACCTCTGCCGTCCAGACATGGGGGGCTTTTCATGGGGAGGAGGAGCTAAGGCCATGGTGGTTCCAAGGAAGCATCAGGAGGTGTAATGGTATGTGAGAAAGACCTTGAGAGACAGGGCGAAGAAATGCTGCCTAGGGAACGGTCAGATAAGAGACGGCATAGCCCGCAGCTGCATAATGGTTGGAGAAAGAGACTCAGAAGGGACCCTCCCTAGTTTCTCGGGCTGTAAAGGAGACGGGAGATTTGTACTTTCAGACTTGCAAGATTGATGTCAGCCGTACTAGGTATACCAGACAGGAAGCACTACCAGATGAGCTAATTCTACTTTATTGTAAGGCTACGTTGACAGAATCTTGCGAGTCTGGAAGTACAGTTCTCCGCCCCGTCTCCTTTACAGCCCAAGAAACTAGGGAGGGTCCCTTCTGAGCCTCTTTCTCCACCCATTATGCAGCTGTGGGCTATGCCCTCTCTTATCTGACCGTTCCCCAGGCAGCGTCTTCGCCCGGTCTCCGAAGGTCATCCCCAAATACCATTACAGGAGGGGACAGTCAAAGAGGACATTGGAGATCCAGCTGGGGAAAACCACTGGAGAAGGTGCATTCCGAATCTAGAGTTTCTGGCCACTCCTTTCCTGCTCCTCAACACACCTCTCTTTTCCTCCCCCCCCCAACCCAGCGTGAGATCCTTCATTCGGACCTCGTCATGTGCTTCATCATCGCCGTCCTGACCTTTGCCATCAGCGCCAGCACCGTCTTCATCGCTCTTGAGGTACCTAAGAAAAGAATAATGAGGGGAGGGAGGGGAGGGGGCCACGGGGTGGGAGTTGGGTAGCAGCTCGTCTGGAAGTTGTGGGTGTGGGGGAACGCTGGCTGTATTGATGAATTGCCGAGCATAGAGGAAGCGCAGAGGTAGCCTTGACGAAGGATTGTGAGCGTTGTTAGGAGAACATTCAGAGAAAATAAATAAGAAAGTCAACGGAAGGGAGGCAGCACGAGAAAGAGACTCAAGATAACCCCGTCTTGATTCTCTTTGGTGTAAGAGCGGGCAGAGGGAACGCCGGCAGGCTCTCAGGTTTCTGTTACGGTACCCTACGACAATAGAGCAGCATTCCTGCGATCCTTGTGGGGTCTGCTTCCCGATCTGGCCTACCTCAAAGGGCTGGCGCCGGGTCTCTTACATCCCAAAGCAAAGGTCCGGAGATTAGCAATTGCAGAAGGTTCCAACTCAACGTCCCATGCATCTGCGCGCCTCCAGAAAGGCGAAGGTTTGCCAGGAGCTTGGCGGTTGCCAGGCGGTTCTCCCCAGCCTAGTCGGAGCCCCGAGACTTGTCTCTGCTTCTCCTTACTCCGCCCTTCTCAGTCTGTCCTAGGTTACGTGCTCTACGCCCTGGCCGGCCTGGTAGGCTTCGTCACCCACTACCTCCTGCCCCAGCTCAGAAAGCAGCTGCCCTGGTTTTGCCTCTCGCAACCTGTCCTGAAACCACGGGAATACAGCCAGTTCGAAGTCCGCAGTAAGTGGGTCTGGATGGGAGGAGAACGGGCATCCCTGGATGGTCGGGGGGGCCCTGGGCTGGACTGTGTCCCCCCATCATCCCCGACCACGAGGCGGGCTGGTGGAAAGTGAAGGGAGTGTTTGAGGGAGGGGCATTGGCTGCAATCCGGGTCCCAAATCAATGTCTTGTTTGGCTTGAGGCTCTATAAAGAGCCGCAACCAGAGGGTTGCATCTAGATCCGTGTTTCTCAACCTTGGCCACTTTAGGATGGGTGGACTTCAACTCCCAGAATTCCCCAGCAAGCCACACATCTTAAAGTGGCCAAGGCTGAGAAACACTGATCTAGAGCAGCATTTCTCAACCTTGGCAGCTTTAAGAAGTGTGGACTTCAACTCCCAGAATTCCCCAGCCAGCCATGCTGGCTGGGGAATTCTGGGAGTTGCAGTCCACACATCTAAAAGCTGCCAAGGTTGAGAAACACTGAGCTAGAGTATCATTCAGCCTTTGAAAAGAGCGAATGGATCAATATTTCCACACCACTCTGCTAAAATATCTGCTAAGTTTATTTTAGTACTTCAGATCATTGCCCAGGCGCAAACATAATGTCCTCCTGTTTATTGGGCTGTTGACACCACTGGGCAAAATGTAATGGAGGAAAGAAAAAGGGACATTCCTGTAGGATACAGTGAGAAGAAAAGGGGGTCCTTCAAAAGTCTCTTGAGTGGATTGGCACTACAGGTACTCCTCGACTTATGACCACAGTTGGGACCAGAATTTTCATAAGTCGCTGTGGTCGTAAGTCGTGTCACCACGTGACCAGACCCGATTTTATGACCATTTTTCATTTTATTTTATTATATTTTTTCATTTTATGACCAGACCCGATTTTATGACCATTTTTACGGTGGTCGTTAAGCCAGTCACGGGTCATTAAGCGAATCCAGCAAAAAAACAGCAAAAAACATAATCACGTGAGTGTGGGATGCTGCAACCGGTCATAAATGTGAGCCGGTTGTTAAGCGCCCGAAATGTGATCATGTGACCACAAGGGGGTGGTGCGACGTTTTGCAACGCTTGGAAGTGCTTTACAGGCCATCATAACTTCAGACCATCGTTAAACAAACAGTCATAAGTCGAGGACTACCTTTAGTAATAGGACGGAGTTGATCTTTCTCTGGCTTGGAAGTTAAGCATGGCTTGGCCTGGCTAGGAAGGAAATCTCAGAGCTGTAGACTAAACCTTGGCAACTTTAAGATGTATGGACTTCAACTCCCAGAATTCCCCAGCAAGCCACACATCTTAAAGTGGCCAAGGTTGAGAAACACTGATCTAGAGCAGCATTTCTCAACCTTGGCAGCTTTAAGAAGTGTGGACTTCAACTCCCAGAATTCCCCAGCCAGCCATGCTGGCTGGGGAATTCTGGGAATTGAAGTCCACACATCTTAAAGTTGTGCCAAGGCTGAGAAACAGTGGAGTAGACTGTAGGCTAGCTAGCTGTAGACCAGACTGGGAAGTTGCAGAATCCCTGGGGTCTGAGCTTGTCTGAAGGGCGCTAGCTAGCCCCGGCCAGTCAGGATCCAAGCGGGGTGAGGTGGTCTCGTGCCTAGCTCCGGACTTCATCCTTTTCCGTTTGCCCTTCTGCTGCCCCCCACCCCCACCCCTTCCAGGCGCCGCGGAGCTGATGTGGTTTGAGAAGCTGTACGCCTGGCTGCAGTGCGTGGAGAAGTACGTCATCTACCCGGCCGTGGTGCTGAACGCGCTCACGATCGACGCCCACTGGGCCAGCGGCCCACGGCAGGAGAAGCTCTGCATCCCGTAGGTCCACCCTCCCCTCCCTGCGGGGCTGCAGCCCCATGGGTGGGGGGCGGGGTTTGTGCGGGCTGCGACATCACGACACACGCACAAAGGAGGGGGAGGTCGCGGCCGGCAGAAATCTGTCCAGAGCTTGCATTCTTTTTCCAGGTAATCAATTTAATGCTTTCTTCTCTCCCCGCGCCCAATCTGACCCCAGCTGCCGAGCTCTCCTCCTCACCGTCGCCGGCATGAAGCTTCTGCGGAGTTCCTTCTGCTGCCCCCCGCAACAGTACGTCACCCTGGGGTTCACCGTCCTCTTCTTTCAGTTCGACTACAAGCAATATTCGGAGGGCTTTCTCACTGACTATTTCGTCATGTCGATTCTCTTCAGCAAGGTCTGTGCTGGCCTGGGCCCGTTCCCCACCCTCCCCTTTGCTAGCAGGAAGAGAGACCGGTGCCCTGCAGAGATTTACAGCCGTACTTGGGGTTTGTGGACCTAGTTCATTCCAACAGCCCGGGGAAGGCAGCTCTAGATTGAGGAACGGGTGCTGGAGGGAGGAAGATGAAGACCAGGGGGGTACAGGTAGTCCTCGACTTACAACCACAATTGGGACCGGAATTTCCGTCGCAAGGCGTTGCAGTCGTAAGTCCGTCGGCTGGACCCGTAAGTCAGCACGTGACTGGACCCGACTTTATGACCATTTTTACCACGGTCGTTAAGCAAATCACGTGTTGTTAAGCGAATCCAGCTTCCCCAATGGACGAAAACGGCCAAAAAAGTCGCAAATCGCGATCATGTGACTGCAGGACACTGCAACCGGTCGCAAATGCGAGCCGGTTGCCAAGCGCCCAAATTGCAATCATGTGACTTTGGGGGTGGTACAACGGTCGTAAGTGTGAGTATAGGTCGCAAAGCACTTTTCCCAAGGCCGTCATAACTTTGAACCATCGTTAAATGAATGGTTGTAAGTCAAGGACTACCTGTATAACCTTTTCTGCCCCCTCTGGATAGACCTCTGAGTCCCAAGCATAAGGCAGCAGTGTGATGCAGCATCAAAAAAGGCTAAGACGATGTTAGTCTCAAACCCTCATTTGCAAACATGGGGGAACTCCGGAAGTGGCTTGTCCTCATTAGTTGGATCTTCTCCCTTTCTGAGTTCTGCCCTTTAAGGCCGTAGTCCAACCAGAAGGAGGTCAGAGGTCAGAAAGAGATAAAAGGAGGCTGTTGAGAGCAAATTCTCCGGAGAAGGCTTTCGGGGAGCTGATGTATCGAGATGAGAAGGGGGAGAAGGTTTGGCTTAGGTTTCTTTTGAAAATCTGCCCTCCCCTTGAAGGAAACAGGCTGGAAAGGCCGACCTCAATGAGGACTGGCTGCTTTCATTTTGAAGCTAGGCTCGCTTTAAACACTGTGGGCTTTAAACACCACCACAGTCTCTGAAATGGATCTGATTTGTTTCCAGAGCAATTTGTATGGTCCCTGCTTTCTGTAAAAGTTTGGCTTTCTGTAAACTTTCTCTCTCTTTTTCTCCCCCATCTCTCTTCCTCTATGTTCCTCGTTCTCCCTCCCAGCTGTGGGATCTCTTGTACAAGCTCCGGTTTGTCCTGACCTACATCGCCCCCTGGCAGATCACATGGGGCTCAGCTTTCCACGCCTTCGCCCAGCCTTTCGCCGTGCCGCGTATCCTTTTCTGAGACGGGGAGGAAGGAGAAAGGAATTTATTTGCCCGACTCCCTTTCCTTGCCAAAAAAGAAGGAGCAATTGACCTGTGGAACTCAGGACCTCAAGACTTTTTGAAGACAGCACAAGTCATTTCTTTCTTTTTCCTTTTTCGATTTAAAAGAACATGCATGGGAAGAAGTAGAAGAGAAAGATGTAAAAAGGTATAAGAAAGCAAAAGATAGTTATCCTTATTTAAGTTGAACATACTTGGTTAACACCATACAAATTGCTAATAGAAATATACACAGTAAAGGGTACATTAAGTCAGTACTGAAAATTATAGATCAAGTAGAAATATGATTTTATGGGGAAAAAATCCCAGATGTGACACAAAGCCAAACATCATAATCCAAGAATGGTTTCCAGTTAGAATTCAGTTCTGCATCAGATTTACTTTTTAAATAGGAAGTTAATCTTGTCATCGTAGCATACTCCCCTGGTTTCAGGTTACAGTTCTGGCCTGGACTCAGGTTTCTTTTATCTAACTCAGAGCTTTCCAAACTGTGTGTCGGGACACGTTAGTGTGTCTGCTGCAGTGTCTGGGTGTGTTGTGGCTGCTGCTGCCTCCGAGCCCTGCCAGGATTCCTCGCAGGTCCTAGTGCCTGCCTTGTGCCTGGCTGCCTCCAAACCTGCTGTGATTCCACGCAGGTCCTAGTGCCTGCCTTGTGCCTGGCTGCCTCCAAACCTGCTGTGATTCCGCGCAGGTCCTAGTGCCTGCCTTGTGCCTTGCTGCCTCCAAACCTGCTGTGATTCCGCATAGGTCCTAGTGCCTGCCTTGTGCCTGGCTGCCTCCAAACCTGCTGTGATTCCGCGCAGGTCCTAGTGCCTGCCTTGTGCCTGGCTGCCTCCAAACCTGCTGTGATTCCGTGCAGGTCCTAGTGCCTGCCTTGTGCCTGGCTGCCTCCAAACCTGCTGTGATTCCACGCAGGTCCTAGTGCCTGCCTTGTGCCTTGCTGCCTCCAAACCTCCTGTGATTCTGCGCAGGTCCTAGTGCCTGCCTTGTGCCCTGCTGCCTCCAAACCTGCCCTGCCAGGATTCCGCGCAGGTCCTAGTGCCTGCCTTGTGCCCGGCTGCCTCCAAACCTGCTGTGATTCCGCACAGGTCCTAGTACCTGCCTTGTGCCCTGCTGTAAGAGTGTGTCGCGAAATGATGCCCTGCTGTAAGTGTGTGTCACCAACATGAAAAGTTTGGAAAGCTCTGATCTAACTGTTGCCTTGGGTGCAGCTCTTCCTCCTGTTCGTCAAGGTCATTCCTTTTGCCCATTGCAACAGCATAAAGATTTGGGAGTGGGGTCCCCCTCCCCCATTCAGGAGGGAAACCTGACTCTATCTGGTTGGTGCGTGCCTTGTCTCTTTGGAGCCGGTGTGTCCTTAACCCTTGCCTGCCCAGACTCAGCCATGCTCTTCGTCCAAGCTGTCCTCTCCGCACTGTTCTCCACTCCTCTCAACCCGTTGCTGGGCAGCGCCGTGTTCATCATGTCTTACGCTCGCCCGGTCAAATTTTGGGAGCGCGATTACAAGTGAGTTGGGAACGCGAAGGGGAAGGCCTCGAGACTAATTCTTTTGCTGTAACACTTCCTTGGAAAGCTCCCGGGGAGATGGTTTCCAACAGCGCAGGTTGGTGACTGCGAGGTGCATCCAGTGCAGGAAAGGGTCATCCTATGATGCCCGGAAGACCCCTTTCTTGATTAAACATTAATTTAATAAAGGCAATGATAGGAAGAGTTGCTGATCTCTGGGGTTGGTTTGGGTGGTGGGATAACTTTTTTCAGTAGGTTAACATTATCAAACTACCTGCATGCTTATTTTTCCCTCTCCTTTGCTTTTATTTAGAATATCGGTAGCGGCCACAGCTCCATGATTTAGCGGAAGAGCATATAATGCCTCAAGGGCCACATTTCGAAAGGGCTTTTGGGGAAACGGGTTGAGAAGCCAGTTTGGTCAGGCAGCGGGCTAGAAACCAGGAGGCTGTGAGTTCTAGTCCCACCTGAGGCATGAAAGCCGGCTGGGTGACCTTGGGCCAGTCCCTGTCTCTCAGCCCTAGGAAGGAGCCAATGGCAAACCAGGAGACGGAGAGTTCTAGTCCCACCTGAGGCATGAAAGCCGGCTGGGTGACCTTGGGCCAGTCACTCTCTCTCAGCACTAGGAAGGAGCCAATGGCAAACCAGGAGACTGAGAGTTCTAGTCCCGCCTTAGGCATGAAAGCCGGCCGGGTGACCTTGGGCCAGTCACTCTCTCTCAGCCCAACTTACCCCACAGGGTTGTTGTTGTGGGGAAAACAGGAGGAGGAAGGAGTATTAGGTATGCTCGCCACCTTGAGTTATTTATAAAAATAATAAAGGCGGGATAGAAAATAAATAAAATAAAATAAATTTGATGGTGTATCCCTTTAACGTATCTCATCAAATTGGGCAATCGGATTCGGGCTGCACGTCTTCAGACAGCCACGTGGGGGCAGAAGTTTTCTCATTATCTCTTTGCTGCCATCTCTCTGTTGGTCCTCTGGATTTCAGTCACTCAATTTAACCCAGTCCCCAAACTCCAGAAATGCAAATTGAAAAGGGGGAGGGGCTGTACAACTTGCCCCGCCCATTCTGCAGGAAATCTGAAGCCCACAAAAGGGATGTTGGAGGGCCCAAGGCAGCTCGGCTCCAAGGCCATCCGAGCCGTGGAAAACCACTACTGTTAGATGAGTTGGGGCCCGGCCCAGTTTCTCTCAAACCAACCTCCCCCGCAGGGTTGTTGTTTTGGAGGTAAAATTAGGGGAGACCTCCATGGATGTTGCCTTGAGCTTTGGGTCATTTTTGGATTGTTTTAGTTGAGGCTGCCTGTGTGGTTTTTGGTTTTATCTGTTTTTATGGGGATTTTTTTATTGTTTGTTTGTTTCGTATGCCACCCAAAGGCCTTTGGAGTTGGGCGGCTATAATAAAATTAAACAAACAACCAAAATGCCCAAGAAAAGACAGGTAGAAAATAATCATTGTTATTAAAACTAAGGTGCTTGGGGCCCATTGGTTGCCCCCTCCCGCTCTAATCTCCTCCTTTCCTTCTTCCCAGCACCAAAAGAGTGGATCATTCTAACACTCGACTGGCTACGCAGCTTGATCGCAACCCCGGTAGGTTCTCCGACAGCCCATACAGTTGGCAACCTTGCAGGGGCATCGATGGGTACAGGGACCACCTCTGTCTCCCTACCTGCAAGACCCCGTTTTCCTCCTGGGTTCACACAACACATTCAACCCGGGCCAGATAAACACAGCTGGGGGTTCACCGAACCCACCCACCGTCCTTGAGCAAATTCAGCCGACGGTGGCGGTACAGGACAGGAGGGCTCTGTTTGCGGACGATGAAACAGCCAGGCTCGTTTTAGCCGAGCGTGTCATCACAGACTGTGTCTGGGCCCGATGTTTCTCGACCTCAGCCACTTCTAAGCTGTGTGGACTTCAACTCCCAGAATTCCCCAGCCACCCATGCAGCTTGATTCCCTAGCATGCTGGCTGGGGAATTCTGGGAGTTGAAGTCCACACAGCTCCAAGTGGCTGAGGTCGAGAAACACCGGCTTAGCGTCTGCCACCCTCTAGCCGAGATCAGTTGTGGATCTGGGTCTGGAGACAGGCTACAGAGGGCGGTCGCTGGATTCATAGGAAACAAACTCGCTCCTTTTCTGTGCTCTGACCCAGAGAAGGGGTGGGTTCCTCTTCACTGCACGTCTTCAGGCAGATCCAGGACAGCCATCTCCTTGGGGCTTTTCGCTTGGGAGTCCTGCGCCAAACCAAGGGTTGGATTAGAAAGTCTCGGTGCCCCCCTAGAAGGATCCTCTAGCAAGGGGAGCTCTGCAGGAAGTCATCTTTCTTATCAGCCAGCAGCCATTGCAAGACCTGAAAGACCAGGTTAGGGACAGATCATTGTGGAGGAAATCTGCGTGGTTGCTAAGGGTCGACACCAACTTGAAGACACAGGTCCAAATTCCCCAAAGGCCTTCCATGCGGAGCAGATGCTCCAGGGCAAAAAAAGGCTGTTGCTCCTTTCCTCGGTGTTCTTGGCTCACCCCTGTTCCGGGACTGCCACCCCGCAGGTGCTGATGACAATAACCTGAACTCCATCTTTTATGAGCATCTGACCCGCTCGCTGCAGCACACGCTCTGCGGGGACCTGTTGTTGGGACGCTGGGGCAATTACACCACTGGAGACTGTTTCATCCTGGCCTCGGACTACCTGAACAGCCTCGTCCACCTCATCGAGATTGGCAACGGCTTGGTCACCTTCCAGCTGCGAGGCCTCGAGTTCCGCGGTGAGCCGAGCAGGACGCTGGGGTCGGGCGGCTGCCCAAAGTAACCGAACGGCATCTCCCTGGATGCTATAAAAACTGAAGATGAAGTTACGTCCCAAATCAAATCCTGCCTGGATTGGCTGTGTTCCACCTATTCTCTGGCATCTCAAAAAACCTTCCTTTCCCTAACCCTAATTTTCCTAACTTTCTAGGGCGGAGCTTTCCAAACTGTGTGTCGGGACACGTTAGTGTGTCGGTTGCAGTGTCTGGGTGTGTCTTGGCTGCTGCTGCCTCTGAGCCCTGCCAGGATTCCGCGCAGGTCCTAGTGCCTGCCTTGTGCCCTGCTGCCTCCAAACCTGCTGTGATTCCGCGCAGGTCCTAGTGCCTGCCTTGTGCCCTGCTGTAAGAGTGTGTCGCAAAATGATGCATGTCTAAAAAGTGTGTCACCAACATGAAAAGTTTGGAAAGCTCTGTCCTAGGGTTTCAAACCTCAGGGATTCTCATTTTGAGGGTTCTGAGCTCAGAACTAAATGCCCCACGTCCAGAGTTTTCTCTGCTTCCTCCGAAGTTTCGCTAGGCCTCAAATTGTACTTTCGAAATCGGCAGAGATTCTCCAGGGATTTGACAGGGGAATCCCTTCCCGATTTCCAGCAATGCCAGGAATAAACCACAAACTCCGCGGCTGGTGGGGGGAATGCAATCTCAGATCTCAGCTGCAGACTTATATGCGGGGTTGCCTTTTTCCAGGAACATATTGTCAGCAGCGAGAGGTGGAGGCCATAACGGAAGGCGTGGAAGAGGACGAAGCCTGTTGTTGCTGTGAACCGGGCCATCTTCCCCGCATGCTGAGCTTCAACGCAGCCTTCGGGCAGCGCTGGCTGGCTTGGGAGGTGGCAGCCACCAAGTACGTCCTGGAGGGTTACAGCATCAGCGACAACAACGCCGCCTCCATGCTCCAGGTTTTTGACCTACGGAAGATCCTCATCACTTACTACGTGAAGGTGCGAACCTCAGAGCTGGGAGAGGCAGGTTTTTATCACGCACATAGCCAGCCCTTTCTCAAAGGCTGCTTAATCCAATGCTGGTAGGTTTTTTCTCTCGGCAGTTTAGGGGTATCAGTTTGGCTGGGAACGAGGGACCGGCCCAAAGCAAGCAAAGATTGTAATTGGATTGCCAAGTCTTAAACTCCAGCATGCTGGTAGCTGGGGATGCCCAACATCCCTAGATGATACCTAGTAATCTCAGGAAATAAAAATGGATTAAATCTCACAAGAGGGAAAAAAGAACGTGGCCCCCTTTTCTTTTCAGCTTCTGTATTTGGGGGTCCTCGGTGGGGAGAGGGCAGTGGCTTCCAGTAGATTCCAACCATTTCCATTTTTTAAAATTTCTCTTTTGAGTGGCGGTGTATCCCCCCACCCCACTCCCTGCACCTCGCCTTGTAAATGAGGTTGCTGAGATGAAAGGCAGAAAGGGGTGTTTCGAGAAACAGAACCGTGTTTAGTATTTGCAACACTTTCCTGAGCCCGTTGTATCTCAGATCTCTGTTGTTCCTTAATGCTAATCTCAAATCACTGTTTTTGCCTCCAGATGTGACCGGTGGTGCTTACCATTGAAAACCAGCCACGCACATTAATTGTAAAAAACTTGGGGTTTGCCTGCCGTTCCTTTGACTCATCTCCCAGCAACCCGTATCGCAACTTTTAAACGTCCAGTTTAAATAACTCCCCCACCCCACTCACCACAACAAACCTGTCCTTCCCCCTCCTTCACAACCGCCCCTCCCAGCCAGCCTTCGGTTGTTCAGCCATGTTGGTAGGGAAAATCTAATTTTACAGAGCAGCCCGAACTCTGAGAGGTACCAGTGGTTTGAAACCTCCAGAGGTTTAGCTTGGTTTGGGCCTGACGTGAACCCCACCATTGTGTGTGTAAATCATGTTTTATAGCTGATGGTGATTGGCAAGCCCAGGTGGTGATTAAACGTTTAACCTTGGTTAAAAGAAGCCTGGGCATCAGAGTCTGATGGGTGGATCAGGTAGCTGAGTGGAGCTTTAAAGGGTTTTTTGTGGAACAGGGTAGGCTTAGACGTGGGAGAAACAGATGTGGACAGCCTTCGCAAAATACTAACACTTCCCTTCCTTTCCCTTCCGCATTCCTTTCTTCTTCTCCTCTCCTCTTGCTTCCCTTCCCTTTCCCTCTTCTTCCTTCCTTTCCTTCCTTTTCCCCTCCCTCCCTCTCTTCCACTTTCCTTCTCTTTTCTCCTTCCTTCCTTCCTCCCTCCCTCCCTCCCTCCCTCCCTCCCTCCCTTCCCTTTCCCCTTTCCCCTTTCCCCTTTCCCCTTTCCCCTCCCCTCCCTCTCTTCCACTTTCCTTCTCTTTTCTCCTTCCTTCCTTCCTTCCTTCCTTCCTTCCTTCCTTCCTTCCTTCCTTTCTCCCTCCCTCCCTCCCTCCCTCCCTCCCTCCCTCCCCTTCCCCTTCCCCTTCCCCTTCCCCTTCCCCTTCCCCTTTCCCCTCCCCTCCCCTCCCCTCCCCTCCCCTCCCCTCCCCTCCCCTCCCTCTCTTCCACTTTCCTTCTCTTTTCTCCTTCCTTCCCCTCCCCTCCCCTCCCTTTCCCCCTCTCCCTTCCCTTCCCGGGCCAATTTCCTCTCCCCCGCAGAGCATCATCTATTACGTGACTTGCTCTCCAAAGCTGGAAGAGTGGATGGGGAACGAGGGCATCCAGGAAGCCCTGCGGCCTTGCACCTCCCTCAGCTACGCCGACAGCGACCCCACCTTCAACCTCAACATCGACGAGGACTACGATCACCGCATGGCGGGCATTTCGCTGACGTCGTTCTGCAACATCTACCTCGACTGGATCCAGTACTGTGCTGGCCGGAGGGAGAAAGTGAGTCGGGGGACGGAGAGGAGCCTGTGGGTGGGAGGGACAGACTTAGCCTGGAGGGGGGTGGGATCTGGAGGGTCCCAGGCAGGACCTGTCCACAAAGGGCCTCCAGGTCCTGGGGAGCGTCCGTGGCGGCTCTGAAACTCGGCTCACATCCGCCAGCTTTTATTTCTGCATCTCTCCGCAGGCAGTGGACCGGGAGTGGAATTCCCGCCTGGTCACCCTGTGCTTCGGACTTTGCATCTTGGGGCGCAGAGCCCTGGGAACTGCCTCCCACAGCATGTCAGCCAGGTGAGCTGAAGCCCCAATGCCCTTTCCTCCGTCCGTCTGTCTGTCTGAGCGCGAAACCAAAGCGAGCGGGCGTTGACTCAGTGTGACCTTCCAAGAAGAGGCAAAGGATGCCGATGTGTTAATAATTATGGCAATTGGCTCTCTCCGCCCCATCCAGCCCCTCCAAGATGTGCTTGGACTATAGATTCCATCATCCCTGGCCATTTACCAGGGAAGCTAGGGCTTGTAGTCCAACAGCTCCAGAGAGTGCTTATGCTGAGAGGCTGGATTAGCCCAAGACCGTTGTTAAACGGCTATCGGCCGTTAACTGCGTCACGTTGGAATTCAAGAAAAACTCTTCTTCCGTATCCTGAGAAGGCGGAAGGAGACGTTCAGTTAAGGAGAGATGGGAAATAAATGTGAGCGTGTTAATTACACACAGGAGTTCTTGGTGGTTGGGTATGTTCAGCTAGAGTTGTGTTCGGTGTCTGTTCTCCTTTTAAATTGGCCCCTCACAACCAGCTGCCAAACTTTTACAGATAAACTACCAGATGTTGCAGCAGTGAACAGCATGGCTGTTGTCTCAACATCTCTGAAGGGAACCGCTTGGAAGAAAACTTTTTAAAATATTCGCCTTTGGGGCCTATTACTCCTGTTGACCTCCTTTGCTTAAAAATAAGAGATAACCCTTCTCCAGCTGTGCGAGGGGGCTGTAGGTAAACAGGAGCCTTGGAACACCACTCCCATAATCCCTGTCCCTCGGGCAGGCTGGCTGGGTCTTCTGCTACTGGCTGTAGCAGTCTGAAACATCTGGAAAGCCCTGGATTGTCTTTGTGTAGCCACAGGCGAAATATTCCCTCCTGGGGACCTGACTTGTCTCTCCCTATAGCCTGGAGCCCTTCCTGTATGGTTTGCACGCCCTGTTCAAGGGCGACTTCCGAATCACGTCGCCCCGGGACGAATGGGTCTTTGCCGATATGGATCTCTTGCACCAGGTGGTGGCTCCTGGCGTGCGCATGTCTCTGAAGCTGCATCAGGTACTTCGTTCCCTTTCCAATTCGGTTACTCGGGGGTTGCTCGCAATCTGCAAACCGTGCCCTCGGTTGCCTTGTTTTGGGGGGAAGTAGAAATGCACAGAGAGCCAGTTTGGTGTCGTGGTTAAGGCACCAGGCTAGAAACTGGGAGACCGTGAGTTCTAGTCCCACCTTGGGCACAAAGCCAGCTGGGTGACCTTGGGCCAGTCACTTTCTCTCAGCCCCAGGAAGGAGCCAATGGCAAACCACTTCCTAAAAACCTGCCAAGGAAACTGCAGGGACTTGTCCAGGCAGTCGCCGAGAACAGGACACGACTGAACGGCAGGGGGGAAAAAACGCTTAAGGGGGTTGGAATCCAGCAAAATGCCTGGCAGCTTGTGGACTCCCAGAATTCCTCAGCTAGCATGGGCACAGCTGAGGATTGTGGGAGTTGAAATCTGCAGATTTCGAAGATTGAGAAATGCTGCAACGGGGAACTCTGGGAAGTGGTGATGCCCTTCCCCAGAGAGGGAGGAGTGGGCTCTTCTCCCCCCATGTTACCCTGTTGACATAACATGTCCCTTTCCCCTTACCAAGGACCACTTCACCTCCCCGGATGAATACGACGACCCAGCGGTGCTGTATGACGCCATCAAGTCAAATAAGGAGAAAATGGTGATTTCCCACGAGGGGGACCCGGCTTGGCGCAGCGCCATCCTCACCAACACGCCTGCGTTGCTGGCCCTTCGCCACGTGATGGACGATGCCAGCGACGAGTATAAGATCATCATGCTCAACAAGCGTTACCTCGGATTTCGGGTCATCAAGGTAGGACGGGTGGAGATCTGCGAAGACTCGCCAAACGGGCTTTCCCCCAGACGCGGCCGGTACACCGCTGAACATGAACGGAAGAAGGAAGGAAGCCTGCTTGGATCAGCCTTCTTCCCGCCCAACTGCAGGTGGATCTGGATCACGGCTCCCCAGTTTGCTGGGACTTTGAGGGGGTGATCTCCACACGCTGGGGAGAGAGAAGGCTGACTCAATTGAATGGAAGCGGCAGAGCTTCCAGCTTTTTCTTTTGCAAGCCAGGAAGCATCTGGCAAACTGAACTTTGTGGAGCTGGAAGTGCTGAGTTAGAAACTCTCCCATATCTCCTTCTTAGCATTGACACTACAGCAGTGTTTCTCAACCTTGGCCACTTTAAGATGGGTGGACTTCAACTCCCAGAATTCTCCTGGGGAATTCTGGGAGTTGGAGTCCACCCATCTTCAAGTTGCCAAGGTTGAGAAACACGGCAAGACAGGGTTCTAGGCACTGATCACCTCCTTGGTATTGCCTCTTTCTCAGAAAACATTCCAAGTATTTTCAAAATAGCACGTTTGTCAGGCGGTTGGTTCGACTGATACGCCACCTTCCAAGCCATCTTTGTTTAACGAAGCGACTTTAAGCTCTAAGCTCCCACCGAGTGCCACACAGGCTGGGATCCCATGTTGTAGCAGACTGGATGGTGGAACTCAGGCTATTTGACTAGGCTCACCCAAACGGGACCTTGAAGACGTGGTTGGCCAACCCGACAGAGCAACTTTGCACAGCCAAACTCTTCCCACTGTGGCCTTCCCCCAGTTTGGCGTAGAGGTTAAAGCATTGGACTAGAAACCAGGAGACTGTGAGTTCTAGTCCCCCTTTAGAAACTGAAGCCGGTGGGGAGATTTCGCCCCAGTCATTCTCTCTCAACTTGACCTACCTCACAGGGTTGTGGGGGAAATGGGGAGCAGGGACATTATATATGCGCCTTGAGTTGTACAAATAAAGGTGAGGAAAATAATAATAATAATAATAATAATAATAATAATAATAATAATAATGCATCCCAGTGTGGGAACTCCCAATTCAGAACGACCAGCCAGCACTCGGCTTTCCTTGGCTAATTCCCCAAAAACTAAGCAGTCGGGTCCGTTTTGGATTTGGATGGGACACCAGCAGGAAATCCCCAGCTGGTAGAGGTGAGTGGGACATAGGGAAAAGTCATCAGAAGAGGGCAAGCGACTTCCCTATCCCAGCCAAGAAAGCTCCATGAAATGGCCACATAAGGTAAAGGTAAAGGTTCCCCCCGCACATTTGTGCCGTCGTGTCCGACTCTAGGGGCCGGTGCTCATCTCCGTTTGTTAGCCGAAGAGCCAGCGTTGTCCGAAGACGCTTCCGCGGTCATGTGGCCAGCATGACGCGCGCGGAACGCTGTTACCATCCCACCGAAGTGGTACCTATTCATCTACTTGCATTTGCATGCTTTCGAATTGCTAGGTTGGCAAGAGCTGGGGCGAGTGCGGGAGATCACTCCGTCACGCGGGGCTAGGGATTCGAACTTGCGATCTTCCGATCAACAAGCCTGGCGTCTTACCCGCTGACCACGCCGAAATGGCCACAAGTTGATCTCAAATCATAGGAGTCCTTTTCTATCTATCAAGGCAGGGTGAAAGGGGCCACTTTCGGCCATTTCTCCCTGTAACGTCTTTAGGTTTGCAGGTCCTTGATTCCTGCTCCCGAAACTAAATCTCCCTGCGTTTGCCCCAGTGAGGGATTCTCTCTCTCTCTCTCTCTCTCAACTTCCCCCGCTCCTTGTTCTCTGGCCCAGGTGAACAGGGAGTGCGTGCGAGGCTTATGGGCAGGACAGCAGCAAGAGCTGGTCTTCCTCCGGAACCGGAACCCGGAGCGCGGCAGTATCCAGAACGCCAAGCAGGCGCTGCGCAATATGATCAATTCCTCCTGCGACCAGCCCATCGGTTACCCCATCTACGTTTCCCCGCTGACCACGTCTTACGCCGGCAGCCATCCCCAGCTGTGCTCGCTCTGGGGCGGCCCTGTCAGCTTGCACAACCTTTCCGCTTGGTTCATTCGGAGCTGGGAGAGGTGAGGCTGGGGCTTGGAAAGGCAGGGAAGCACCAAACCCCTGCTGTCCCGACAAAGGGGGCGGCCATGTCTGGCCCGTGGCCGGATTTCTAAAGGCCTTTGCAAGCGGTTTACTCAGGCACCTGTGTGGGAAGGAGGACAGAGGGAGAAAGGAGGGGGAAGAAGACAGAGGGAAAAATGGGAAGACAGATGAAAAAATGGAAGGAGAGGAAGACAGAGAAGAAAAAAGGGAGATGAAGACAGGGAAAAACAGGGAGGAAGACAGATGAAAAAATGGAAGGAGAGGAAGACAGAAGAAAAAAGAGATGAAGACAGAGGGAAAAACGGAGGAAGACAGGAAAAAATGGAAGGATATGAAATCGGGGAAAAAGAGAGAGGAAGGCAGAGGGAAAAATGGAAGGAGAGGAACACAGAGGAGTAAAAAGGGGGAGGAAGAGGGGAAAAATGGAAGGAAAACAGGAAAAGATGGAAGGAGAGGAAGACGGGGGGGGGAAGTTATGTGAGAAAAGGATGATGACTAACTGGGCTGCTCACTTTGGGCTGTGACTCTTTCCACTGCTTGCTTCATCCTGCCACCATTCGCAAGAAATGTTTCCTGCAAAATGTTGCTCCTGCAGGAAGGGAAGACAGTTGTCCACCAACTGGTGTGGTCAACGCTTTGGTGGCCAAAACCCGTGGGGCAGGGTTTGGGGATGTGGCAGGAGCTTTGCAAAACCTCTGGCTCCCGTTTGACGGCTTGTACTCCCACTTCCCTTCTGTCCCTCTCCGAAAGGGCAGGAGGCCGCCGCCTCTGGCTTTCGGCCTTGTCCATCAGACAGGAGAGGGGGCGAGGGGACGTAGAGGGCCCGTCTGCAAAGCCTCGGGGGTGCCTGGCTACCACCCGAGCGGACGCGGGGGTTTCACCCCTCTCCTCTGCGTGCAGGTTGCAGAAAGGCTGCGGGGCCGGCTGCAACAGCGGGGGGAACATCGAGGATTCGGATTGTGGCGGGGGCTCTTCTCTCAGCAATAACCCCACAGGGCACGGCTCGCAGGGCCCCGGCAGCACGGCCCACAACGCCGGGCCAGCGGCCGCAAACCCCACTGAGCCAGGGGCCACGGCTGCCCAATCTCAGGCAGGTAAGAAGCTTTTTCCTGCTAGCCTAAGGCCGCGTGGTTGGGGGGAGGAAGCAGGGAGCCCGGCTGGGATTGCCTGGGAGGCTCGTTTTAAAGCAACCTGCTTTTCAGGGTGGAGGAAAAGGTGGGGCTGAGATCCTCAAGCTGGCAGGTTTTGCTCAGTTCAGAACGAAGCTCCGCCAGCCGTCCCGAACTGCACGTCAGAACACGCTTCTCCTCACCTTGTGCGCTCCAAGCCGGGTTCCCCCAACACAGTGGGTGAAAAGTGGATGCTGTGGGAATCGAGCCATCTCCCGAAGGTTATTTGCTCAGGCAGAGGCACATCCTGCAAACACAGCCTGGGTTTGGTGGTTGTGGGAGCGCCTGGCCGCAGCCGAGCAGGAAGCGTGGCTTCCTCGTAAAGATGTTTTGTAAAAAGTTCATAAAAAGGGTTGCCCTCGATGGGGAGGAAATAAAAGAGTTGATGGGCAGCTGGATACCAGTCAGAGCCGAGAAGCCGAGGGACTCCTTTTTTTTTTTCTTAAATTAAACTTTATTACAATTTTAAGATAAAAAGATAAAAGCTAACAAGAAATGAAAAAAGTAAAGAAAGCAAAACAGAAAGAAGAACTAAGTCAAAAGTGCAGAAAAAGAAAGAAAATGCAGAAAGAGAATGACTTCCGACTTCCTTTGCTACAGATAAAAGTATACATTTACATTAAACTCTTGCTCTAAGTTTACAGCATAGCTTGACTTATTTGATTTATTTATATTTCAAATTTCGTCACCGCCTATCTCACTCGAGCGCGACTCTCGAGTCATTAATCTTTCATTAACTCTATTGTCCACTGTTATTTCTGATGATCAAATCCAGACAACTTGTCTAAAATGTGCAAAGGGTCTTCAAATGTCTGTTGGAAGTGTGAACAACAGGAGGGGAATTTTTATCCTCTTTGGCGGACATGCAAAAAAGCTAAGAAATTTTGGGATCAAATACATATTTTAATTCAGAAGATTTTAGAGAGAAATATACAGCGAAACCAGACTTTTCTTTGGGGACTGATGGACAAACAGTTAGAAAGAACTCATGGAACTTCGTTTTTGTATATGGTCACAGCGGCAAGGCTGTTATATGCCCAAAAGTGGAAAGATTTAACATTACCTATAATGGAAGAAGGGATGGTGAAGATGATGAGTTGGCTGAGATGGCGAAATTGACAGCTTTGATTAGAGAAAAAACACTGATTACTTTTAATGTTCCCTGGAAATGCTTTTTGGACCTTTTGCGTGAAACGGGAAAAAAATGAAATCATGATATTTACAAGTAGAGGGATTCTTGGATTGGGCTTCAGCTGTCCACAGAGCTGCGAGTGGATGTGGGATGTGGGCTAAGGCCGTTCCCGCCAAATTGACTCCCCTTTCAGCCCCCTTTCTTATTTTGTCTAATAAGAACTTTATTCAATTTCAACATATATAGTTAAAATACAATGTAAAAAAATATAGGAAGGCAAGTAATATGTAAGAGTAAATTTCCATGTTGTTTCTCTAACTCCTTCTCCATCAAACCCAAGAGAACCATTTCTGGTATTTTTTTTTTTTTTTTTTGTATGTTCACTTTAAGAATCTTTTGTTCAATATTACATATTTGGCCCCAAACCTTTTTAGCTTTCTCGCAGGTCCACCAAAGATGGTAAAAAGTTCCCTCCTCCTGTAAGCATTTCCAACAGACATTGGAAATTACAATTACACCATTGTACAGTTTTGACAATTTATCAGGGGTTAAATACCAACGATACATCATTTTATAAAAACTTTCTTTTAGATTATAGTTCAGCGTAAATTTCAAACCTTTGTTCCACCTGTTTTCCCATTGCTCCAGTCTAATATCATACCCAAAATTCTTGCCCCCTTTCTTGATCTCAGGCTGGAGTTGTGAGAATCTCGAGCCGTTCAATAATCTGCCCCCGATACGGCCGGTTCCACAATGATTCTGATGAGCAGGATGGACCAGCCCCGAGTTTGAAAACATGCAGAGGAGGAATCAGCAGCCCTAGAAAATGTGGGAGATCCTTCACCCAGGAATCTGGGGGAGCCTTCGCCCAGGTGCTCTCGAGTCTGTGGCTGAGCCCTATTACACAAATTGGGGGAGGGGGCTGTACAGGTCTCTTGAGTTTGCAGTGAGCCTGGTAGGCAGGATTTCACATCAAGCTTAGGAAGCAGATCTCAAAGCTGTTCCTGGATAGAAAGGTACTCGGCCTCACACCCGCTTGAAACTCCTCTCCGTTTGATCTACGTTAGTGTTTCTCAACCTTAGCCACTTTAAGCTGTCTGGACTTCAACTCCCAGAATTCCCCAGCCAGTATGGCTGGCTGGGGAATTCTGGGAGTTGAAGTCCAGACAACTTAAAGTGGCTAAGGTTGAGAAACACTGCAGTCCAGAGCATTTTTCCTTGTTCTTACTCCATCCCTGCAGTCGCAGAGCCATAAGGGGAAAGACTCTGCACGTGCTCAAGGAGACTCATCCCCTGTGGCTTTGATCCCCAGATCACCATGACAGCACGGCCTTGTTCTTCTCTGCAGAATCCGATCCCGGCCTTCCTCCTCCAAGCCAGAGCTGGCTGGTCCAGCCCCAGCTAACCCAGAGCGACGGATGTCCCCCATCTACCCCAGCTGCGTCTTGGCCTCCGGGCCCACATTTCCTGGGAAGCCAGCTTTCCTGCGCCAGCTCCTTGGCTTCCGTGGCCGAGGGGACAGGACGTACCCCTCTGCCTCTCCGCCCGAGCCCCGGGACTCTGTCTCCCTTTGTCTACGAGGGTCTCTGCGGGAAGTGGTGGAGCCTGCCAAGCCACAAAGGACTGAATGGGTTGGGGGGCAGCGAGAGCGAACTCCCACCTGGAACGCCCCCTCCACACACAAAGGACAGCTCTTCAGTAGCATCTAATGCTGTTGCCGCCTTGGGGACACTCAGCACTGGAGGGAGCCCTAAACCTCAGGTACGTAATTCCCCCCCCCCTTTACACGATTCCTCCTGTCTCTTTTTTACATGGTAGGTAAAGGTAAAGGCTCCCCCCGCACATTTGTGCAGTCGTGTCCGACTCTAGGGGCCGGTGCTCATCTCCGTTTGTTAGCCGAAGAGCCAGCGTTGTCCGAAGACACTTCCGCGGTCATGTGGCTGGCATGACACGCGTGGAACGCTGTTACCTACCCACCGAAGTGGTACCTATTAATTTACTTGCATTTGCATGCTTTCGAATTGCTAGGTTGGCAAGAGCTGGGGCTAGTGCGGGAGCTCACTCCGTCACGCAGGGCTAGGGATTCAAACCTCCGAACTTGCGATCTTCCGATCAACAAGCCTGGCGTCTTACCCGCTGAGCCACCACGCTCCCTGTACATTTTTACATGGACACCTGCACAAAGTGCAGTGTGACACTTTGTCTAACATCCAAGCTGGCTTATGCATAAACTGGCACAAACATGGTACGCATTGGTGTCCTGATATGCCTGAGGAAGCCGAGCAGTGTTTGATTAGGCACGTTCCCCGCAATTTTATTAGCTGCTTTGCGTAAAAACCTTGGAGGGGCAAATTTAAAATAATCTCCCGTGGAAACAGCTGGCAATTTTTTTCCTAGGCTTTTCCCACCCAGAGCATTGCAGCCTAGCCCAGCTGGCGCCCTGTTACTTAGAAACCTAAACTCTGAGATCAGAACATTTTGCTTCCGAAAAGAGAATTACGAGATCCTTTTCTATTGTGTTAGTGGCTTTTTTTTTAACGATCAAGTTTTGATATTTAGGAATGTTAGTGATTGCTTGACCATTTTAAGGTGTTTTATTTATTTGGGGGGGGGGGAGGTTCATTGCACACCGCTTAGGTTTCTTCTGTTGGAAATCAGTGTTAAAACAAGTCAACTAACCTTAGAACGTGGAATTTAAAAAAGAAAAATTTAAGGAACAGCATCTCTTTTATTGTGAGGAGGTAAATTGCCAACCTAACAATTTGAAAGCATGCAAATGCAAGGAGATGAATAGGTACCACTTCGGTGGAATGGTAACAGCGTTCCGTGCGCGTCACACCGGCCACATGACCACGGAAGCGTCTTCGGACGACGCTGGCTCTTCGGCTAACGAACGGAGATGAGCACTGGCCCCTAGAGTCGGACACGACTGTGCGGGGGAACCTTTACCTTTACCTAAAGCTTTTTCATTGACTGGACATTTGGCATTAGAACATTCCCTTTGGAGTGGTGGGGTTGGACAGCCTTAGCCTGGTGCCTTTCAGGTGGGGGGGGCAGGAGCCAAACCATGGGGGGGTGGAGATCAAAGCTGTTCCAAACACTCCTTTTGCCAGAAATCCATCCTTCTTTCTTCCTCCTGGACTCACGGATCCTGCCTGTCCAGCTGGGATAAAGGCTTTCCCTGTTTGTCCCAGCCTGCTTGGATGTTGGCTTGTTTGAAACAAGCCATGGTTAACCTTAACCCCAGTTTGTGGTTATTGGCTGTTCTCCACTGGGGAAATCAGCTCTTTCATGCCTTGTGAAGGGATGGCTTCGAACGTGGCCGTTCTTTATGGAGTCAAACATCATTTAATTGGTATTTGCTAAACCTGAGTCTTAGCTGTAGCTTGAATCATGTCAACTGGATTTCTATTTTCTCAGTGGAAACGTTTCGCTCCTTATCCAAGGAGCTTCTTTGAAGCTCCTTGGATAAGGAGCGAAACGTTTCCACTGAGAAAATAGAAATCCAGTTGACATGATTCAAGCTACAGACAATTCCACCTGGATGACTGAGAACCTTCATAGACATACTGAGTCTTAGCTTCTCCCCAAATCTCTTATAATTGGGCCTCTTAGCCTGGTGCCATTTGCAAAATGACTAATGCTAATGTAAAAAGAAAGGGAAAAAAAGCTGACTTCCCTTTTGCTCAGAACAATATGAGGCGGGAGGACCCTCAGGCCAGGAGGGCTTAATCGCCATTCGCTGATTATTGATCTATCAGGATATGTCTTCTTGTCCCTTCCCCAGCACCAATCAGGACTTTTTCCTTGGCAAGGTTTTTCGGAAGTCGTTTGCCCTTGCTTCCTTCCTAGGGCTGAGAGGGAGTGACTGGCCCAGGGTCACCCAGCTGGTTTCATGCCCGAGGCGGGACTAGAACTCACCGCCTCCTGGTTTCTAGCCTGGTGCCTTTAACCAAACTGGCTCCTTTTCTTCATAGCCCTGCTTAAATCTCCTTCTCTCCCCCCCCCCCCATATTGGGAGCCTTGTATTTTTTTTAGACTCAATTCCCCCACCCCCACAATTTGCATTAAAAAATTGTAAATTTGGAAAGTAGGGTTTTTTAAATCAGTTTATGCAAAGCGTGTGAGCGCGAGTGTGTTTTAATCTTGTTTAACTTAAGAAGTTACCTGGCTCTCCTACCAATCTTCATTCCTTCTGGATCGTATCTCAGCCTCCCGCCGCCCACCTGCCTCCTCCTGGGTGCTCACAGCCGCCTCTCCCTTTCTCCTGCAGCCGCCTGTCCCAGGACCACTCCCCCAGGCCGCAACCAGCACCCCCAGCCAGCTGCCTCCAGAGCCATCAGTCCCCCCTCAAGGAGCCTCCGCCCTTCTCGAGCCAGACCCTCTGGTGGCCGAATGGGGGCGGCAGCGAGAAGAGGAAGACAGTCCCGCCGCCGGGCAGCCCCTTCTGGATCATCAGTACTGAATTGGAGGGGGGGGGACACTCTTTGGCGCCCTACAGAACTACGGGCTGGTCCCGTTTGACTCTTCCTGGCTTCCCCCTCCTGGCTCAGCAGCTATCCGCTCCTTTTCGCACCCACAGAAGCCACCCGATTCATCTTTTTTTCCTGGAAGACCAAGGACAGCAATACAGGCCTTGCCTGCGATTTCTTCCGTTTGCATCTCCCTCCCCCCCCCCAAAAAAAATCTTCCACTCGCCTGCAGGGGCAGGCTCCCCCCCCCCCCGCCACAAATTACAAGGACCCGCCTTGCGCGCTCTGTGTCATTACTGGGTGGTGCTCAAGGCCCTTTTTTCCTCCTGCTCTTCTTGTCCCTTGGGATTAATAATAATGATAATAATTCTTTTTGTTTTGTTTTTCTTCTACCCCACCTCCCTCCCTGGATCTTGGATTTTTGGTTGGTATAAAAATTTAAAATGGGGGGGGGGGCAAAATCACAGCAACCCACTAACCTCGACAGGCAGTGTTTTGGAAAAGTCTAGAAGTATACAAGACCAGGGAAGTTGGAGCATCTTTGCAGGGAAGTTAAAAAAGAATTGGAAGGGAGTAATTTCAAATACAGGTAGTCCTCACTTAATGACCACAATCGAGACCCGAATTTTGGTTGCTAAGCAAAGCGGTCATTAAGCGAATCAACCCAATTTTACAACCTTTTTTGCGGCAGTCATTAAGCAAATCATTGCAGGCGTTAAACGAACCATGTGATCATTAAGTGAATCACACGGTTCCCCATTGATTTTGCTTGCCAGAAGCCGGCTGGGAAGGTCAAAAATGGCGATCACTTGACCATAGGATGCTGCGACGGTCCTAAATGCGAACTGGTTGCCAAGGGCCCAAATCATGACTGCAGGGACACTGCGACGGTCATAAGTGGGAGCACGGGTTGTAAGTCGGTTTTTTCAGCACCGCCATCTGAACCGTCACTAAATGAATGGTCATTAAGTGAGGACCACCTGTAGATTGGGGTGTTTATTTTCTCATTTCTTAATACCTTTATGACTTACTTCCTTGTTTCTCCCGATCCCCTTTTTTGCCTCTGCGGGGGCAATTGAAAGAAGGCAGCAAATTTGAAAACTTTAATAATTTCACCCCACAGATTGGGTCCTGGGACGAAGTATTATGTTATCTTCCCAGATTTTCGGGAAGGAGCTGGCTGGCCCAGAGCATGGGCGATCCCAGCTCGGTTGTGTGTGTGTGCGTGTCTGTTTCTCTTTCAACCCCAGTGGTTCAAGTTGTTGTCTGAAGGAAGGTTATTGGGTGAACTCGCAACAGGGCAACTCAGCTCGTGTGAACTTGGCCTTCCGATCTGGAGATGTCGAGTTCTTTTGGCTCTCGGAAATGCAAAGATCAATGTATTTTTTACCCAAAATGTTTCATTCGGGCAGTATTAAAAGAGAGTGGGGGGGTGACTTTTTAAACTATTCCTCTTATTCATGAAGAGTGAGACTTTCTCACAGTTCACCCATCAAGAGAAAGGATGTCCAAGTTCCCTTTGAGGCAGTGTTGCTCAGCGTTGCTGGCTGGGGAATTCTGGGAGTTGGAGTCCACCCATCTTCAAGTTGCCAAGGTTGAGAAACGCTGCTCTGAAGTGTCTTCCTGTGCCGATTTTTGCTCCCGAGCGCGATGGGCTGAAATCATCTTTAGCTGGTGATGCAACGGAGCGTCTTTTCTCCCGAACTGCCCCGTTTCCTATTTAGAGACGGGGCAGGTCGGCGCCCCCCAGCCTCGTTTCTTCAGAGGTGCCCCCAACCGCTAAAAAAAGCGCAGGGGATCAAAGGTTGCAAAGCGTTGGGGAGGGAGAGGGAGAGCTTCCTCTCCTGCCACCCCCCCCCCCCCCCATCCAAGAGGCTCAAAGGGAAGCTCGAGAACCGCAGGGGAGCAGAGCGCTCGGTTCCTGCGAAGCGCTCTGCACATGTTCAGGGGCGCGTCCGCTCGCCCGCCGGCTGCTCTTCCACCCCCCCAGAAAACCCAGTTTTCCTCGCCTTCCCCCCCCCTCGTACGTCCTCTCCGGCGATGAGTGACGCCGCTCGGCGCCCCCTCCCTCCCTCCCCGCTTCCTCCCCATTCCGGGTCTCTCCGCCCCCAGCCGAGAGGAGGAAGGAGAGGGCGGCGCCTGGGCCGCAGGGAGCGGACGCTGCCCGCCCGCCCGCCCGGGGACTCCACGCGGGGCAAGCGGCGGCGCTGGCCTCCGCCCGGTCCAGCTGCAACGCGCCCGGCCGGGGAGGTAAGGCGAGGCGAGGGGCCGCGCGTCACGCGTCCGGCACGTGCACCGGGGCTCGAAGGGCGCCCGTTGGGGCGGTGGGGGCGGTGGCAGCACCCCGCTCGGTCGAGCGCGGGGCGAGGCGGGCGGGCGGGCGGGCCGGGAAGGAGAGACGCCGCGGCAGCCTCTCCAAATTGGGGCTTGGAGAGCGGAGCGCGCCTTGCCCGACACGAGAGCGCCTCCATTCAGGCGTTCGGCGGACATCCTCTCCTCTCTCCCCTCCCCGCCCGCCACCCGCGCTCCGCCAGTGTGCGCGCGCCAGGCCACTGGCTGGGGCCGGCAAGCGCGCGCCCGCGCCCACCGGGGCTGCTTCCCACCCTGCGGCGAGGGGCTCCGTGCAACGTGACAGCCGCCGCTGCCGCTTCTCGGGAACGGCGGGCGCGCCCCCCCCCCCACGCGCGCGCCCTGCAGCGAGGACGGGGGGGGCGGCGGCAGAGCGCGGCGCGCGCGCCGGGGAGATGCCCGCGGCTCTCGGCTGCTATTGTGTGCCCAAAAAAAGAAGTGGAAAAAAGAAAAGAAAAAATCCGGTCCCTGCTTCAGCTCTCTCTGCCGGGCCTCGCTCCTGACAAGACCCCGAGCATGTGCAGAGTGCTCTTCCCTCGCTCGTCAGCGGCCTCGGCTAGGGAGGGCCTTTGGCTTCCCATGTGGCGGGATCGTTTTTAAAGAATGGAGGTCATCCATGCTGCTGAGGTGGTGGGTGACTGACGTGACCCCGTTTGTTTTCACACCAACCCTGCAAGGTGGGTTGCCCCTTGGGGCCAGTTTTCCCAACTCGCACGCCTCTCAAGCGTGTC
Organism: Charina bottae; assembly: GCA_023362775.1. Classification (NCBI taxonomy): domain Eukaryota; kingdom Metazoa; phylum Chordata; class Lepidosauria; order Squamata; family Charinaidae; genus Charina; species Charina bottae. The sequence continues at coordinate 4,686,288 of JALMGJ010000026.1, read as the reverse complement.
AGCCCCAGTTGCGGAGGACGGAGCCCGGACAGCGGGCCCCGAGCCTTCTCGAACCGGCCTCCGGCCTCCAATTCCCATCGACTGGCTGGAGGTTGTCTGCATCTAGCATCTGCAGGGCATCTCACCGAGGAAGTGGAGATTGCAGCAGATAATTGTGGCCCTTCTCCGAGCTATCTAAGGGGTTAGGTGAGGCAGGCAGAGCTAAATTAAGGTACTCTGGCAGTGGTTGGTTCTGCAGATCTTTTGCAACCCTGGTGAACCTGGATCTTTTCTATCGTGAAGCAGATCTTCTACCAGACCCCCCAAAATAAAGCAAAATTCTGCCTCATTTATATTCTGTTCACCCCCCAAAAGCCAGCCTGCAATGATTCAGAATAACAAAACATCAACCAAACTACCCCAAATACAGTTCAAACCACCAGGCAGAATACGAAACCCTTAAATAACGATATTAAAATAACAATAGTGGTACCACGGCTTGAGTTATTCAGATCTAAAAGCAAACATCCATTAGAGGGAAAGCAACAGTGAACAATAAATAAGTTTTTAGGCTCTGAAAGCCAGGCAAAGATTCTAGTCCATATGGTTCTGAAAAAAGAGCCAGATTAAACAATGCAGCTAACTCATGCAATAAGATTGTTGGTCCAACCAGCACTGTATTGATATTAAAATCAGTATAGATTTTTGTTCTGGCCATTTAATATTTCCAGAATGGCAGAATTCGAACTTGGGTTTCTCTGGTTACCTGGTTGGTTTCAACTTTAGTCTTTTTGTGGCGTAGCATGTTGTGCAAACTCAATCTCTTGGGTTAATTCAGGATAATGTGCGGACCCAGAAAATGGTTTAATCCAGGTTAAGTTATGTAAACACAGCCACGCTGCTCCAAAGCCTGCGTTCTGCCCTCTCAGCCATCCTGGGGTGCAGGAAAGGATCTGAAACCAGATCAAGGTTTTTATTTTTTACTTGGAATCGATGAGAATTGAACCCAGGTTCTCTTGAATGCAAAGCAGGTAAACCTTCCTTCTAGAAAGGCTGCGTTCTTGCAATTTAGGGGCCGGCATTCAGGACCAAACGCTCCATGTTTATGCAGATTTGCAGGTTTTTTAATGCAGCAGTTTGGGGGGGGGGAAGGATGTGTTTTGGGTTGCATCCACCCCTCCGCACCAGCTTCCCCTAACCTGGGACCCTTGAGGGGTGTTGAACAGCAGCTCCCATCATCCCCAGCCAGTGTGACCATTGACCCTGAGCAATGGGAGTTCCACTGCACCAGGGTGGGGTAAACTGGCTGTACAGATGTTACTGGGCCTCTTTGAGTGTGACCTCCTTTGGGGATGCCTCCATCAAAACCGCTCATTTCAGATCACCGGCTTTTAGAATGCACATTTTGCTTCCTGTGGAAAGAGGTCAGAACTTGCGCTGCATAACTTAACCTTCAACTGTCTCGTTTGCTGGCGGTGCAGTTACGCGACGGTTTGGTGCAAGGAAGGGTGTAAGGCGGGAGTGGGCAAGTTGTGAGCGTCCAGATGTTGTTGGATTCTTCCTTCCATCAGCCTTAGGCAGCAGGGCACCTGGTGACGGATGATGGGAGCTGAAGTCCGTTCACAGTATTTGAGGGTGTCCTGCACGCAGGCCGTGGGTGGTGCCAAATATCTACACGCTGTGCTCAGAGAAGGGTTTGCAAGTGTGGTTTCCCCCCCCCCCCGGGAAAAAGCCCTGAATTGGAAGTACACGAAAAAGGATTAGCTCTACCAATGGCTGCGTTCACACAGCACCTTAACCTGGTTATTGAATTCTCATTTCCTAGATTTGCACAAGATGCTAAGCCACCCCGAAAACTTAACTGTGGCTTCTCTAACCAAGCTTAGCCCATTGAATAAATGCAGCCACTAGAATTTTTTGACCTGGGGGCGCGGTGGCTCAGCGGGTAAGACGCCAGGCTTGTCGATCGGAAGATCGCAAGTTCGGGGGTTCAAATCCCTAGCCCCGCGTGATGGAGTGAGCTCCTGCACTCGCCCCAGCTCTTGCCAACCTTGCAATTCGAAAGCATGCAAGTGCAAGTAGATGAATAGGTACCACTTCGGTGGGACAGTAACAGCATTCCGCGCATGTCATGCCAGCCACATGACCGTGGAAGCGTCTTCGGACAACGCTGGCTCTTCGGCTAAGAAACGGAGATGAGCACCAGCCCCTAGAGTCGGACACGACTGTGCGGGGGAAAACCTTTACTTTTACTTGGCGTCAGGTGTGAACATAGCATCTCTTCCTTTCTCTCTCTCCTTCTCCCTAAAAGGTTGGATCCTCCTGGCTTTCTTATAAAGTGAGCGTTAAGAACACCACTTTTTCTACGGCATAATTTCTTTCCCTGGATGTAACGTTAGTGCATTATGGGAAATGTAAATGGTGACATCCAGGCTTAGCTGCTGGTGAACTGGTGTTAGTATGTATTTCTCCAAAAAGACGCATCCTGCAAACTTCGGCTCAGTGGGTTGGGTTGTGTGAGGTCTGGCACAATGCTTTTTTTAGAGTGGTGTATACGTCCATGATGAGAATTTGGATTGGAGACCACCAGGAGATCCCAGACTGGGAAGTTGAAAAGAATTTCCCAGAAGAAGCAAATGCAAGCCATGTTTGTATCGTTGCTAAGAAAATTGCACACACGAGCTCAAAGGGACTGTCTGCTGTGACAACTAGCAGCCCTTCAGCTCTCCAGCAGGGAAAGTTGCTTTCTGTTCCCTCCACCTGCTGTTCCGTTTATTTTAACCAGATTTCTCATGAGCTCAGCTCTCTCCTCCTCACAAACCAGCTCCTGGTTGCTGGCTGGGGAATTCTGGGAGCTGAAGTCCACACATCTTCAAGCTGCCAAGGTTGAGAAGCGCTGCTTCGAGTCAGAATCAGAGGAGCTGGACCCCGTACAAGCTAAGATGGCAGATCTGAGGCGGCGGGGGCGGGTTCTGCTGTCCTGCGGGCTGCAGTTGGGCCGTGGCCTCGTCCCCGCAGCACCGCCAGCTCGATGTCAATGCCCCCCTGTCCGCCTTGGAAGCCGGCTGGAGGCTGACGCAGCCCGAATGGCACTTGTTGCCCCCCAGAAGGAGAAAGCCCCATTCATTGCTGCTGGAAATCCAAAGCAGTGCCGGGATTGGGACAGGGTTGGCCAGAAGAACGGGGACCCAGCCCACGCCCTTTCGTTTTCCAGAGAGCTGTATGTCTCCGTGGGCTCTGCGAAAAGAGGCTGTGGTGTTTTTTCGAGGGGGGGAATCTGGGACTTTTGCTCGGCCTCGCACAAGGGACGTGCGACGCAGCTACGTGGCCGAGCTGATGCCTGCGTGGGTGTTGAGAACTGGTTTCAGCAGCCAAAGCCGATCTCTTTCCTGAGGATGTTACGTGAAAGGCTTTTGTCCGGGGGGGGGGGGGTAGGGCCAGCGAAGAGGAAGAAACCCTCGTCCCTCCATAGCTCGGGGTGTGCAGGGGGGGCAGGGAATTCGGACTTCCGCTTCTCTTGCATTTCCTCTGCAAAACAGGAAGCAGGGCCGTGCGTCAACACCGAGGCCATCTTGGATCACGGCCTGCCCCCCCTTCCCCAAATGTTGGCGTGCCCGCAGAGTGTGGGGGTGCTCGGCCGAGTGGCGATCTGAACAGATTTGGGGGGCTGTAGTGCGGAGGGGAGGAAGGGAAAGGCTTCACGTCGACGCTCGCGAGGGTTTGATAGCTATCCGTTCACGTGGTAGGAAAATCACGGTGGTGGGGTTGGCCCGGACTCTTCTCTACCCCCCCCCCCCCCCAAACAACCTTGATCATGTCTTGTGTGTGCCATCTTCCTTCTCCTCTGCTTCCTTCTCTAGCTCAACGTCGATGGCTTCCCTCCCAGGTCTTTTCCTGCTTATCACTGAATGCTGTCTGAGACTTCCTTCCTTCCTTCCTCCAAGAACAATCTCTGGGCAGCCGGGAGGCCCGAGAGGGTGGCTTTGTTTCCCTCTGCTTATGGGGCAGCCACTGGGACCCCAGGGGAGCAGACAAGCCTTCCCCCTCCCTGTCCTCTTTTTACTTTACCTTAGTTTAATTTGCTGCAGATGGGTCAGCAGAACGCAACTTGGCTTGCTTACTTAATCTGCCTGTGAGCGTTTGGCTTGGCAGCTTCAGTTCTTTGTCGTTCAACTTGTAGGGTGGGAATCTAAGGCTTGGCTTGATCGGGGGCCGGGTGGGAGAAAGTGGATCACAGTTTGATCTTGGCTGGAACTCCTGGCTGGAACTTCAAGCCTTGGTTTCATCATCTACGCTCCGCTATGCTTAAAAGGCCTGGAGAACTGGTGATGTGGAAGAAGCTATGGATGGAGAACTGCTCCTATTCAGAGCAAGCAATACTGGGCAAATCATTTGCTCGTATTTCAAACAATTTTAGGTGCTAAGAGAAAAATCATAATTTGGAGAAAAAGCATCTTTTCACAATGAGAACCTCAAGTCCAGTCTCCTTCCCTCCCTGACCTGGCCAGGGAAAGCCCCCTGCCTGCCTGAAGGTTAGATCTTGGGGGACAATTTTTTTAGTGAATGCAAAAGTGTCGAAAAACAGCTTTCCTGGAATAGCGGTGTGTGCAAATTGTGCTGCTGGGTTTCAACCCTGGGAGCAGAGGAGGGCCCAGGGGCCACAAAACAGACCTGGGGGTCACATCTACAGATGCAGGTGCAGACTTGGGGGTCACCAGATCCCGATTTCCCACTTTGGAGCTACATCAACACGTCGATGTAAGGCAGGTCCTGGGTTCCAATTATGACATGGCAGGAAGATGCCAGTTTGAACCTGTTGTAGAACTGAAGTTCTAGTGGCTAGGAAAAGATTTTTTTAAATAGTTCCTTCTGTGAAACATGCCCCAAAAGGGCTGGAGGGAGAGATTTTACATCTTAACGTTTGTGCAGCATTCGTTGATATTCCCCGTTTATATAGGCGTTTGGAGGCCGCAAACGGAGTCGGCGGGCTGCTTCTGTGCAACCTTCCTTTCCACTTAATGGGAGAAGATCTCAGCCTCGTTTGACCCTCGTGGTCCAGATTCACCTTCAGTTCTCATCTACTTCTCCAAAGGATGCTGTTTACAAGCAGTGATGGTGTACAACGGAGTAGCTGAGAACAAAAGCCATGGGTTGTGGAATGGAGTGGTCTGGACAACTTGGCCAATCATCCACTGATTCCCCACCATCCAACCCGGCGTCTCGTGGTTGGAACATCTCTCCTGAATCTGGTTCCTGAATTAGCCCAGGTGCTGGCTGGGTGAAATACATGGAACCCGAAACGACCTCAGGCTGGATTCACACAATCAAAGCAGGCTTCAAGCGAAGCAAGCAAGCTTTATTGGTTGTGTGAAGGCAGGTCGCGAGGCTTGGAACGGACCCGGTTAAGTATATCGGGCCAATGTATTGTCGAAGGCTTTCACGGCCGGAGTTCAATGGCTGTTGTGGGTCTTCCGGGCTGTGTGGCCGTGTTCTGGAAGTTGTGGTTCCTAATTTCCTAATTCCTATATTGGGCCAGCCGGAAGGAAGGCAGACTTAGCTGCTGTCTGAATCGGCTGCCCTTCTCCAGTGGCACAAAAATGCTTGCCTTCTTCGCTCGTGTGACTTTTTCATTTTCTCCACCAACACTCTGGCATTTTGTACATGGAAACTCACAAGTTCTAAGCAAGGCCATTCAGAGGTATTTTTGGAAGAGTGTGGGGGAAGGTCTGCAGCCCGGCAGGACCTAAGCAATAAATTTTAAGTTTTCTTCAAAAGACAAGATAAACATTCCTCTAATTGGGGGGTGTCCCCCCCCCCCAGATTTTTAGGCTGGAAACGGGGAGAGGAGACTGACAGTGGAAATGTTGCTTTTACTTGGCAGATATGCACAATAACTACTGTATATCTCTGCAGGCAGGCAGGGGTGGGCAAAATTTGGGGAGAGGGGTATTTAATTCTCACGTTTCAACCCTAGCTTTCTGTGCCATAAGCACTTGGGGGCCTTAGACCTTTGTAACCTGGAAAGGTTGCGCGCTGGGGGGTCCCTGCCCCATCCAAAGTGGGGGATTACCTGCAAAATGTAGAATCTGCCACCTAAGGTTGGGGCCAGCCCCCTTTCACATTGCACTCCGTTGCTGTTTGTTGTTTAAAACTATAGTACAGGTAGTCCTCGCTTAACGACCATTTGTTTAGTGACGGTTCGGACTTATGCCAGTGCTGGAAAAAATGACTTTCAACCGTTGCATCGTCCCCCGCGGTCGCGCGATCACAATTTGGGTGCTTGGCAACCGGTTCGCATTTCTGACCGTCGCAGCGTCCTGTGGTCACATGATCGCCATTTTCTACCTTCCTGGCCGGCTTCTGGCAAGCAGAACCAATAGGGAACCGCATGATTCGGTTAACAACCACATGGTTCGCTTAACGCCTGCGGTGTTTCACTTAATGGCCACCACAAAAAAGGTCGTAAAATCGGGTCAGATTCGCTTAATGACCGCTTCACTTAGCAACTGAAATTCGGGTCCCAATTGGGGTAATTAAGTGAGGACTACCTGTATTTAAGAACAGAAATTACAATTTGGAAGAAGGAGCAGAACACCAGCTCCGCAGAAAAGCAAGTTTCTCTCCTGGGCTTGGGACATGGGTAGTGAGCCTGCCATTTTTAACCAACAGAGGTCATAATGCCGGCTCTGCACATTTCCGTTCTTCCTTGCTGACTCTCTGTATAGATTTTTTTCCCCCTTCCTCTGTGCAGATCGGCCCTCCGTATAAAGCTTTCTGCTTTTCCGTTCTGCTGTGGGACTTGCAACCCACAGGAGACGCTTTGAACTATACGCGGCCCCGACAAACAGACCAAGCAATTCGTTTTCACCAGCAATTCAAGCCCCTTTTTAGTAGAAATTATTTTCACTTTAGACCCAGTAAATTTTGCCTGTACTTTGAAGTCCAATACAGCAGTGTTTCTCAACCTTGGCAAGTTTAAGATGGGTGGACTTCGACTCCCAAAATTCTCCAGCCAGCCTTGTCCACCTAAGTCCACCCATCGTAAACTTGCCAAGGTGGAGAAACAGCAAGGCTGGCTGGGGAATTCTGGGAGTCGAAGTCCACCCATCTTAAACTTGCCACGGTTGAGAAACACTGCAATAGAGTAATTTTCCCTTTTTATTTTACCTCTGGGCACGTATCCTCGTGCGTGCAAGAGGAACCGAAATGGCCACGTTTACGGAAACTAGAAAAGGACATCTTCATCCTCAATCAATTGTTCCTTGTCTGCGGCTTTTTGGGGAGGGGGTACCTTTCCCTCTCTTTTTTTTCTTGGTCATCAAAAAAAGAGTCCTCTCTTTTAAAGGGCAATGCCCTCTGGCTTTGAGGTTCCTTTTGCTTGCATCACTGTGATGGCTGAACACTGGCCTTTTCCTTTGATGGTTTGCAGAAGTGTGCAGAAGTGTGTCTTCCCACCGAGGATCAGAGCAAGAACTTCTGCCCTGAGGTGACTTGGTCAGAGCCCGCTTAACGAGGAAGAATGTGATCTTGTGTTCCCAGACATGGTTAAGACGAGCTTCCCTTTTCCTTTTTTGCATTCTCTCCCCCCCCCCCATCCCTGACTCAACTACATGTAATTATGGGAAACTCTTAGAAGATGCGTGTGAAGGTACCCAAATCCAGGGCTGCCCCAGGATGTGGAATAGAGGTTTCGCAGGGGAAAAGTCCAGTTCTGTGGTTCTAGATTTAGTTCCCATCACTTCCAGCTTAAAAAAAAACTGTGTGGGGGAGGATGGGTAATAAAAAGGGCTCTTTTTTCAAGAAAGCGGCTGCCAGTCTGAGCAGGTCCTATGAGGCTGGGTGTTCCAATTCGATCCAGTCGGAGGACTTTTCTAGAGGAATCCTTGTCAGGGTTCATGTCAATCTTGCTGAACCACGCCATCGGCAGATAGAGTTGAGAAATGGGTTTGCCTTCATTAATTAATGAAATAACGAGTGTTGGATTTTTATGGTCATTGTCAACTCTTTATTTATTTACTGATATTCTTTATCCGCTCTGTCTCTTTCTGTCTTTTTCCTTTCCTCTCCTCTCCTCTCCTCTCCTCTCCTCTCCTCTCCTCTCCTTTCCTCTTTCCTCTTTTTTCCTTTCCTTTCCTTTCCTTTCCTTTCCTTTCCTTTCCTTTCCTTTCCTTTCCTTTCCTTTCCTTTCCTTTCCTTTCCTTTCCCTTCCCTTCCCTTCCCTTCCCTTCCCTTCCCTTCCCTTCCCTTCCCTTCCCTTCCCTTCCCTTCCCTTCCCTTCCCTTCCCTTCTCTTCTCTTCTCTTCTCTTCTCTTCTCTTCTCTTTTCTTTTCTTTTCTTTTCTTTTCTTTTCTTTTCTTTTCTGTAGCGATTTATTCCATTCCCTTAAATATTTCTACAAATAGGTTATTACTTAAATAAAAAAGAGAAACATGTTTTCCTGAAAGCTTGGAGGGATTCTGCCAGTCAGAGCAGACAGCATTGCTCTCTATGGAACAGTTGACATCACATGGTCAACTGTTTAATTTTCATTTTAATTAGTCCTTTACCCAGTACAATGAGGACTGGAAACTTATTTTCTTAATCGGGAAGAGATCCTTGGTTTAGCACTTGCAACTCCAGGTGACATTTGCAGAACCCCCAAATGAAAGAACGTATATTTTATTGCACATACTGGGGTAATGCATTCCTTTTGATTATGTCAAATATGCGTTCTAATTGACTTTGATACAACTGGTGCATGATTGCTTCTGACCCAGTTGTTTTGACGTTTCACTGTCTCTTCTCTTGTCCAAGAAACGCTTGCAAAATGACGCGGCACCTTTGCCCCTTCCCGGCCTTCGGGACCTCCCTGGCTGCAGTACGCTGACCCTCGACAGCGGCGTGGAAGTGGGGGCCAGCAGGTGCTCCTGTTTCAAACGGTTTGGAAGCGCCTCCCCATGGGGAGCACACCACCTTCCTCTCTCCAGTTGACCACCGCTGGGTGCCTTGGAAGCCCTCGATTGGCTGGAGAGCCTGGGAGGCGGCGGGACCTTCCCTCCAATCAGAGACAAGGACGGGATCCGGAATCCTGAGCGCACGCCGGCCCGGGGCGATGCAGTCAGACGACCTCTTCGTTCGCAAGATGCGACGCCACTCGAACCGGCCGCCGCTCACCTCGTTCTCATTCGACAACTTCCGGGCCCCCAAGCCACAGGTGGGCGAGGGCCCGCTGGTGGGCCACTGTGGCCCACCGCTGAGGTCGCCGCAGCGTAGCTGTCTCATGCATCGGAGCAACAGCGACGTGACCCTGAGCGAAGGGGAGCTGGCCACTGCAGCCGCCCCCAGCTCGTCGTTGCCGCTGGGCTCAGCGTCTGGGACCGGGCTTCAGAGAAACAGCAGCAGCCCCAACGTGCCGTTGAAGAGCACGGTGCCCCCTCGAGCCCGGGCACACAGCCACGAAGAGTCTCGGGCGGGCAGCCCCACCGCACGGCGCTTCCGCGACCCCTTGCTCCTGCTGGGCCTGGCAGCCGCGGACGTGTGGGAAACGGACGGGTGCAGCGCCCCGTCGGCAGAAGGCAGCGTGTCCCTCCCCGCACCGGAGGTGGCCACGCCGGTGTGGGGCCGCCACCTGGCCCATTACGACGTCCAGAGCATCCTCTTTGAGCCAGGCGAGGGAGCCCGGGAGGCTGCCAGGCAAGGCAACGTCACCACAGGGGCCTCGGCGGCTTCCCAGTCCCGCGCGGCAGACGCGGCGCCCGCCCTGGAGGAAGAGGCAGGAGAGGAAGCGGGTGGCACGCTGGTGCTGAGCTGTTCCTGCTTCCGCGTGGAAGCCGGGGGAGAGGTCGAGTGGGGGCTCGGCCAACACCGGGGGTTGCCGGCCGGCTTCCACTGTCCAAACATGGCCGTTTCGGTGCTGGAAGAGCCCCGCGAAAGTTACGGGCAGAGGAGCAGCCGAGCCATCCACGCCATTGAATATGCCGACCTGGGAGCCTGTTACTACCGGAAGCATTTCTACGGCAAAGGTGAACGATGGGCGGCGGGGCGAGCAAGGGGAAAACGTGTGCTGAGCTGCGATTTCTCATAAAATTTAAATATCGACCCTAGACGTAGAAAAGCCAAATTGGGGGTGTGGAACAAACCTCCGGGTTAAATGGTAGTCCAGGAACCTTTTCCAGTTAGAATTAAATTCTCCATTAGATCATTTTGGACGTCAGCGCATACCCTTGTAACGTGATTAGCCGTGCTTCCAAGGATGAAGCACCAGAGACTTTGATGTCTTTGTGGCTAATGAGCTCTCTGACAGTGTCCTTCCCTTGGTTTTAAAATAGAAGCTAAAACAGTCCCTGTTTTGCCTGTACTTGTTTCCCTTTCATGTGACAAGTTCTCCAAGAAGCCGCCTGGGCTCGCTTTCAGCCCTCCCTTTCCGATCTAACCCCGCATCGTCTCTCTGCGTTAGGGTGAGCAACCCTAGGGTGCCTTGAAGTTCATTGGTGTGGTCTTTCCCCGCCCCTCCCAAATCAGTGAACGTTGCAGCAAAGGATGGGATTGTAAGGCTGGTGGAAGGGGGCCCGGCCCTTCCCTGCCATGCTCTAGGGACTTTTCTACTTCGTGTTGTGCGCCAGTTACGCCCTTTCCTGGAGTGAGAGGCCCTTCGAACGGTCACTCATGCCCTGGTCATCTCCCAGATAGACTATTGTAATGCGCGCTACATGGGGCTACCCTTGAAGAGCGTCCGGAGGCTTCAGCTGGCTCAGAATGCAGCCGCGCGGGCCAGTTTAGGTGCCTCAAGATCAGCACACATAACACCTTTGCTCCGCGAGCTGCATTGAGTGCCAGTTTGCTTCCGGATTCAATTCAAGGTGTTGGTTATCACCTTTAAAGCCCTACATGGCATGGGACCAGGTTACCTGAGGGACCGTCTCATCCCTGTCACATCAACCCATCCCACCCGGTGCTGCAGAGAGGGCACGCTAAGAGCCCCGTCTGTAAGAGAGTTCCATCTGACGGGGTCCAGGAGGCGTGCCTTCTCTGCAGTCGCCCCCGCCCTCTGGAATATTCTCCCCCCTGAAATAAGATCGGCCCCCTCTCTCCTGGACTTTAGAAAAAACCTAAAGACCTGGTTTTGCCACCATGCTTGGGGAAGGGAGGGAAATAGCCAGTCCTGGGGTTGGCTGGTCTCTTAGATCTGCCTTGACCAGCTTTACCGGCCCATGGGATAAGTAAGATCTACCATTCTTGGATCGGACTGTAATTAGGTATTTTTACTGATCATTAGTGTTATTTATGGTTTTTTATTGATTTTAAACTTTTTATTGTGAACCGCCCAGGGTCCCTCCTTGTGAGGGAGGGAGGCGGTCAGTCAGTCAGTCAGTCAGTCCCCGGTTAACAAAAACATTATTAACTCAGTATTTAGAAACGCATTTGACAGCAAGGTTGAAAAGATGCTGTACCACAGAACCCCAGAATTGAAATTAGCACTAAGTTCAAGTCCAGGTTCAGTCTAGAAATCCCCCCAAGGCGTCCCGTTTCCCTAATTTTCCCCTTGTGAGGCTTTGCTTCCAGCCCCTGAATTGTTCTCGTCACTCTTCTCTGCATCTGTTGTGCCTGAATCTTCCTTAAAATTTGGGGCCCAGGAATGCACAAAAGCCTGGGCATTCTGCTTCACCCTAAACCAGGGCTAGCGAAACACAAGGATGGGATTCACATAACACACCCGGAGAAAGAACTTCTATTTTGGCTTAATTCAGCGGCCGAGTTGGTGCAGAACGAGGCTAAGAACAAGGCCAGAATTCCCACAATACCTTGGACCCCAAACTCCATTTTAGCTTAGCCTGGGGTGTTGTGCAAATCCAACATCCATATGCATATTTGAGTGTCTGTATACCCACATAAATGCATCTCTGTGCAATACAGGTAGAATACAGTATAGTCTGTACCAGGGGTACCCAACCTTTTTGGCACCAGGGACCGGTCGTGGAAGACAATTTTTCCACGGACCGAGGGGGCAGGGTTTGCAGGCAGGAGCCAATCGCGCACACCAGGGGGCAGGGTTTGCAGGCAGGAGCCAACCGCACGCACCGGGGGCGGGGTTTGCAGGCGGGAGCCAATCCCACGCACCAGGGGCAGGGTTTGCAGGCGGGAGCCAACCGCACGCACCGGGGGCGGGGTTTGCAGGCGGGAGCCAATCCTGCGCACAGGGGGCAGGGTTTGTAGGCGGGAGCCCCGTGGCCCACTTCCTAACAGGCCGCGGCCCACTAGTGGGCCGTGGCCCACAGGTTGGGGACCCCTGGTCTATACAAGGAAGGTAAAAAAATAGGTCATAAAGGCATTAGTATCCGGGGGGCCAAGGGCAAAAAACCAAACAATTTTGATCGTCTGGGCAACACACATTTAATAATTTTGGTATTGTCCTGGTTAGATATGGGTTCCTATGTTGAAAGAATGCTTTTAGATAGCTTTTGCTGTAAGGTTTCTCTAATGGGGTGGGGGGTGGGGGATACTGTAATATTCTCCATTTCCTAATTTCCTTTTTTTTTTTTAAATACCTTGTTTCCCCTTTCGAGTATTTCTGGTTTGTTCCCCAGCCCAGTAAAAAGGAGAACCTTGGCACACAATAGAACTGCGTCTTCAAGGGTCTATTTTGTCCTCTTCCTTCGGTGGTCCCTGAAATAAATATATGGGTCCTTCTGCTGTCTCCCCCAGAACACCAGAATTTCTTTGGGGTGGATGATCAGCTGGGCGCTGTGGCCATCTCCCTGCGCCGCGAAGAGAAGGAAGGAAGCGCCGGGCCGCAGTATAACTACCGTCTCATCATACGCTCAAGCCAGGTGGGCCTTGGTCTCCCGCCAAATTGTGCGCAGAGAAGCGGGTGGAAACGTGACGGGGGTTGTGGGAAGGAGGTGGGGAGATGCCCGGGGTCTGTCTTGCGAGAGAGGAAGCCGAGCCTCTGCCTTGCAAATTGTAGTTGACTCAACCAGAAGTAATTCGTCCCAGCGTGATTATGACTGTGTCTTCTTTAACAAGATTTATTGAGAGAAAAGGGATGGGGTTCCACGAATTTCAGCAAGAGAACTGTTTCTTATTTAGAACTGATTTGTCCCTCCATTCATTGGGGCGGAAACTCAAAAGTTTTTTTGCAAATCTGTGAGGAGGTGGGCCTTTTCACGGATAACAGAGGAACTGGCAAGGGGATGTTAACAAAACTGTCTTCTGACTATCAGTCTATGAACTAGTCCTTGTGTGTAGGCTCGGGGGTCATTGTGCTACAGCGAGAGGACGCCGTTAGGAAAAGGGGGATCCAAGAGCGATGGGGAACAGCCAGCCCCATCCACATTGGCCCCACTCCCAGCATGGTAAGCCCCACCCACTGTGCATTCCCAGTAGGATTATCTTGGAGACCTTTCAGCACTCAAAAAGAAGAAAAGATCTATGATCTCACACCCTTCCCAAACTGGTGTCTTCCAGCCCCCATACAGGTAGTCCTTGCTTAACGACCACAATTGGGACCAGAATTTCGGTTGCTAAGCGCAGCTGTCATTAAGCGATCCGATTTTACGACCTTTTTTGTGACAGTTGTTAAGTGAAATCACCGCCGGCGTTAAGCGAACCACGTAGTTGTTGTGAATCATGTGGTTCCCCATTGATTTTGCTTGCCAGAAGCCGGCCAGGAAGGTCGAAAATTACGATCACGTGACCACGGGATGCTGTGACGGTCATAAATGCGAAACGGTTGCCAAGCGCCCAAATTGTGATCATGTGACCGTGGGGACGCTGCAAGTGTGAGGGGACGGTCGTAAGTGTGAGGACTGGTCATAAGTCGTTTTTTTCAGCACTGTCGTAAGTCCAAACCATCACTAAATGAATGGTTGTTAAGCGAGGACTACCTGTAAATTGCCATGTTCAAAGGGTATGCTGGCTGTGGACGATGAGAGTCGCAGTCCCAGGCTTCTGGAGGTCTCGGATACGGGAAGGCTCATGGAGCGCATTTCTTTTCTTCTGCCCCCCTCACGACCCATCGTTCTGTACCTCCCAGCTGCGGACTCTGCGCGGATCCATTTTGGAGGATGTTCTTCCTCTCGCTGCTCGCCATAGTTCTCCCCGGGGAATCCCTCCCAAGAAGCTGCTGGAGCACGTCATGCCGGAGCTCAACCTGCAGTGCCTCCGTCTTGCTTCCAGCTCCCCGAAGGTCCCAGAGACGTTGCTGAAGTTGGATGAGCAAGGGGTAGGTTGCGCTGAGTTTCTGAAACGTGTGGCCGCAGCAGCGCACGTCCATCGGAACCTAATAGATGGGCCAGAGTGTGTTTCTTTGGGCTTTGCCATCCAGAGGCGCATATATATATATATAGATATAGATATTGATATTGATATTGATATTGATATTGATATTGATATTGATATAGTGATCATGTGACCGTGGGGATGCTGCAAGTGTGAGGGGACGGTCATAAGTTGGTTTTTGTACTATTATATATATTGTACCATTCAGTCATGCGCCACCCTCATGGTGGTTTATCACAGGGTCGGGCAGTAGTGTTCAAAATATCCCATCCCGTCTCCAAGTTTTCTGTGGTTGGACTGTTCCACAAATTCCCTGTAATCCTGCAAATGCGCTCACTCTGAGATCTTATACGAGCTTGAGCAAAAACACTGAAATCCCATTAAATCTCCCTTGAACTTTGGCGAGATTCCCTGCTTCTAGTGCAAGTTCACCAAAATTTCATGCAATCAGGGCAAGACGAGTCAATCCATGAAATCTTGCGAGAGTATAAGCCCTGCGTTTCCACCCTCTCGTTTAGAGATCTAAACGTAAATCTGCTTAAAATCAGAGATTTTTAAAAGGACATCAAAAAGACAGTTTATAAAAGGAACCTGGTACAAGCTGAACAATTTGCTGGGGACATCATATGGATGCCCCATAAAATCTGCACAAGGATTAAGATTCCGGAGGAAAAACTGGATTTACAACAAAAAATCATGTTGATCCTTGTTGGACCAAGCAAGTGGGACATACTTCTAATCACTTAATGATTGCTGATTGCTTTACAGGTAGACCTCGCTGAACAACCACAATTGGGACCGGAATTTCAGTTGCTAAGCAAAGCAGTCATTAAGTGAATCTGATCCGATTTTACAACCTTTTTTGCAGCGGTTGTTAAGCAAATCACCATGGTCATTAAGCGAACCACATGGTCGTTAAGCGAATCACGCAGTTCCCCATTGATTTTGCTTGCCAGAAGCTGGCTGGGAAGGTTGAAAATTGCGATCATGTGACCACAGAACGCTGCAATGGTCGTAAATGCGAACCAGTTACCAAGCGCCCAAATCGTGATCATGTGACCACGGGGACACTGTGATGGTTATAAGTGTGAGGATCGGTCATAAGTTGTTTTTTTCAGCACTGTCGTAAGTCTGAACCGTCACTAAACAAATGGTCGTTAAGCGAGGACTGCCTGTAGTTCCAATCTTGTTTCTGTTCACCCACTCTTTTCCCCGCAGCTCAGCTTCCAGCGCAAAGTGGGGGTCCTGTATTGTCGGGAAAAGCAAGGCTCTGAAGAGGATATGTACAATAACGAGAAGGCTGGGCCCACCTTCGAAGAGTTCCTGAGCCTTTTGGGAGACCGAGTGCGCCTGCTCGGCTTCGACAAGTACCGTGCGCAGCTGGACAACAAGAGTAAGTGTAAGGCGTGGTGATCAGCTTCTGCAAGTATATGTGCACGTAGCTGCGCATGGGTACACAGAGACCCAAAGGCGTGTTTGCACAAACACAGGCCCACTGTTGGGCACAATCATGGAAACAGCACAAAGGGACGCTTGGTCAGTATTAAAAAATCCTTTTCACAATGTGCTTGGTAGGGAGGAGATTTTGGGAGTACCAGCTCCAACCTCCTCATATGGAGGGGTCCTGAGCCCAGTTCCCCTTAAAGCAGGCTGCTCGTCAGCCCTCCCAGGTAGACCAGACAGGAAACATGACCAGATGAGCTACTTCTACTTTATTGTAAGGCTACATTGACAGAATCTTGCAAGTCTGAAAGTACAAATCTCCCGCCGTCTCTTCTACAGCCTGATAAGTCAGTGGGGTTCCTTTCTGAGTTTCTTTCTCTGCCCGTTATGCAGCTGAGGCCTATGCCCTCTCTTATCTGATTGTTCCCTAGGCAGCATCTCTTCCCCCCATCTCCCAAGGTCTTTCCCACATACCATTGTACCAGCCTTTCTCAACCTTTTGACCCTGGAGGAACCCTTGAAATGTTTTCCAGGCCTCGGGGAACCCCTGCACAAATATAGGCTCAAATATAGGCCAGAGGTTCAAAATCATATTCGTTTCATGGGTAGGCCTGTATTAACAGTGTTCTTAAACTAAAAATAAAGAATGAAACTTACCTCTTTAATGTGAAGTTGCCTGAATTTGAAACAATTTTTTAAATAATTCGTGATCTCCCAGGGAACCCCTAGTGACCTCTCGCGGAACCCTGGTTGAGAAACCCTGCATTACACTGTTTAAAGTTACCAAACGTGATGCTTTCTCCTTCCTCCTGTGCCCTTTCTTTGCAGACGACTCCACGGGAACTCACTCTCTGTATACCACATACCAGGACTATGAGATTATGTTCCACGTCTCCACCATGTTGCCCTATACACCAAACAACCGCCAGCAGGTGAGCAGGGACTGTGAGCTCGCAGAAAAGAAAGCAGAGAAAACAGGCTGCATATGTCTGAGATGGGGAGCGAGGGGGAATGCTTTCTCCAAAGTCGGACAATCCAGGACTGTCCGCTGAAAAATTCAGGCTGTTGTAAGGCAGATCAGGGACTCAAAGTGGAGTCTCTAAATTACAATGTCTGTGTCTGCAGTGTCTAAATTCCTTCCTCCCCCCTTACTCTTTTCTTTCAGTTGTTGAGGAAACGACACATTGGGAACGACATTGTGACCATCGTCTTCCAAGAGCCAGGTGCCCTCCCCTTCACACCCCGCTTGGTTCGTTCACAGTTCCAGCATGTTTTCATTGTGGTTAGAGTGCACAGTTCTTCCATGGACCATACCACCTACAGGTGAGGGGGGGGGGGGAAACGCTAGCAAAGCCACCCTAACTTTTCAAAGTACTTCCGTTTATTACGGCATCCGGAGTAAACGTGTTTTTCCTCGATTGCCCTGACAGCAAAGCGTTTTAATTTTGGTATAGTCTCCAAATTTGGTGACTTCACCAATTTTGGTGTAGTCCCCAAGGGGTTACCTGCAAACCAAGATTTGGTTTGAGTTTGGCTTGATTTTCACATTGGAAATTTATTTATTTTATTTATTTATTAATCAAACTTATATCACCGCCCATCTCCCTCCACCGGAGGGACTCGGAAATCATACCACATTGCATGCAGCTGTGAGTCCTGAAGATTCAGCAGCGGACAAGTTAGATAAATAAATTTTAAATAATTAAGAACTCTCCTCTCTCCATCACAGCCTCTTCTTCCTTTTTCTTGTTGGCATTTGGGGTTGGCCCAAGTTTGACTACCCTACCCCACTCCACCCAAGATTTCACACAGAGTCTGGTTTCACACAAGGCATTGAAGTTAAAAAAAGAAGAAGCAAGTATTCGTGTAACATGCAATGCCTACTTGGTTCCCAGACCACACTGAATCCAGACCAAAAAGGAATTGAACTGGCAACTGAATCTGTAGTGAAGACAACAGGGTGATCATCTCCATCATGCTGAAGTTGGTGGGTTAGTTTAAGAGTTCAAAGCTCCCCATTTACCTTACAGGAAAGCTGTCCCCATCTCTTAGTGGCTTAGCGGTTTGTCTGCGGCGATGTTTGAATGGTGGATAAAGATTTCCTGGGAGCTAAGCTTGGCCAAACCCCTTTATTTCACAGTGTTGAAATTCACTTTCACATCCTGCTTTTCAGTTTTGCTGTGTGTAATTGCCAGGGTGAACACAGGGAACTACAATACACTGGTTTCCCAGAAGGCCAATCGCTGCAATTTTTACCCAGCATTCCTCTACCTAACCCCCCCTCAGTCTGAGCAAAGTTAGGAAAGTTAAACTTTCCTAGAAACATATTTAAGGATTCCCTTACTAACTTTGCTCAGACTGAAGAAGCTTCTTGGATAAGGAGCGAAACGTTTCCACTGAGAAAATAGAAATCCAGTTGACATGATTCAAGCTACAGACTTTTAGAAAGAGACCATTTCAATTTATTAATAACACAAAGATCAGAAATGTCTGTGATGGGAGAGGAACATCAGCAAGATGCCAGATAGAGTGTCAGGATGCAAACCCACCCCTTCTGTACATGCATTCTCTGCAGACCTGTGATTTTGGTCCAACCCCTTGCAGACACCCCAATAAAGATTATAGAATTCCCCGCCACTTTTTTTTCATTTATGCTTCTGGTAAGCCTTAAAGTTCGCGCACACATTCACGCCTTCACATGTGATATGTGTTTGCATACATGAGTTGGTTCTTCTGGTTGAATTTGCTGTGGGTTTTCCCACATGGGCAGAATGATTCAGAAGCCATTTGTACCCCGGGTTCTGCATTTGTGGGAAATGACTGTGTCTTTATTTTTGTCAAAACCTTTTTTAAAAATAGTATTGTCTGGAGTGCACAGTCTATAAGAGAGCTACAGATTGAAGATTCCTCCAAATAAATGTTTTGTTTTGCAGTTCCACTTCCTCATTTGCAGAACTGAATTGCTTCTTGCAATTATTTTATTACCCTAGAAATTCTGTTCAGGAAATGAATACAGGGGTTATATCAATGGATAACTGTCTCGTTCGCCAGCCACATGACACATGCTTCCACCTCTCCTCCTGACACATCCTCTCCAAAATCTTTTTTTCCCCAGTAACTTCTTTTATGCAGGCCTGCTAAATTCAGGAGTCTCAACTCTGCTGTTTGACTTGTGGGGCTTGTGCTAAACAGTCGTCTTAGATAAATGGAATAAATCAAGCCAGGGAGTTTTTTAAGAACAGTTAGAAGAAATAGTGAAATTAGGGTTTTTTCAAAGACTAAGCTTCTGAAATTGACTGGAAGATGGGAAGTGTGCTAAAAAAATGTTTTAATCCAGGATTTTTCAAACTCTGTTCTTCAGAACCCTACAGTTCCATGAAAACTTGATTGGGTTCAGTGGGAGATTAAGGGGGAAATTATTTGCATGCAGCCTATTTTCATATCAGTAGAGCTTTGCATCTTGATTCGGGTTCTGGATATATTTTAATAGCTTCTGTGGCCTGAGAAAGTTTGAAAACCACCTGCTTCCTCTGATCTTTGCTTCCTTTATAAGCAGGAAAGATTTTTTTAAAGACTTAAATGTGCAAGATTGAGTTGCAATTTGTGCTTCTTTGCAGTGAGAAAATTAGATTCAAACAAACAAGGCAGCAACTAAGAGGTTTAAAGTCCCTCATTATGGGTCACCAAAAAGCTGTGGCATTTCTGACATTTCCAACAGTTATGAAAAGTGCGTTCAAGTCCTAAACACTTTGGATATTGTGCTGTATTCTTTGCTGCAATCTGAGTGAGAAAACTGGGTTTTGGAAAAAACCCGTATGTTCCTCTCTGGTCATTTGCGCATGAAAGAAACTCTTGTATAGATCATACCAGAAGGGAAGTGGTTGAAAGCTTTTCAAAATGAGTATGTTTGTAAGAATGCTTTCTCAATGTGGACTAGAAACCTTTTCATGCACGTGCAAGCCCGGATAAGCTTTCTTGATTCTCTTACAAAATGTAGCATTTCTCAAAAGGCCAATTAATCAGTGGCACTCACTTTGTGTTATTTCCTTAGATCTTATTTAAACAAATGATTAAGAACTGGCATAACTTATGCTCATGTTTATAGTCTATACCGGTGTTTCTCAACCATGGCAGCTTGAAGATGTGTGGACTTCAACTCCCAGAATTCCCCAGCCAGCAATGCTGGCTGGGGAATTCTGAGAGTTGAAGTCCACACATCTTCAAGTTGCCAAGGTTGAGAAACCCTGGTCTATACACTGTATAGTTTATAGGTGCAGCACAAAAGGAAAAGTGATCAGGAGGGAGGAGAAAACTTGGGTATTAGTTCCAAGTTACAAAAATCAGTGTTCTTTGGGGGGGGGGGGCAAAATAAACTTCTTGAAATTTGGGGGCCTGGATGATCCCACACACACACATACACTTGTCCATCATAGATTGGAAAACTAGTAGAAGCTCATACGTTTTGGTTTCTTTTGCTAATGACTCTTGGGCTTTTAATCAGAATCATAAGTCTCATTCATAATTTGAGCACAAGAACAGTCGAAGTCAAAGTTTATTGAGTTTGGTGCCCCAGGAATTTGCTGTGAATATGATAGGTAGCTTATTTCCAACTTTTTTCTTCCTAGTCCATAAAAGAGGCCACATTCACGTCCCTGTAAAACACAACCCCCCAGCTCTCTTGCATCCCGTTTTTTTCTAAATGCGGAGCCATTTTTTAAAATCTCCCATTTGGCTCTTGCAGAGCCTCTGTGCCTGCAGGCCACTAGGGGGCGCTGCAGGAACACCCATCAAATTCCACCAGACAGCTCTGATCACAGATCCTCTTTCCTTCTCCTCTTTTCCTTTTTTTTTTTTTTTTTTTTTTAACATTATTCAATTCTTCCTCTACTCTCAGATTCCATGTTGGGGTCTATGATGGAATGGATGAGAGGCAGCAGATTTGAAGCTGAATCCCAGGAGGATAGAAACTCTCTGGCTGAGCCGTTCCCTTATCCAGGAACAGCCTTAATCCTTGTTCTGGATGGGGTACTAACATCCTAAAAGACCAAGCAGCGGCTTTGGGGGTTCCCTTGGATGCCAAATTGTCACAGGAGACGCTGTTGACCCATGCACAGTTATGCTAAGGCAGTATTTCTCAACCTTGGCAACTTGGAGATGTGTGGACTTCAACTCCCAGAATTCCCCAGCCAGCCCTTAGATACAAATGAAAGGAGAGACTCCAGGAATGCCGGAATCTAGAGCCTGTACGAAATACTTGGGTAATATTTAAAGCAAATGTTTAAAGAGCTACTGTAGGTAATTGAGGAAAATTACATCTAATTAGTTTACATTAAAACTAAAGGTAAGAACTGACTGGTGGTGCAAACTTTTGATCAAGAAACTTTTGTGGCAGAGTTATCTTTAAAGCACGGTCAGATGGCCCGTACGGGGCTGCAAATTTGGCTAAATGATCTTTGAGGTCCTTCCCGGTCAATGTAGAAATGTTGGGGTGGCCTGAATGGAATCACCTCGCATCTCCTCTTTAATTTGTCCCAGGCAGTGTCTGCCTCAGTGTTTCCGTCTGTAAAATGGGCACGGTTGTGACCTAATATCCAGGAGGTCATCAATTAGGCACAGCGCCATGGAGGAACACTTACCTGTATGGCCTTTATCATTTTGAGCCGGAGCAAAAACCGCTCGCAGAGGAATGGTGTTGAATTCCAGCGGAGTGGCTGTAAATGACCTCTTCCTTATCTCCGTCCAGCGTGGCCGTCAGCTGCACCGAGGACATCCCGCACTTTGGGCCTTGGATTCCGGCCGAGAACTCCTTCGTCAAGGGCCCGGCCTTCCGGGACCTTCTCCTCGCCAAGGTGATCAACGCAGAAAATGCAGCCGAGCGCTCGGGCAAGTTCCACGCCATGGCCACCCGGACACGCCAGGAGTACCTACGCGACCTGGCCCTCAACCACGTCACCACCAGCACGTTGGAGGCGTCCACCTCCCGCCGGCCCCTTATCACCTTGCCGGCAGCCAAGAAGCGTGAAAAATCTAAGGTTCCCAAGGGGGCAGAGGCCCACAGCGCAGGCGCTTTGGTGTGGGGCGTGTGGGCCCGGGACAGGAGCAGAGAACCCAGCAGCAAGGCTCTGGAGCTCCGGTGCCTGCTGGGCATCTCGTCGGAGTTTCTAGTCCTCATTGATGCCCGCGAGAAGAGAGTGGTTTTTAACTGTTCGTGCCGGGACATCCTAGCGTGGACTTTTTCTGAGACTTGCACGTTGGACCTTTATTATGAGACGGGGGATTACATTTGCATGCGTGTGGACGAGGGCCAGGCACCTGACATTCGCGATATCATCCACCGGCTTCAAGTAGGACTTTGCTCACTTTTTTCCCTTTCCGGGAACTCATATTCTGAGTGCGAGAGTGCAAAATGTTGCTCCTTCTGGAATTTTAGACACGGGTGGGCTTACGTTCTTCCTGTTGGGAGGGCGCTGCACTCTCCACATGTTCAGAGGTGAACTGGTGTTTCTTATGACTTAGAAAGCTTTAATTTCTCTTTAATTGGGGGATGCCAAATTCATAGGGCCAGCAGCTTATCTGACCCAGGAGGAGAATCGTGGACTCTGTGCGTGCTAAACAACCCCAAAATCTCTAGATGAGAGAGATTTTTCTCCCATTTCTATCAACTTTTGAATTATGTGTTTCACGTGGGCTGTATTTCCAGACCTGTCTTCTGCTGTTCTGAATATTTGATCTTAGAAGGCAACAAAACCTAGCTGTCCTCGGGTGGGTTTAAAAGCCAAGCAGGGCTGGGGTCGGTTTGCACTTGGATGGGAGCCACGAGGAGATCTTTGGGTGGAAGTAAAGTTGGCAAGTGGACAATAAACATCCCAGTAGGAGGGCCGTGGCAAACCACTTCGGTATTGTTGCCGAGGAAACTACAGAAACGTGTCCATGAAGTCACCAGCGATCAAGCTCAGCTCGGAGTCTTCTCTATTTTTATATTTTATCTCTCTGACATTTTTGCTATTGCATTTGGTACCTGAGATAGAGCCTCTGGCAGAAAAGTCCCTTTAAAAAAGGGTTAAAATGCAGAGATTTATTTGTTAAATTTATTTTCCACCTTTGCTACCTATAATCTAGCCCAGTGTTTCTCAGCCTTGGCAGCTTTAAGATGTGTGGACTTCAACTCCCAGAATTCCCCAGCCAGCCATGTATCATAACTCCAAGTTATGATAACAACCAAGTTGCCAAGGTTGAGAAACACTGATCTAGCCAGTGTACATATTTTCCCCACCACAACAACCCTGTGAAGTGGGTTGGCCTGGGAGATGAATGGCCTAAAGTCACCCCAGGGGCTTCTGTGCTTAACGGAAGGTTAGAACTCAGAATCTCGCTTCCCAGTCCAGCACATTTTATTTATTTATTTATTTAATTTATCCCCGCCCATCTCCCCGAATAGGGGGCATTCACCGCTGTGCCAAACCGTCTCCTGAAAATTGCAGAGCGAGCGTCCAAACGGCTTTGTGCCGTCCCTGAAAATCACGCGTCTTTTTCTCCCCCCGGCAGCTGGTGACCCGCGGGTGCGAGACCCGGGAACTCACCCTGCTGCGGAACGGCGTGGGCCAGCTGGGCTTCCAGATGGACCACGAGGGCTTTGTGACCGAAGTGGAGCGCTTCACCTTTGCGGAGAAAGCCGGGCTCCAGCCGGGGGCCCGCCTGGTGCGCGTCTGCGAGAGGCCCTTGCCCGGCCTGACCCCTTCCCAGACCGCCGAACTCCTGCGCACGGCGAAAAAGGTCACCATCACCGTCGTTCCCCCGGATGAGAACGGAAGACCCAGGAGGTAGGCGGATCCGTGCCAGACCCCTCCACTGGGGCTCCCGTGTACGGCCCCTGTGTTTGTCCTGCTCTGGCGTTCCCCAACTGGGCGTCTTGCCATTCTGCGGGATGACAATTCCTGCTAACCTCGGCCAAGACTACAAAACCCAGCCTCCCCAATTTGGACTACAATCCCCTGCCTGTCGGTGTCAGATACCTCCAGCTGGGGAAGGTTAATCTTTGCGGAATGACAGAATCCATTTCGCAGGGACGTTGGTGAGCTTCCCACGCTGATATGTCTAAAACGGTGTTTCTCAACCTTTTCAACTTTAAGATGGGTGGACTTCAACTCCCAGGATTCCCCAGCCAGCATTCCCCAGCCTGGCTGGGGAATCCTGGGAGTTGAAGTCCACACATCTTAAAGTTACCAAGGTTGAGAAACACTTGTCTAAAACGTGCTCAAGAGTTTTCATTGAATCTAATCTGGTCCACCTTGATAAGTGTGGATTTTTCCCGAAACAATTGCTTCTGGGCTGTCATCTTGGATATCGCTGCTCCTAGCATAATTCTAGCATTTTCTTAATTTGCTGTTTTCGAATGCAGTCCGCCACCTTGGTCGGCAGAGAGCAGGCGTATAAATTCCTGTAGAAAAGTCAAAATAAATACAAGGATTCTGCACAACACCCAATGGAGGAGCGATCTGAGATCTGATAGATTATTTGCCCGTTTTTTCCAATATGCTTTGACTGGTAGCCAATCAGAAAAGGGTTCCAAAACCTGCCTGTAGTTCTAAAGGGTTATACCTGTAACCTTTTCTGGTTGCAAAGTCAACATTCTACCACTAAGCCCCGCTTCTTTCCTTAAAGTGAAAATAAGTTTCCAGTCCATATGATTCTGAATAAGGGGCTGATACAAATAGGAACTCGCCTTACGCTAAGTCAAACTCAGTCCACGCAGCTCTGCTCTGTTCCTGGAAGCATCTCAGCCGCGTTTCAGGCCAAAATTATTCCTTGACTTACTGGATTTCTATCCTGGCAGATCTCCAAGGCTGCTCATTTGTGCATTTTTGCAGCAGTCTAATTTGCATCTTTCACCCTTAAAAGCCATTCTTGCTTGGTTGAAGTGGGGCGGGGGGGGGGGGGGAACGACAACTCAACACTATTGTTGGGTGATTGTTTTGATAGGACCAACCGAAAAAGGAATTATTTTACCGAAAGAAACCCTGAAATCTAGGCCTGGAAACGTCTCACCTTAGGAAGGAGAGTTTGAAAGCACCATTTTGGTGGGTCCCAAGAAAAATCTGTGGACTGGGGATTTCTGGATCTCGCGTGCGGCCTGCTTGCAAACGATGGGGCTTCCCTATTTGTGAGCAGGGAGGGGGCATAGCCGAAGTGCCTCTTCAACTCACGTTCTCTGTACGATCTTGCACCCTCCATTCCTTTAACTCCTCCTGCTTTCTTCGGATAGAAGCTTCTCCGAGCTGTACCAGAAATCCCTGCAGGAGAAGCGGAGGAGCGAGCCGCCGGTCGGAGACGCAGAACTGAGCCGGCCCGGGAGCGAAGTGTTGTTCAAGCCGGCCACGCTTCAGCTGCTCCATTCGCTGTCCCTGCAGGATGGCGCCCCCCATAACTTGGCGGAAGAGAGAACCGAGTTCTTGCAGAGTCACAGCAACCAAGCCCCGGCACCTTCCGACGTGTAAGGGACCCCGAAGCCTGAGCCGCAACTCGCGCGCCCAGCGTCTCATCCCACCCAAGGGTTCCTGGGCCCCCTTCTCTCTTCTGCTCAGTGGTCTTGCGGTATTTCTGGGGCAGAAAGCATCTTTCTCGTGGCCTGGTGATTTTACTGTGGGTGGGGAGGATTTGAACTCGGCTCCTTCGGCGCCCAAAACAAGCAGGGGGAAGTTGTGTGAAAAGTTGGATTTTTACAAGACGGGACGGTGGGGTTATTAGGAACATCAGAGACCGTCTTAAGAAAGACTTGGATTTCAGCGCCTGGCTGACCTGGTCTGGATTTGAGAATTGCTGAGAGATGGGCTCGCCTAGGATTCAGGCGGACGGTCTTCAGCGGACTAGACCCAGGACTAGATTAATTTGTCAAAAAATAAAATGAATAAATATATTAAGCAAGAAGGAATTTCAGCCTAGTTTTTCCTGTGGAGCTGTATTCTTTTCTCCCACATTATCTAGCGATGCATTAAGGTAGATGAAATGTTTGGTCTGTTCTTTTTTTTTGGGGGGGGGGGAGTGTGTTTTGAAATACAGCTGTTTTGCCTCTTCTGAAGCAGAAAGGACACCTGAAATCTGCCGTTTGTGCCAATTTCCAGCCATGCAAAGCAGGGAGGAGCAGTTTCCGTTGTCACATTTGCAGATTCCTGTGTGTCAGAGGATTGTAATTCTGATTCATGTGCTTCCTTCTCAAACGTTGATTTAAAAAAAAAAATCCTTATTCCTTCCTGCATAACCAAAATTTCTGGTCTTCACAGGGTTCCACCCAAAAGTTTCTCCGTTACGTCCAATCCTCCTCCAGATATAATCTTGGCAACCACTCCCAAAACCCTCCCAGATCGAGATTTGGTAAGTGTTTCATAGAATCGGATGCCTAGAAGGACCTCAGAGGTCATCTTGTCTGACCCCGTGGGAATGCAGGAAACGTTGCCTTCTACAGAGGCCACCATCTAACCCAAACCTCTAACCCAAGAGAGTCCACCCAGACCGAAGGAGCTTATTCTGCTGATAGGCAATTTGTACCCTCACAAAATGTTAATACAGGTAGTCCTCACTTAACGACCGTTCGTTTAACAACGGTTCGAAGTTACGACAGCCTCAGAAAAAGTGCTTTACGACCTGTACTCGCACTTATGACCATCGCAAACAGTCACGCCACCCCGCGGTCACGTGATCGCAATTCGGGCACTTGGCAGCCCGGCTTGCATTTACAACCAGTTGCAGTGTCTTGCGGTCACGTGATCGTGATTTGCAACCGTTTTTGCCAGTTTCCGAAAACTTGGGAGGAAAACTTTCCATGGATCTTTGCCCCATCGCCAGCCTGCCTTGAAGCTCGCTGGGAACTCTGGAAGGTGTAGTCCCCACACACCCTGGGACGGGGGGGGGGGGAGAGAAACTATGCAATTCCTCCCAAAGGTGAGTTTCACCCTGGGCAAAAAAATCCACAGCCAGCTTCACCTACCTCTCTCTCCTCCGTGGCTCTTGCAGGATCATCCAAGAGAGCCAGCTGGGAACCATCACGCTCCTGTCGCAGCTCAGGAGGCCAGAAGTTCTCCTTCTTCCCCCCCCGGGGAGAAGGCCTCGCCTTCCTCGGAAGCGAGGGACAGCAATAAGTTCTTGCCCCGGACGCTTTCCCTGCGGAATTCCATCACCAAAAGTAAGGAAATTCCCGGTGTTTGTTTCCCTGTCCAACTGAGCACCGGGATCATAGTAGGACGCAGCCAAACTGTATGTGCCCAGCATGCTAAAATGTGGTGGTGGTGAGAAGCCAGCCATTCTCCAAGCTGGTCACGTTGAGGATTGGTCCCTTCCCCTCTTCCTTCCTTCCTTCCTCCCTCCCTCCCTCCCTCCCTCCCCTTCTTTCTCCTTCCTTCCTTCCTCCTTCCTTCCTTCCTTCCTTCCTTCCCCCCTCCCTTCCCCTTCCCCTTCCCCTCCCTCCCTCCCTCCCTCCCTTCCTTCCTTCCTTCCTTTTTTCCCTCCCTCCTTCTCCTTCTCCTTCCTTCCTTCCCTCCCTCCTTCCCCTTCCTTCCTTCCTTCCTTCCTTCCTTCCTTCCTTCCTTCCTTCCTTCCCTCCCTCCCTCCCTCCCTCCCTCCCTCCCTCCCTCCCCTTCCTTCCTTCCTTCCTTCCCTCCCTCCCTCCCTCCCTGCCTCCCTCCTTCCCCTTCCTCCCTCCCTCCCTCCCTCCCTCCCTTCCTTCCTTCCTTCCTTCCTTCCTTCCTTTTTTCCCTCCCTCCTTCTCCTTCTCCTTCCTTCCTTCCCTCCCTCCTTCCCCTTCCTTCCTTCCTTCCTTCCTTCCTTCCTTCCTTCCTTCCTTCCTTCCCTCCCTCCCTCCCTCCCTCCCTCCTTCCCCTTCCTTCCTTCCTTCCTTCCTTCCTTCCTTCCCTCCCTCCCTCCCTCCCTCCCTCCCTCCCTCCTTCCCCTTCCTTCCTTCCTTCCTTCCTTCCTTCCTTCCTTCCTTCCTTTTTTTCCTCCCTCCTTCTCCTTCCTTCCGCATCGCAGTTATCTAACACAGCCACCAGCTGGCAGGAACACCAGCTCACTACTTTTCTGAATTTAGCAAGGTTGGGAGGAGTTAGTGCTTGGAGTGGAGACCACTAGGAGATTTTAGAACAGAAGGTGGCAAAGTCCACTGTTTGGCAAATCGGTCCAGGAAGTGTGACTACACTTTATATATATTATATAACACGTACATAGACTGCATAAAATTTTCATGATCTTTTAATGCAAAAATTAAGCCAGATTTGGCTTGTACAGACCGGGCGCCCCTCCCCTCCCCAATTTGGTCCACACAAGCAGATTTTGCTGTAAACTAAATATAAGCAATATGCTTTCTTTTCTGCCATAAAGCAACCGATAGAGTAATATAGAGGCCTTCGCGTTTCTGTTTCTCGAATGCGACTTTCTGTTCTGGAAGAACAGAGATTTATAGCTGGGCCTGACAGCAAACTCACAGGAAGTGAAACGGGGGGGGGGGGGATCAGGTGGTGGTGAAAGTGTTTCTGTCCTCTCCCCCACAGTCCTCTCCGAAGCTGGGGAGTCCCTGGAAGACGAGTGGGACTCCATCGCCAATCTGGCTTCGGCTTGTAACAACATCCTGGAAGCACTCTCCCGGGAAGGTGAGTCGGGCCCAGGGGCCGGGCCGCCCCTCGGATCATCCCAGGCCGGGCGGCTGCTGGGTGGATTCCGGGGTGGAGCTGGCTTGCGGATCCTGCCTCTGCCCGCTCGGAGCGTCCAAGCCGCCTTCGCCCAGCCCTTCACCCGAGCGCTTCCTGCTCTGACCGGCGGCAGCACTGCTCACACAACCTTGGAAGAAAGACCTTTTCAATCCAAGAGCTCCAGGTTGAACTGGTGGGTTCCCGGCTCCCTCTGAGCTGTCTTCCTGCAGCGTTTCCGTTACCCACCTGGGTAGCATCACAGCCCTCCGTTGGCGTAGCTCGTAACTTTCCCAAGCTGAGCCTCATTCCCACCTGGAAACACCAAAGTTGGAATTTAGGAAGTTGTTGCTTGCCAAGGCGCTGGGAGAGGGCTCGTTTCCCTGATAACCAACCAGCAACCCCCCCCCCCCCCGTGCCTCTTTTCCCGTCTTCAGGCCAGCATACCCTGGAGAGTCGAGAAGCCTGCACTGCGGCCCAAAGGTGCGCCAATCAGCCCCAAGCCATTGACGAGTAAGAATGACTTCTGTCCCTCTGTGTGTGTGTGTGTGTGTGTGTGTGTGTTTCTGAAGGTTGAGATACAACAGGAAGAATTAAAGGGGTGGGGGGAGATCTCGTCCGCCCCGCTTCCCACGCACTGCCCAGAAGGTGCCCCAAATCTCTCCTTTACCACTTGCAAATGGCTGTGCGGCCGGTACCGAGCTAGATCTTTGTAAGGGTGGCTGCTAGGCATGCTCTTGCCCAAAACGACAGCCGTGGTGGGCACCGCCAGGGACAGACGTACCCTTTGCCACGCAGCAAAACTGGCCAAGTTGCTTTCTTGCTGTTCCCTTCAGGAAGTTCCCTCTTAAAATAAAGTTTCCTTTGAGTCAGGCTCTTCGTAACTTTATCCATGTCGTTTTCTTAGCAGAATCGGCTTGCCATTGCCTTTTTTCCCAAAAGAGATTACCAGGTGGTCTCCCATCCAAGTAATAACAACCTGACCCTGTTCAGCTTTTAAGCGCTGCCACCTAGTGGAGTCTGTGCAGAGGTGCTCATTTCCAAACCTAACTCTGGATTGCAGCCAGTCTTCGTTTTTATTTTCAGTGCGCAGACCCATGTAGAACCCTAAGCATTCTGGGGGCGGGGGGGGAATTGGGCCGGAAATAAGTGTTTCGGTTTGCAGTGTTTTGCATTGCAAATTTTTTTATGACCACGTGGCCCAGAACCGGGTAATAATTTTATTTTATTTATTTATTTATCAAATTTATCACCGCCCAACTCCCCCACGGGGGACTCTGGGCGGTTTACAACAAAATTAAAATCATTAACATACAATTAAATAGATTAAAATACACAATAAATAACCATTTAAAATATATATTCCAGGACGAATCTAAGGCGCTAGCCATCTCCAGGTATATACCTTCTAAAGTGTAAAGTGTATCGAAAGGCTTGCCACTGGTGGGAAGACGCATTTCCTGGAGCGTGCATGTTCGCGCACGTATTGATTGACTCACAAATTAATGGGCTGTCCCCGTCTCCTGGTTCCCCCTTCCTTGCCAAACCATTTCAGGTCTCAGCACGCTCTCAGCCTGCCTGACAAAGTTTTGTGCTTGGAACTCAAACTCAAGGAGCTTCAGGAAGATCTTCAGAAGGTGAGGAAGAAAAAGGCAGGCGGGGAAGGGAAGCCCACCACCCCCCAAAATCACAGGGGGGGCGGATCTCGAATGATGAGACTCAGATATGCGTCTTGGGGGGGAACCAGTAAAGGAAGCAGAGCACGGTCACCCTTCTGCGAGAGAAGACGTTATCGCTTCATCTGGGAATGCAAAACCTTTTCTGGTTTTTCAGCAGCGGTCCAATCAGGCGTGATGGGGACACATTTTTGCATTCAGAGATGCGACTGCGCCGTTGCATTTAATAGGACCAGGAGTAAGAGCTGTAATTTTATTTCTCTTGCGCAGTTTGAAAGAATAAAATGCAACGTCTAGAAATTAATACCCGGACACACTGCGGCCCAATTAGAGCCAGTTTGGCGTAGCGGTCAGGGCACCAGGCTAGAAACGTGAGTGCCAGTCTCGCCCTCGCGTGGAAGCCGGCTCGGTGACACTGGGCCTGCCCAGGAAGGAGGAGGCCAGGGCCAAGAAAACTGCGGACTCATCCAGGCAGCTGCCGGCAGCCAAGTCATGCTGAATGAGCCATAACATTTGCAACCATCGTTCAGTCGTTAAACGACATGCAGCACACCCATCCGTGTGTAAAGCCGGTGCTGCTAAGTGTGGAAATCTTTCCCCCACCCCCCTTGCAAATATCTGTTTGCAAATCGCCCCCGAAACGGCTCTGCAGGTCGCCCACACGCAGACACGTCACCCGGGGTCAACGCCAGGACGTATTTCCTAGGCACCAGCGCTTCACCCTGTCTGGTTCTCTCTCCTTTAAATCAAGGCGTGTCTTGTTTATCTTTGAATCACACGGAGAGAAATTTTCTCCCTGAGGGGATGTGAATTCCCCCAAAGGTTGGGGCGATCCGGCCGGCCCACAAAGCCGGTGTTGTCTCCCCTTTGCTGCAGTCGGTCAGCAGAGCCCAAATGAAAAGAGGGAGGTGGGTCAGGCCAGCTCTCCCCATTCCGGGGACTGCGGCCCCCAGGATCCCCATCCAGCACGTTGCAGTCGGCAATGGAAGTCACTGGCGGGCAAGCGGGTTAGTCGGTTGCAGCAAAAATTTTAAGTCCTCTTCCACTTCTCCTCCTCCTTTCCTTCTCCTCCTCTTCTCCTCCTCCTCCTCCTTTTTCTCCTCCTCTTCTCCTCCTCCTCGTCCTCCTTTTTCTCCTCCTCCTCCTCTTCTCCTCCTCTTCTCCTCCTCCTCCCCTCCTACTCCTCCTCTTCTCCTCCTCCTCCTCCTCCTCTCCTTCTCCTCTTCTCCTCCTCCTCCCCTCCTCCTCCTCTTCTCCTCCTCCTCCTCCTTCTCCTCCTCCTCTCCTTCTCCTCTTCTCCTCCTCCCCTCCTCCTCCTCCTCTTCTCCTCCTCCTTCTCCTCCTCCTCTCCTTCTCCTCCTCCTCCTTCTCCTCCTCCTCCTCTTCTCCTCCTCCTCCCCTCCTCCTCCTCTTCTTCCTCTTCTTCTCCTCCTCCTCTCCTCCTCCTCCTCCTCTTCTCCTCCTCCTTCTCCTCCTCCTCTCCTTCTCCTCTTCTCCTCCTCCTCCTCCTTCTCCTCCTCCTCCTCCTCTTCTCCTCCTCCTCCCCTCCTCCTCCCCTCCTCCTCCTCCTCTTCTTCTCCTCTTCTCCTCCTCCTCCTCCCCTCCTCCTCCTCCTCCTTCTCCTCCTCCTCCTCCTCCTCCTTCTCCTCCTCCTCTCCTCCTCCTCCCCTCCTCCT
Source organism: Charina bottae (assembly GCA_023362775.1). NCBI lineage: Eukaryota > Metazoa > Chordata > Lepidosauria > Squamata > Charinaidae > Charina > Charina bottae. The sequence goes on along the minus strand of JALMGJ010000026.1, from coordinate 4,654,587 downwards.
CCTCTTCTCCTCCTCCTCCTCTTCCTCCTTCTCCTCTTCTTCCTCTTCCTCTTCCAGCTCCACCACTATAACTATGACTATTATTCCCCCCACACCAAGAAACACATGATGAGTTTTGATGACTTTCTTTAAGGGGTGCCCCCCCTTTTTTTTCCACCAGTGGAGTGTTTCTCTTCTTCCCCCTTCCCATATTTTGCTGCCAAGTGGGTCCTAAGAATTGGCAAACGACTGTGTATTCTTTTTCTTGTCCAAAGAGCCATCTTGGGGCAACGGGCTCCAACCTTGTTCCCCTCCTCCCTTCTTAGGACATCTCTTCAGGAGCCCTTGAAGGTGTTGTTCCTCAATGAGATTGAGCCAGATACGCAGCCGTGGGGAAATGGGCCCTCCAGAGGTGGTGGGACTACAACATCCATTGCCCTGAGCCAGCAAGGCTGCCAGATGGCAGATAAGCATGATTTGGAGATGTACTTTCTTAATGAGTCTCGCACAGATATGCAGAGATGGGAAAATGGCCCCTTGGGATGCTATGGCACTGCAAATGAGGAGCATGCATTGGGACTACAACTCCCAGGGTCCCCCACCACCGGTGGGGCATACGCCTGAGGCTTCTGAGAACCACAGCCTGCACACATCTGGGGGGTGCCGGGCTGACGAAAGCTGAGCTACGGGGCAGACCCCTCTCCCTTCCAATAGATCAGCATTTCCCAAGCGGAGTCGCTTCCAGATGCGTGACTTCAACTCCCAGAGTTCTCAGCAACACCCATGGGGCCCAAGGAACGCTGGGAGTCGAAGTCCATGGTCTGGAGGTGGCCCCGATTGGCAAACGTTGCTTTAGGGCCCCCGCAAAACTCGTCCTTTTTGGAAAAGGTTCCCTGTTCACATCGTCTCAAGCGTTTAACCCAGTTTCAGGATAAAACACTTTCCAGTCCCTTCTGCTGCTGTTAAGCCCTGTGCCCGTTTTAGACTGTCAGTTCTCTTTGTGTATCCCAATGGCACTCCACAAACGTCTATGCCATCATCCTGATCGGCTTGCGTTTGTGTGTGTGAACTGAGCCCAAACTGAATATCTCTCTACCTGCGTTGATATTTGGAAGTGAGAGTTGGGATGTCAGGAAAGACATAAGAGTGGGAATGAGTTACGTAAGAAGTTAGTGCAAAGAGAGATGGGAGCCAGATATGAATGTGGCCCAAAGGCAGAATGAGTAACCCATTCAAGAGAAATATGTTGAAGGGGTTGGAACAGTGTTTCTCAACCTTGGCAATTTTAGGACGTGTAGACTTCAACTCCCAGAATTCCCCATGCTGGCTGGGGAATTCTGGAAGTTGAAGTCCACATGTCTTCAAGTTGCCAAGGTTGAGAAACACTGGGTTGGAGCTTGCAGGGAGAGTAACAAAGATTGACTCACAAAATAAATACATGAGTGGGTGCAGAAGAAGGGGAAGACAGAGAAAATTGTGGTTGGCTGGAGTGACTGAGATCCTGAAAAAGAGAAGGGAGAAATTAAAGGAACATAATTAAAGGCAATAAATATAAACATATAAAGCAGCATATGGACATACAGGTAGTCCTCAACTTAGATCACAATTGGGACTGGAACTTCTGTCGCTAAGCGAGGTGGTTATTAAGTGAGTCAACCCTGATTTTATGACCTTTCTTTTTGCTACGGCAGTTAAGCGAATCACTGCAGTTAAGTCAGGGCTTTCCAAAGTTTTCCCGCGGCGACGCACCAACAGTGGCGCATGAGAAAACCTGGAACTCCTGCTGCTGCGGCGGCGCACAAAAACCCGGAAGCGCCACTGAGGCGGCGGTGCGCAAAAACCCAGAAGTGCTGCCACCGCTTTCGGTTTTAAAGCGCCGCCGCTGCTGCAGCACTTGGATTTTTGCGTGCCGTGGCGGTGTCCTTGTGTGCCATGCAAAAACCCGGAAGCGCTGATGGCGTGCCGCCGCCATGCACGTGGACACGTGCAGCGGCGCGCCATCAGCGCTTCCAGGTTTTGACGCGACACACCTGGGCCCCGCAGGCGACACTTTTGTGTCGCGAGACACAGCTTGGAAAGCTGTGCGTTAAGTGAATCATGTGGTCGTTAAGCGAATCCAGCTTCCCCCGTTGACTCTGCTTGTCAGAAGCCGGCTGGGGAGGTTGCAGATGGCAATCATGGGATGCTGCAACCGTCGTAAATACATGCTGGTCACCAAGCGCCTGAGTTTTGATCACGTGACCGCAGGGATGCTGCGACGGTCGTAAGTGTGAGGACTGGTCATAACTCTTTTTTCAGTACTGTTGTAACTTCGAACGGTCACTAAATGAATGGTTGAAAGTCGTGGACTACCTGTATTCGTTTGCAAGGGCAGAACAGGATGGAGGAGTACAGGGAAAGGAGTTGGTGTAAACTGGTTTTAGCTCTGCTCCCTTTATTTTATTTTTTAAATCTCAGGCCTTTAATTGCTTTGGCTGATTATTTTGAACCACTTTTCGGAGATTTGCAGAACATTGCTTGACCCTGAAAGGGAATTGCACGGATGGCTGTGTACGTAACACACCTGATAAAGTTTTGGGAAGTCACCAATTCTTGTTTTCACCAGCTTCTGCTTTAATCAGACATTGTTTCAGCGGCTGCAGCTGTCTTCATCTGTCCTTAGTTCTTCTGCTTTTACCAGCTGGCTCAATATGTACATCTGTTCCACCCGTCTACCTCTGTTGGAGCTGACGGGGTGGCAAGGAGCCAGCGGGTGACTGTCCTGAAGAATGGAAAATATTTGAGCAGAAACAAAACTGGAAACATACCCGTGCAGCAGGAAGGAAAGAGCAGTGACCTCAATCTGATTTCAGATACCAAAAGAGCCAAGCGAAAACCAGAAATATGTAATCAAAAAATCTGATAGATGAACAGCCACCAGGAAATAAGATTGTTTTCGTTTTGGACGAGAAGGCCAGGAGGGAGAGAAAGTTCAGGGCGTGGCATGAGAAAGAAGCCTGTAATTTATCCATTCCCACCCCATCAATATTAAATTGTGCAGTTCAGCCTTTGCTGATGATCTTTTGGGGGTGTGTGTGTGTTAAGTAATAGATCCCTTCCTGATGTCATTTAGGCAGGGTCACATCGCAGGCATATCAAGTCACAACAACAAAGTTAATTCTGCTGCTAATTTGTTTTGCATGCAATGTGCAAACAGTAGGTCTTTATTTTATTTATTTATTTATTTATTTTATTTGTTCAATTTATCCCCCGCCCATCTCCCATACAAGGGACTCTGGACGGGTTACAACAAATTTTCTTTGTATTGGGCATTATTTTCTTGAATTGTCTGTGGTTTATTCCCTTTTGGGGTTCTCAGGGCAAAGTGGGGTACAGGTAGCATAAAACAATTGGAATAGGGACTTTGCTCAATATCAGCAGCTTCTGGTAGATGAAAGGAAGAAGCTTCACATCTTGTTGCCTGGTGTTTGCAGGACCCCAAAACTGAATAGAAATTTTATGAAATCGGATATTCTCAAACTCTTGTAGCCCTGCAGCGTTTCACAAGATTTTGGTACTTTCCCATGAGGTCTCACAAGAATTCAGGCAGGAATATACACACACACGTCTGTCTCTCTCTCTCTCTCTCTCTCTCTCTCTCCCCCCCCCCCCCCAGTGTGTGTATTACCCATGCATCTTTTTTGCCTGCTAACCATAAGGATATATCAAAATTATATATTTTCTTGCAATCTTTTACCAAATGGCAAAACGAAAAAATCAGCGTAGACTGGAAAATGTTAACGTATTTGATCTTGATCCACATAATATGTGAGTCAGTGCTTGGTAATCGTGGTCATATTTTTTAACACTTTTGTGCATGCAGGACATGGTATATCTATCTACCATTCATGTTTTTGGTGCCACACAATTCCCTCTCTGACTGTAACCCTTGCAAACAACTGTTTCAGAGAAGCGTGCCCTTTATTTTATAGACCATGTTTTCAGCCCAAAGGGAATCCATTGTCTTAAAAATGTACAGCTCCTTCCTTTTCTTAAATATTTCCCATAACGATGATTCTGTCTCATAGTGGCCGGCTGTTCTGCTGTTGCACACAGCCTGTGCTATTCAGAGATTGCTACTCATGTCTAGTTAAAATCAGCTTCTAGCTATTGCCATCTTCTTCATATCTTGCCTCTAGATTGGGAGAAAATAATTCGTTCCAACTTTTTTTCTGACTGCCTTTCGGATGCAAAAGTCCCCCTTAATTTTCTCTTCTTTCAGCTAAATGTCGGGCCCCTCAGAGCAGCTCAGCTGCAAGAAAACAGGTTTCTCGCAGATTAATTGTATGCAGTCCTCACTTAATGACCATTCGTTTAGTGATGGTTCAGACTTACGACAGTGCTGAATAAACCAACTTACAACCGGTGCTCACACTTAAGTCCATTGTAGGGTCCCCACGGTTACGTGATCACGATTTGGGCACTTGGCAACCAGTTCACATTTATGACCGTCGCAGCATCCTGTGGTCACATGATCGCCATTTTCTACCTTCTGGCAAGCAAAATCAATGGGGAACCACATGATTTGCTTAACAACCATGTGGTTTGCTTAACTACCGCTGCAAAAAGGTTGTAAAAGCGGGTCAGATTCGCTTAAGGCAGGGCTTTCCAAAGTTTTTCCCGCGGCGACACGCCAACCGGTGTTGGTGTGTCACCGCGGGAAAACCCGGAAGTGCAGCAGCGCGCAAAAACCCGGAAGTGCTGCTGCTGCTTTCGGGTTTTGCGCGCTGCAGTTGGTGTGTCGCCGCGGGAAAACCCGGAAGTGCAGCAGCGCGCAAAAACCCGGAAGTGCTGCTGCTGCTTTCGGGTTTTGCGCGCTGCAGTTGGTGTGTCGCCGCGGGAAAACCCGGAAGCGCTGATGATGATGCTCAGCGCTTCCGGGTTGTGTGGCGACACACTTTTGTGTTGCGACACAGTTTGGAAAGCTCTGGCTTAAGGACTGCTTCACTTAGCAACCAAAATTCTGGTCTCAATTGTGGTAGTTAAGCGAGGACTACCTGTATTGCAATGAGAAAGGGGTTAGTTTCCAGAATGAATGAATGAATGAATATAAATATATAACTAACTAACCCCTTTCTCATTGCAATACAGGTAGTCCTCGCTTAACCACTATATATATATATATATATATATATATATATATATATATATATATGTATGTATGTATGTATGTATGTATGTATCTATCTATCTATCTATCTATCTATCTATCTATCTATCTATCTATCTATCTATCTATCTATCAACAGGGCCTGAGAAGGTGGAGTTTGCTGGTTGTTTGTATGAAGTCCCAGTCTTGGTTGGGGTGTGTTTTCCTCCTTGAACCAAGGAAGGTACAACCAAGACTGGCAGGGCCAGCCAACTCTCTACGAACAGCCAACAAACTCCTTTCTCCAATGCACTGATGCTGTTACCTAGCCTGGGAGCGAAACATTTGCAGGAAAACCATCCAAGCTCAGAGAACACCAAGGACACCCCCCCCCCCCCAAATGTCCACCTGTCCTTGTTCTGCAAGCTTTTGGAGACGTCCATTTTCATTCCGAGGGTCCCGGGTGCCATCAAACGTGCCCAATTCTTTCAGCTGTTCCTCTCGGGCCTTGTGCCATCCTTCGAGCTCACTTCGGTTTGCGTACAATGGGTCCAAAAGAAGACTCCAGAGAGGTGAAGTCCACCCCTCTTAAAGCATGCTGGCTGGGGAATTCTGGGAGTTGAAGTCCACACGTCTTAACGTGGCCAAGGTTGAGAAACCCTGCTCTAAAGCAAATGTGAATACACTTTAAATTTAATGAAACCTGACCTTACAAAGTTTTGGGCTTTGTGGTTTTCCCTGTCAGGACAACTTGGCGATCTCGCCATTCAGCGAGGACTTGGCTGACACAGGCAGGATTTGAACAAATACGGTAGCCAAGATTATCAAGGTTGGGCGGGGTGGTGGTGGAGCCCCTTCCCCACCCCATCCCCATTCTGAGCTTCCTTTTTTTTGTCCCCCCCCCCCCAGGAAAAAGCTGAAAAGGCAGCTCTACAGGCCGAAATGCAGACGCTGCAACAGAACACGAAGCGGCTGAAAGAGGCGTCGGAGACGGCGGCGGCTCAACTCAGCCAGGTCACGCAGATGTTGGGGGGAGGGCCAGCTGCCCCCCACTGCCCTTGAGCGCCCCCCACGGCCGGCCACCTCCCACTGCCCCAGCCCTGGACGGCTCACCTGACTTTCTCCCAGATAGACTGAGGACGCCACCGAGACGTCAAAGAAGCCGGGTGGTTATTGGTTATTTCCAATAACCAAATTCTTGCATCTGTCTGGAAGTTCACCTCTCCCCATTTGTCAGGGGGGGGGCTGCCTCCTTCCAGAAGATGGGGTGGGGTGGATATTTGGATTGGAAAAGACGCACGTGGCTGATAAACTCTCATGCATGACTCTTGGCAGTCCGGACCGGACTCTCTCCCTTTCTCCGCCCAGATGTCGCCCCGTTTCAGTCTCCTCAAAGGGCGGCTGGTTTTGCCCACCCTGTTTCGGCTGGGCACTAACGGGGGATTCTGGTTCACAGCCCCCAACCCTCCCTGCTGCCGTGCCGGGAGAGGGCGGCTGTCGCGTTGAGACTCTGACCTCGCACCCGGGTCCGTTCCTGGGATTTGCGAAGTTCGGGCCACGGACTTTCTGCACCGCTCTCCGCCCAGCCCTGGCATCCGTGGCGTCAGCCCAGACAAGGGGGGAAATCAATAAAAAGGCAATAATTGCAAATGGCTTCCAAGACAGGGGCACGTGGGATGCATCTCCTGCTGATTATTTTATCAGGGTCTTGGTAGAAACTGGATAAGCCGACAAGTTTTATCTTCCTCTTCCCCCCCCCCCCCTTTACCGCACTGTCTTGGATGGCACAGCGTGCTTCCAGCCCAACTTACTGTGAATTTTTTTGAAAGCTGTGATAGGACTGCCCCCCTCCCCCAAATCTCCTGAGTTGCCCTGTCTGGTCCGTCCGTCCTTTCACCTGTACATGTAACCCGTAGACCGCTCCTAGAGTGGGGTGGGGTCACAGCGTCTCGTCTGCCGTTTATCTCGTCCTCCCAGCATCTCCCCCACCCCAAAATGGTGCTATCCATGAATTGTTTTTCCATTTCTCTTTCTTCACCTCCTTCCCCAGCTGGGACAGGGGGCATTTTCTGGAGCTCTTTCGTGTGTCTGTATTCTGTAGCCCTTCCTTCCTTCCCCCCTCCCCCTCTCCTTTCTGTGCCTCTTATTTATTCTCTCCTTCTTCCTTCCTTCCTTCCTTCCTTCCTTCCTTCCTTCCTTCCTTCCTTCCTTCCTTCCTTCCTTCCCCCTCTCCTTTCTGTGCCTCTTATTTATTCTCTCCTTCCTTCCTTCCTTCCTTCCCCCTCTCTGTGCCTCTTATTTATTCTCTTCTTCCCTCCCTCCCTCCCTCCCTCCCTCCTTCCTTCCTTCCTTCCCTCCCTCCCTCCCTCCCTCCTTCCTTCCTTCCCCCTCTCCCCCTCTCCTTTCTGTGTCTCTTATTTATTCTCTTCTCCTTCCTCCCTTCCCTTCATTTTCTCCTTCCTTCCTTCCCTCCCCCCTCCTTTCTGTGCCTCTTATTCTCTTCTTCTTCCTTTCTTTTCCCTTCCCTTCCCAATCGTAGTTGAGACGTGGATTCTTTTTCCAGCCTTTGGGCTGTATTGGAACTGAATGTACAGATTGACCGGTTTCCCCTCTTTGTGCAATAAAGTCTCCATCTGCAGCTCCACGTGGGGCTCTCTCTCTCATCATCTTTGGGGGTCCCTGGGATTGGGGGAGGGGCCAGGGAGGGAGAGGAAAACCGGGGTGAATCCACAACTCCTAAGAGTTAACTCTCCAGGGCAGAGTTTCTCAACCTTGGCCGCTTTAAGATGGATGGACTTCAACTCCCAGAATTCCCCAGCCAGCAAGGTATCCCACCTCTCCCTTTCTCCTTTGGCGCTGGGCCTGTTACCCCTCCTTAACCCCCTCCCAACCTCCCAGCTTCTGCACCCCCCCTGGGGTTTTGCTTCCCAGCGCCCCATGGCGGCCACTTCCTCGGCTAGTCCAGACTTGCTTTGGAAAGATGTGTACTTAGCGGTTGGCCGGCCGTGTAATTAAGTGGGTGGGCTAAGCCTTCGATTTGCCTGGGAGCGTCACGCACAACTCCCTTCCCCAGCCGCGGCCCCCTTCCCGTTTCCCAGCTCAGAATCTGCTGTGGGCCCTTTCGTGCGCACTCCCTCCCGCGGTGTGGAATCCATCATCTTTCTGCGCCAATTTCTAATGGTCAGACGTCCACCCACCCACCCTTCTAGGATGCAGTGTGTCCCTCGTCGGGAGACAACAGCTTTCACCGCTTTCATGCACTCGCTCTGTGGATGTTTCCAAGAGTTGGGGCGGTTAGCAAAATGTCTGTGTGTATTCGACAGGCAGCGAGCTGTTTTGGTTCCGTTTTTTTTTTAAATTTATCGACCGCTCTTCCGTCATTTAGGAAAATGGTTTAGTGCGTCAAAATCCTGTTATTTTTCAGTCGTGATGAATGGCCCTTCTTAAAAACCCCTATTTTGCAGACAGGAACATCCAGATCTGGGCATGACATAAGCCTCTTTTGTTTTCCAACTTGGCAATAGTTTAAAAAACCTTGTGCTGCTTTTCTGCTGAAGGCACCCACCCTGGACTGATTGAAATTGCTATCCTTTTACAGGCGTTCCTACTGACCAGGAAATCAGCACAGATCGGAGAGGGGGGAAGGAACGTGGTCTGTGGTTTAGGATGTGTCCCCATCTGTGGCTGGATTTCTCGGAATGTCAAGATTTGCTAAACGCCAAAACACCACTCCTGAAAACAGGCACCTTGTTGGAGCCTGCTTGCTTGCTTCTCCCTCCCTCCCTATTCCTCCCTCCCTCCCTCTCCTTCCTTCCTTCCATTTCTTTGTCCTTCTCCCTTCCTTCCTCTCCCTCCCTCCTCCTCCTTTCCTCTCCTTCCTTCCTTCCTTCCTTCCTTCCTTCCTTCTCCCTCCCTCTCATTTCTCCTTCCTTCCTTCCTTCCTTCCTCTCCCTCCCTCTCCTCCCTCCCTCCCTCCCTCCTTCCTCTCCTTCCCTCTCCTTCCTCTTCCCTCTCCTTCCTTCCTTATCCCTCCCTCTCCTTTCTCCTTCCTTCCTTCCTTCCTTCCTTCCTTCCTTCCTTCCTTCCTTCCTTCCTTCCTTCCTTCCTTCCTCTCCCTCTCCTTCCCTCTCTCCTTCCCTCCTCTTCTTTCTCCTTCCTTCCTTTCTTCTCCCTCCCTCTCCTTCTTTCTCCTTCCTTCCTTCCTTCCCCCTCCCCCTCCCTCTTCCTCCCTTCTTCCTTCCCTCCCTCCCTCTTCCTCCCTTCCCTTCCTCCCTTCCTCCTAGTTCTTCATCCCTCCTTCTCCTTTCCCCCCTCCCTCCCTCCCTCCCTCCCTCCCATATTTAGTCCATGCTGTAATCATGTGTGACCATGGCAGGGCTCTTGCTACAGAAAATGCATCTGAAAGGGAGGGTTCTCCTTGAGGGGCGGAGTGCGTATGTCTTTAAGAAAGCGCCAGTTCAGGCTTCCAAGAAATGCTCTGCTTTTGTAGCAGAACTGGGGGGGGCAGGGGGGGGCAGCCTGCTGTTTCTGTTGCTGTGCAACCCCAGGATTGTCCTGTCACCATTTGGCAGAGCAAGTCTTCCAGGTTTTTGTTTTAAACCCCCTCCCAAGTGTATTAGGCCTGTCTTAAAAGCAATTTTGCTTTGAAACTAAACAAAAAACGTGACCCTTAAAAGTGAAGAAAAAAAGTTAAAAGGGAGGAAATATTCGACCCCAGCCTCCCCCGGAGATAGAGCTGGGAACAGGTCCAGCCTCTTGGGAGGCTGAGCAGCAATGAAAAAGGAACTTGTGCCAGCCCCCAACCGTCTGGACAAAATTTGCTCTCCCCTTTTTTAAAATGTTAAAATTCACCAGCTCAAGCATGGTGTTATTAAAAACGTAGAACTGAATGTTGTAGTGAGAAATTTGCTGCAGCAGAAAGGAACCAAGCAGAGACATCAAACAGTTCCCTAATTTTTAGCAGTATAATTTTGTGAAGGCGGTTGGAAAAGAGGAACTGTGCTAGTGGTATTACTCAGTCATAGATGTTTGAAGCCCCCCCCTTTTTTTTTCTCCTCTGTCTCTCCCTCTTCTGCACCAATACTGCTTGCTTTGATTTTAATTTGCCAGATTAGAGGGAAAAGTTTAATACCAAGCCCTGAAAGTTTTCCACATGAGATCAAGAGCAACTCTGACCATGTACAAAGGGACTTTCTCTCCCTCCCTCCTTCCTCCCCATCAGCAAACTGGCACCTGGTTTGGGAAACGTTGCCAAATAATTTGGCAGAGAAGTTCCTTTTTTCATTCTATTTCATTTTTACTTGGACCGTTCTGCAAATACATCTCACTTCTGTGAGACAAGAAAATATCTAGCGGGGCCTCAAAAGACAGCAAGCAAATTCCTACACTTTCTCCAGCGGGAGGAGACAGAAGACTCCCTGCTGGCGGATCTTCTTGCTTTCTTAAATTCATTCTTGTCTAAGAAAGCGCAGCTACACACCTGAACCCACAATTACATCAGTAAGGTGGTGAAGTCCGCCTGCAGCAAGAGAACAGGCTACACCATTTCACAAAATGAAACATTCAATTTTTTTAACAGTTCTTTCCCTTGAGCATCAACTGACCTTGCTGGATTTTGGAAAAGCTAGTGAGGACCACGGCTGGGGCGACTTGGATGGGGAACCACCAGGAGATCCCAGGGCTGAAGGCATGATTAAGACGTTGAAAAAAGATCCTAGAAGGCAGCAGTGGCAGAGAACTTTGATGCGGTTGCCTCAAAAACTACACAAAGGTCTTTATGAAATGACCAGGAGTTAAGTTTCATTGGAGGGCGATTATTTTTTCAAAAAAATAAATGCCTGCCTACACATTAAAAAAATAGCACCCTAGAGATTTGTGCTCTGAGTTTGCCATGGATGGAGTAGCTTTTAAGGTGCTGCAAGATTCCCCACTTTTTTTCAGACAGGCCAGTCTGCAACCGATGCAACTTCAGAAGTTGGACATTTCCAATAAAGACACTTCAAATCCCCAACTTACCCACCTCCTTTCTCACATACCAGACCCATTCTAATTCGCCAAGCTCCTTTCACGCTCGCAGGAAAGACACAAGAAAAGTTCAGATTTTGAAAAAAAGTCTTTTTACTATCCGTTCCATCTCTGCACAAAAACTCCCCCCTAAACCCCCCCCCCCCTTTTACAGCCTCCTCCCCAAAGGGAAAATCACACAGCCGGGAAGCTTCTTCTGAGCATCACCCCTCTTGTGCATTTGCAGGGAGGTAGTTTGGGGGTGCAGAGAAGGTATCTCTGCATCCAGAACCCCCTGACAGTCTTGAGGTGGGGGATAAGTCTTTTTGTCCAACGCCCCCCCCCCCACCCTTTGCAAGGATCAAGATCTGTTCAAGGCGCATCTTTAAACAAGAGCGTCCCTCCCCTCGCTGTGCCAAGGACAAAAGGACGAGCGCGATGCTTTCTTGTCACGGCACACAAGTTTGCCTTCGGCCCCGCGTGTCTGGGGCTGCGGGGAGACAGGCGGCAGGCCGGGACATCTGGCCCTCGCCACCTCCCCAGCGAAGGTCACGGAAGGGCGGCGGGGGGGGGGGGGGAGATCGGCCGGTTGCAGGTGCGGCGTCTTCTCGCCATCGGAGGGAAGTCTCTCCGCAGCTGCATTTGCGCAGAGCAGGTTATCAACAGGCCTTTTTCGGCCAGGAAGCCGAGAGCGGGGCGAGGTTGCCGCGCAGGTGCTGGCTTTTGGTGGCGGCGTGCAGGGCCACGTGCTTCCCCAGGTACGCCCGCCGCCGGAAGCGTTTGGGGCACTGAGGGCATCCGTAGCTCCCCTCCAGGAGCTCGGGGTGCAGCAGGGTGCTGGCGACGCGGGCCGGCTTGGGACTCTCATTCTCCTTGGTCCCCTCCGGGTGCCCCCCGCTTCGGGGCTTGTGCCACCGGCGGTGCGAAGCCAGGTTGGCGGGGCAGCTGAAGGCTTTGCTGCACTCGTGGCAGCGGTACTCGACCCGGGCGATGCGGGAGCAGCAGTGCTGGGCCAAGGCCAGCGGGCCGGGGTAGGATTCCTGGCACAGCTGGCAGACGAAGGCGCCCAGCAGAACTAGGCCCTCCCGGGCCACGCCGACCCGCTTCGTCGGCCTGGCCCCGGCACAGGCCGAGCCCGAGGCCGAGCCGGGCGCCTGCGAGGCGCACGCTGGTGCCGACTCGCCTGGCGCCGGGGAGCCGGAGTTGAGCCCCCGGTCGTGGCAGCTGGCCAGCGGGAGGGCACTGATGAGGCGCAGGGGTGCCGGGCCGGGAAGCTGGGTGTCGGGCAGCCCCCCGGCCCTGGGCTGCTTTCGGTGGGCCGCGGCGCCCGGGAGCACGGCTGGGAAACGCTCGTCCGGCGGTGCCCGAATCCGGTACGAAACGGGGCCTTCTCGGTGCCGCCTCTTCACCAGGAACCCGCGCGGCATGTCGAGGGGAGGCGGAAGCTCCTGGCGAGCCTGTTGGAAGCTGGGTTGCGCCTTGCTGCTCACGGGGGGTGCCCGGCCCCCGAGCGCGACCTGCCCGGCAGAGGCAGAGCCCTCCCGCTCGCTGCCGAGGTGCTTCGGGGCCTCGCGCGCTGCTCCTCGCAAGGTGGACCGGCGCGCCTGCTTTGTCCGAGGCCGAGACCTGGCGGGGCTGCTCCGGCTTGGCGCTGCTGCCGAGGCTGGCGCGCCCCTCCCTTCCCCTGGATGCAGCTGGCCTGTGTGGGCAGGGGCGCCTGCCCCCGAATATAAAGGTCTGGGCTCCTTTTGTGCGGGCTGGAGGCCCAGATGGCTGGTGCGGAGCAGCCAATGGGGGCCGAGCTCGCTGCGTGGCTGCAAGTCCCGGGGGGGGGGGGGGCGGGCAGCAGATGGAGGCTCGCCCTGGCGCGTGGACCCTGCCATTATGCAGATTGGGGGCACGAGGTGGCACACGCCATCACAAAAGGGGGGTGGGCTGCACGTTGATACCCCAGGGGGGCTGGGAGCATCAATGGGCCCAGGGAGGAGGAGGAAGGGGGAGACGGGGTGGGTGGGTGGATTAACCCTTTGAGGCCCCTTCTGCAGAGGGATGCAAGAAGCGAACCCCCTCTGACTACGTGAATCCAGCCAGTTCGAGGCGAGCAGGTGCCGGGGCCGGATTAACATAGTCAGAGGGATTAGCCTCATTTTGTTCTGGGTTTGGTTGTGGGAATGCAGCCTGTGTAGTCAGTCTGCGGTCCTGCGTGTTGAGCCAGCCCCGCATAGGCGCCAGTTCAGTCAACTGTTAAGTTGTGTGATGGCGCAAAGCCAGCCGCTGAAGTTCCCGTTTTTTAATCCTCCTCCAAATAGAAGGCTGGGGGAGGGAGGATGGGGGAAGAAGGTGTATTTTACAACTAGTTGAACTTGACTCCACTCTCTTTCTACAATGCTGCTTGGCTTTTCAGGCGATAAAAATGCCATTATCTGTATCCAGACAATGCCTTTCTGAGATGGGTAGAGAGTTTACCGTACAGCATGCCTTTTGGAGATGCTAAAAACTTGACTGGGCAGGTCAAGTTAAAAATCTTCAGGTTTGCAGTCAATTATGGAGGGCATCATGGATGTGATGCATTATGCGGTTTCCTTGGCTGCAATGTGGAAGTGGTTTTTCAGGACTTTCTCCCCCAGTTTCCTAGTCTAGCCTTACACGATCATCTCCCATCCAAGGACTAACCAGGCATTGACCCTACATAGGTTGAAAAGGTCATTTCAGGCCATACAGGTGTTGGGACTGACCTGGTCACCCTTAGTGGAAGATGCCTAAAATACGTAGGGGGGGGTACCTGGGGGTGGCTGAATGTGGCTACTATTTTAAAAAAACAGCCTATTTTCTATTCAACCTGACTTGCCTTGAGATAACGTGTCTCTTTATCACTAAATTTTATTTACACACAAACCAGCCATTATCCCTTGTGGGACAGGCCACATTTAAGATTAAGCCACAGCTTAGCGTGACCCGTGAACACCAGTTTAGCTCCCTCGCTAAGCCGCATCCTGGTTCATTGTGCTTCAACTGAACAGGGTGTGCAAACGTAGCCACTGTACCTTTTGTAAACTGTGGTTTGTGCAGCGGGTGAACTAAAGCAATTGTGGCTTATGCAGCAAATCGTGGCTAATGCCTTGCTGGGCCGGCCACCCCTGCCAAGACAATTGTGGTTACTCTGGCATCTGCTTGAAACCTCTCTGAAATGGAATCAAGGTTTACTTTGAAAGCATAGCAGAACTGAAAGCTCTCGTGTGCACCGTCCTTTTCCAGAGGCCAAATGCGGGCGGTTATTTTGCAACTGAGGCGTAGAACATCTGCTCTGCATGCAAGAAATCCAAGATGCCTGGGTGCGGGGAAACAGCTGAACTTGGCATGTTCCCTGTCAGAGTCACCAAATTGGAAGCTTTGCTGGCAGTTCAGCGGTGAAGAGCGGGTGCTTGGCACACCCACAGAAGCCCTCCTGCTCCGACCCCCCCTTATTAGGCCTGAGGCTGGTCACAGAATACGGGCTCCATCTTTGCCACAGATACCTGGGATCAGGGAATAAGAGGCTCCAAGTTAACAGGGGAGGATGTCCAGAGAAACTGAAGCCTCTTTTAGAAATGGATGAAGAGCTGGAAAGAAAAGGTGTGAAATGGAGTTTTAGCCCCAGATTAAATGGCAGGCGTATTAGAGGCTGCGAGCCAGCGAGCCTTTTGTTCCTTCCCCTTAGCCCTGAATTACAGCTTGTATCTAATTTCAACCACCCCTCACTTGCCTCCTATTTCAAACGTCCCACCGGAGATCCAGGCAGAAGGGAAGGGAAAAGAAAAATCATCATCGGTTCAGCCCGGACCCTCGGCCATCACAAAGGTCCCTCTTGCTCCACGCTGGACGAGGCTGTGCGAGATCAGCCCTCTGCTGCCCAGCACCCACAGAGAGGCCCTTTGTACATGCTCAGTGGGCCTCTGTTAGCGGCTATTGGAGCATACTCCAAGGTTTTAGCTACCATCTTCATGTCAGATTCCTGAGAATCAAAAATGTGGGGAGGAAGGGAGAAGAAGGTGAAGGGAAAGGGAGAGGGAAAGAAAGAGAAAGAAAGAAAGAGAGGGAGGGGAGGGGAGGGGAGGGGGGAAGGAAGGAAGGAAGGAAGGAAGGAAGGAAGGAAGGAAGGAAGGAAGGAAGGAAGGAAAGACAAGCAGAGGAAAGAAGGAGGGAAGGAGAAGGAAGGGAGGAAGGGAAGGGAGGAGGGAGGGAGGAAGGAAGGAAGGAGAGGGGAGGGGAGGGGAAGGAGAGGGAGGAGAGGAGGAAGGAAGGAGAGGGGAGGGGAGGGGGAAGGAGAGGGAGGAGAGGAGGAAGGAAGGAGAGGGAGGGAGGGAGGGGATGGGGGAAGGAAGGAAGGAGGGGAGGGGGAAGGAAAGGAAGGAAGGAAAGAAAGAAAGACAAGCAGAGGAAAGAAGGAGGGAAGGAGAGGAGAGGAGGAGGAAGGTAGGAGAGGGGGAAGGGAGGGAGGGGAGGAGGAAGGAAGGAAGGAAGGAAAGAAGGGAGGGAGGAAAGGGAGGGGAGAAGGGAGGGAGGGGAGAAGGAAGGAAGGAAGGAAGGAAGGAAGGAGAGGGAGGGAGGGAGGAAGGAAGGAAGGAGAAAGGAAAAGAAAAAGCAAACAAGCAAGCAAGATCTTATCCTGCTGGGAAGGAAAGCCATTCACAGTGACTCATTTCTATAAGACACTCTAATTTTTCAGTTTAGCTTTTGGATCACTTCCTTTCCGAAAAACCTGGAGATCTCCTTTCCCAGCAGCTTGGAAAGGAGGCCAAGGGAGGCCTGCCCCCCCCCCCCCCCCCGCCGCCCTCCCCTGTCCTCCCTGGTCTTTGTTAAGTTTTTCATCTGGGCTCTTTGTAGGAGCCAGTTGGTCCTGCCTCTTTGCAGGGGGGCGCTTCCCCTGCCCCAGCCCCTGCACTTCTTGCCCCCTGCTCCCTGGGGGTGGGGGCAGGGAAGGCCTCCTGGCGCATTAACATTTTGCAGAATGGCCCTCCTCTCCCCCCTCCCCGGGAAGCCAGGGTGTGTGTCTGAAAAGCAGAGACACGCGCCTTGCCTGACCTCCCGACCCCCATCTCCATAAAGCTGCAAGGCTTCCTTGCAGATGCCAGACACTTAGACTCCTCCCCATGGCTCTCATTCACACACACACACACAGACACACACACTCAGGACTGGCTGTAGTTAACCCCTTCAGCCCAGACCCTGAGACCTTGGCCTGCAACGAATCAACTGCAGAAGGATTGGGGCAAAACCTCCAGAATGCAAGAATTAGTGGTCCAAAATCCTGAATCGGCTCACTCATTTGTCTAGACCAGTATTTCTCAAACTTGGCAACTTTAAGGCATGTGGACTTCAATTCCCAGAATTCCCCAGCCAGCATGGCTGGCTGGGGAACTCTGGGAATTGAAGTCCACATGCCTTAAAGTTGCCAAGTTTGAGAAACTCTGCTCTAGAGCATTACCCAGTGATGAGATGTCCACAAATCAAACCTCCATCTGCTTTTGCATCCCCGCAAAATGCCCCCGGGAGAAGTGATGACCGACCACGTTCACGCTGTGCAAGAAAACAACACAGTTGAGTTCTCAAAGTTACTCGGAATGGAGCTTAAACATGAATTGAATCTTCGTCATTTTAGTTTAACGTTCGGATTCCTTCAACGGCGGAGGCCATATGAAGCGTGGAGAGCCTGACCCACTCTTGAGTTGTCTCATTGGTGGCTGTTGCTATGCCTGGATGAAGTGAGGGCTATCTTGAACAAAGCCAGCTTTGCTCTTTTTCCAAACTGTACATACAGGTAGTCCTCACTTAACAACCATTCATTTAGTGACGGTTCGGACTTACAACGGTGTTGAAAAAAACGACTTACGACCGGTTCTCACATTTATGACTGTTGCAGCATCCCCGTGGTCACGTGATCACAATTTGGGCACTTGGAAACCAGTTTGCATTTATGACCGTTGCAGCGTCCCATGGTCACGTGGTCACCATTTTCGACCTTCCTGGCCGGCTTCTGACAAGCAAAATCAATGGGGAACCGTGTGATTCCCTTAACGACCATGTGTTTCGCTTAACGCCCGCCGCAAGAAAGGTCATATAATCAGGTCAGATTCACTTAATGACCACTGAGCAACTGAAATTCCGGTCTCAATTGTGGTCATTAAGCGAGGACTACCTGTAATTATATACACCTCTTTTTTTTCCTGCTACAAAATCCTAAAATAACATCACATTTCTTCCCATTCTTCCCCAACTCCGATGATCTGGGTTGTGTTGCTGGTATTCTTCTCAGCAGTATTAATCCAGCACTGTTCCAAATCTGGTTGCCCTGCCATGATTGATTGATTTGGGACATTTATTTATGAAATGTACAGGCCACTTACGTTACGACTCTGAGCAGCTTATAGGACAATCAACATGCTATAAAAGCATGGGTTGGGTGCTTGTTTCTCTTCCTGAAAATCCCAAACATGGGATTCACCTCGGTGGCAGCAAGAAACTCGATCGGGCGTTCATCCAGTCCACCCGTCACGCTGAGATCTTCCTGAATCCCGGACAACGCTTTGCACCCTGTTTTCACTGAGCCACCGTCAAAAGGGTGAATCCAAGATCTTGTTTACTCCTCAGTTGCACCAACAGGCTTGTCCCTCTGCAAAGGGATCATTTGAGATCGCTGGGTTTGGTTTAGTTTTCTCTGCCGGTCTGGAGATGGTTGCCAATAAGCTATTTATTGTGGGATTGCCCAGCCTCCTTCGTTTTCATGGGCTTTTCCGACTCGACTGCGTTTTCCCAGCATTTGCTTCATTCTTTTCATAGCGCAGAAAGCTTTTAAGCTGGGATCGGGGAGAGGGAATGAAAGAGCAACTCGGGGCCTTTTGGCCGGAAGGGACAGAGATTTGCAAATTTTTTGGATCAGTGAGTGCATCTGAAATTTGGAGAGGTGGTTGTGGGGGCTCTCACAAAATGGCTGCCAGAGTTTGGTAGTCTGGTTTTAGGTCCAGAATGGCTGTAGCAGCATCTCCATTTATCAGAAATCAAAGTACAGGTAGTCCTTGACTTACAATCATAATTGGGACCAGAAGTTCTGTTGCTAAGTGAGCCGGTTGTTAAGTGAGTCACGCTCGATTTTACGACCGTTTTTGCCACAGTCGTTAAGTGAATCATGTGGTTGTTAAATGAAACTGCCTTCCCCCTTTGACTTTCCTTGTTGGAAGCCGGCTGGGAAGGTCGCAAATGGCAAGCACGTGCAACCATCGTAAATACATGCCAATCACCAAATGCCTGAATTCTGATCTCGTGACTGCAGGGACGCTGCGACGGTCATAAGTGCGAGGACCGGTCACAAGTCACTTTTTTCAGTGTCATTGTAACTTTGAACAGTCACTAAATGAATGGTCATAAGTCGAGGACTACCTGTAGTACAAAGTAGTCCTTTTTTACTCATCCACTTAGCGTCCTGGCTAGGTTCTTTCTCCTGGGCAGGTGAGCACTAAGAAAGTGCAAAATCTACAATTCCAAGTGTGGAAATTCAAGGCAACACTGCAAATTTCCTTTCTCTTTCCACACCATCCAATCCAGCCATGCCAGGGGTGCTCCAGTCCCCTCCTGGAAATAAATATTCCAGAAACAAAAGTGGTTTTCTTCCATTGTTCTCCAGAATGGATATTCTAACCGGGTCCTTTCCAAAGCAAACTTAGCCACCCACCAGATTTTATTTTTTTAAGGTTTATGCCTCGCCCAGAGCCATTCTTGGAGATAAGTATGAGATTAGGAACTAGTGCTGTTTCCCATTTAAAAAAAAACAGACCCTATAAGGATCTTTAATAATATTAACATCCAGTAAGAGAGAAGTTTGCAGAGTTTTAAGGAAGGTGTCCAGAACGCTCCATTGCTTCCCTTACAGAAGTACCATTTGGAGGGTGGGGGGATTTTTATTCCAGCTTGAAACCCTTCGGAGTTTCAGATCTGGGGAGCATTTGGCCCTCTAAGTACGTAAGGTAAAGGTAAAGGTTCCCCCCGCACAGTTGTGCAGTCGTGTCTGACTCTAGGGGCCGGTGCTCATCTCCGTTTGTTAGCCGAAGAGCCAGCGTTGTCCGAAGACGCTCCCACAGTCATGTGGCCAGCATGACGCGCGTGGAACGCTGTTACCATCCCACCGAAGTGGTACCTATTCATCTACTTGCATTTGCGTGCTTTCGAATTGGCAAGAGCTGGGGCAAGTGCGGGAGCTCACTCCGCACGCAGGGCTAGGGATTCGAACCGCCGAACTTGCGATCTACAAGCCTGCCGTCTTACCCGCTGAGCCACCACGCCCCCTTCTCTCACCGTAGTCCCGTCTAATTCGTATCCTGGGAGTTGTGGTTTTCCCAGCTGTAACATATGGCTGCGAAAGCTGGTCCGTTAGAAAAGTTGAACAAAGAAAAACCTTTGAATTGTGGGCTGGAGGAGCTAAGCTGAGAATCCCTCCGACGGAGCATCGGATCCATCCTGGTTAAAGTACAATGTGAAGCGCAAACCACGGAGCTAAAGCATAGGTACAGTGGGGCAAAAAAGTATTTAGTCAGCCACCAATTGTGCAAGTTCTCCCACTTAAAAAGATGAGAGAGGCCTGTAATTGACATCATAGGTAGCCCTCAACTATGAGAGACAAAATGAGAAAACAAATCCAGACAATCACATTGTCTGATTCGGAAAGAATTTATTTGCAAATTATGGTGGAAAATAAGTATTTGGTCACCTACAAACAAGCAAGATTTCTGGCTCTCACAGACCTGTAACTTCTTCTTTAAGAGGCTCCTCTGTCCTCCACTCATTACCTGTAGTAATGGCACACGTTTGAACTTGTTATCAGTATAAAAGACACCTGTCCACAACCTCAAACAGTCACACTCCAAACTCCACTATGGTGAAGACCAAAGAGCTGTCGAAGGACACCAGAAACAAAATTGTAGACCTGTACCAGGCTGGGAAGACTGAATCTGCAATAGGCAAGCAGCTTGGTGTGAAGAAATCAACTGTGGGAGCAATAATTAGAAAATGGAAGACATACAAGACCACTGATAATCTCCCTCGATCTGGGGCTCCACGCAAGATCTCACCCCGTGGGGTCAAAATGATCACAAGAACGGTGAGCAAAAATCCCAGAACCACACGGGGGGACCTGCAGAGAGCTGGGACCAACGTAACAAAGGCTACCATCAGTAACACACTACGCCGCCAGGGACTCAGATCCTGCAGTGCCAGACGTGTCCCCCTGCTTAAGCCAGTACATGTCCGGGCCCGTCTGAAGTTTGCTAGAGAGCATTTGAATGATCCAGGAGAGGATTGGGAGAATGTCATATGGTCAGATGAAACCAAAGTAGAACTGTTTGGTAGAAACACAACTCGTCGTGTTTGGAGGAGAGAGAATGCTGAGTTGCATCCAAAGAACACCATACCTACTGTGAAGCATGGGGGTGGCAACATCATGCTTTGGGGCTGTTTCTCTGCAAAGGGACCAGGACGGCTGTTCCGTGTACAGGAAAGAATGAATGGGGCCATGTATCGTGAGATTTTGAGTGCAAACCTCCTTCCATCAGCAAGGGCATTGAAGATGAAACGTGGCTGGGTCTTTCAGCATGACAGTGATCCCAAACACACCGCCCGGGCAACGAAGGAGTGGCTTCGTAAGAAGCATTTCAAGGTCCTGGAGTGGCCTAGCCAGTCTCCAGATCTCAACCCCATAGAAAACCTTTGGAGGGAGTTGAAAGTCCGTGTTGCCCAGCGACAGCCCCAAAACATCACTGCTCTAGAGGAGATCTGCATGGAGGAATGGGCCAACATACCAGCAACAGTGTGTGCCAACCTTGTGAAGACTTACAGAAAACGTTTGACCTCTGTCATTGCCAACAAAGGATATATAACAAAGTATTGAGATGAACTTTTGATATTGACCAAATACTTATTTTCCACCATCATTTGCAAATAAATTCTTTCCGAATCAGACAATGTGATTGTCTGGATTTGTTTTCTCATTTTGTCTCTCATAGTTGAGGTCTACCTATGATGTCAATTAGAGGCCTCTCTCATCTTTTTAAGTTGGAGAACTTGCACAATTGGTGGCTGACTAAATACTTTTTTGCCCCACTGTATTTTGGATGCAGGGTGCAAAGGTGGTCAGAGAAGAGTTGGGTGGCTGGCTGAAAAATCCAGAAAAGGCTTGGAAAAGCAAGGTGGGTTACCACGATTGCAAGAACTTCAAGAAACAGTTAAGGCATAGCTTTCCAAACTCTGTCGGGTCAGGTCAGTGTGTCGGCTGCAGTGTCTAGGTGTGTCGTGGCTGCTGCTGCCTCCGAGCCCTGCCAGGATTCCGCACAGGTCCTAGTGCAGAGCTTTCCAAACTGTGTGTCGCGACACAAATGTGTGTCGCCACACAACCCGGAAGTGCTGATCATCATAAGCGCTTCCGGGTTTTCCCGCGGCGACACACCAACTGCAGCGTGCAAAACCCGAAAGCAGCAGCAGTGCTTCCGGGTTTTTGCGCACTGCTGCACTTCCGGGTTTTCCCGCTGCGACACACTTTGGAAAGCCGTGTCCTAGTGCCTGCCTTGTGCCTTGCTGCCTCCAAACCTGCTGTGATTCCGCACAGGTCCTAGTGCCTGCCTTGTGCCTGGCTGCCTCCAAACCTGCTGTGATTCCGCGCAGGTCCTAGTGCCTGCCTTGTGCCTGGCTGCCTCCAAACCTGCTGTGATTCCGCGCAGGTCCTAGTGCCTGCCTTGTACCTTGCTGCCTCCAAACCTGCTGTGATTCCGCGCAGGTCCTAGTGCCTGCCTTGTGCCCTGCTGTAAGAGTGTGTCACGAAATGATGCATGTCTAAAAAGTGTGTCACCAACATGAAAAGTTTGGAAAGCTCTGAGTTAAGGAAAGTCTCAGTGAAATGCAGAGGAGGAAGGAACCAAAAATGTAGACAACCACAACCACAACACCAGAAGGCCTGTAGTGCTTTGGGGGGTGGTCTGCCCCCCTCCTCTCCCCTTCTAATCCTAGATAGGTCCAAACCATTCAGGAGCTCAGTTATTGTGAAAATCTATTTGCCCACTCCTTACAAGTATTTTTTAAAGTCGACCTACCTTTGAATACATGCAGGCCTAAAAATCAAGCTGTTACAAAATACGTTTGGGGGGGAAAGTGTGGTGCAGGGAGAATAGGAAAAACATTGCAATTTTCTAAACAAAAGCTTGGGGTTTTTCTCCTGCTAGAAGGAACCCATACTTTAGTATGTGTGTTTATTTTGTTCTTCTGTAAATCACAGACAAAAATAGCCACGGAAGGATCAACTGCTTTTTGTTTATACGTAGTTTTATCTAATTGCAGGTCCTAAGCTGTCTTTTGCTGGCTGGTTCACACAGCATGCCAAACCAGTGTTTCTGAACCTTGGCAACTTTAAGATGGGTGTCCTTCAACTCCCAGAATTCCCCAGCCAGAATTTTGGGAGTTGAAGTCCACCCGTCTTAAAGTTGCCAAGGTTCAGAAACACTGCTAAACTCTAACCCCAAGACAACAAAAATTAGTTCTTAAATTCACAGAATTTGCTGTTCCCAAAGAAACAATCATCTACTTTATTAATATTGGCCTGGTTTAAGCAGCGTGCTGAGATACAAACCAGGTTCCCTTAACCACATGTCACCCAACTTGTATTTTCATCCAGACTAGCATGTTGTGTGAACTCAGCTAGTGAAAATCAAGTCAAGGATATATAGATACAGTACATAGATACATGTGTGTGTGTTGTGAAACTGACTAGATGTGAAGAAATATGTGCATGTACTTATTATCATGTACTTATTATGTACTTATTATTATGATTATGATTATTATTGGGGCGTGGTGGCCCAGCGGGTAAGACGCCAGGCTTGTCGATTGGAAGATTGCAAGTTCGGAGGTTCGAATCCCTAGCCCCGCGTGACGGACTGAGCTCCCGTACTCGCCCCAGCTCTTGCCAACCTAGCAATTCGAAAGCATGCGAATGCAAGTAGATGAATAGGTACCACTTCGGTGGGTAGGTAACAGCGTTCCGCGCCCGTCATGCCGGCCACATGACCGCGGAAGCGTCTTCGGACAACGCTGGCTCTTCGGCTAACAAACGGAGATGAGCACCGGCCCCTAGAGTTGGACACGACTTCACAAATGTGTGTGTGGGGGGAACCTTTACCTTTACCTTACTTATTATCACAAAACTGCATTTCTGAGATTTCAGCATCCTTCCCCTGTAAGAACTTCAGGTTCACAAAAGGTATTAAACCAGAATACGGTTCGTTTGGAACTGGAATGTTATATGAACATATGCCATTGTGCTTAATTGACCTGGGTTTTGAATTTAATACACTGAGTGGACACAGTTTGTGCGCACAAATTCTCTCACTTCATCCGTGACAGCAGCCACTAGATGGCCTTGGTTGATCCAAAGAAAAGCTGCTTTGATTACTTGGATGGGGCAACACCAGGAGATCCCAGAGGTGTAACTCAGCTGGGAAGTCTCAAAAGAGAGCCATAGCAAAACCCTTTTGTATTACTGCCAAGAAAAATGACATGGATATGGCGGGGTAAACACCAGGGTACGCGTGGTGCGGTTGCCAAAAGAGCCAGTCTCGGGTGGCATCACGGGAAGTGATATTTCTGCTGAATGCCGCATTGGTCAGACTGCAGTTGGAAAACCATGTTCAGTTCTGACCTCCACAGTTCAAAACAGGATGCTGAGGAGCTGGAAGGAGTGCAGAAAAGAACAAGAAAAAGAATAAGCTTGGAGGCTGAATTCTACCAAGAGCGGTTAAAGGAACTAGGGATGTTTAGGCTGAAGAAGAGAAGGCGAGGGGGGCTGATAGTATGCAAGAGCTGGTCATGGGCACGTGCTGGATTTATCCTCCAGAGCTCTCAGCAGGAGGACAAGAAACCGTGGGTGGAAATTTGGAGAGAGATCCAAATTCGAAGTAAGAAGGAATTTCCTGACCACGAGAGCAGAGGAACAGCCTCCCTCCGTCACTGGAGGCTTTCAAGCAAAGGTTGGCAACCATTTCCTGCAAAGGGCAGGGGGTGGGCTAGAAGACCTCCAGGGTCCCCGCAACAATTTATTTATTTATTTAATTTTTATCCCGCCTTTATTATTTTTATAAATAACTCAAGGCGGTGAACATACCTAATACTCCTTCCTCCTCCTATTTTCCCCACAACAACAACACTCTGAGGTGAGTTGGGCTGAGAGAGAGGGACTGGCCCAAGGTCACCCAGCCGGCCTTCATGCCTAAGACAGGACTAGAACTCTCAGGCTCCTGGTTTGCCATTGGCTCCTTCCTAGGGTTGAGGGACAGGGACTGGCCCAAGGTCACCCAGCCGGCCTTCATGCCTAAGACAGGACTAGAACTCTCAGGCTCCTGGTTTGCCATTGGCTCCTTCCTAGGGCTGAGAGAGAGGGACTGGCCCAAGGTCACCCAGCCGGCCTTCATGCCTAAGACGGTACTAGAACTCTTAGTCTCCTGGTTTGCCATTGGCTCCTTCCTAGGGTTGAGGGACAGGGACTGGCCCAAGGTCACCCAGCCGGCCTTCATGCCTAAGACAGGACTAGAACTCTCAGGCTCCTGGTTTGCCATTGGCTCCTTCCTAGGGCTGAGAGACAGGGACTGGCCCAAGGTCACCCAGCCGGCTTTCATGCCTCAGGCGGGACTAGAATTCACAGACTCCTGGTTTCTAGCCCAGCACCTTAACCACTAGATCAGTGCTTTCCAAACTGCGGTAGCGGTGGGGGTGCACGTGGCGGTGGGGGTGTGCATGGTGGCATCGGCGTTCATGGCATCGGCGGCAGCAGAGTCGGCCTCGCTAAAACGCGGAAGTGCTGATGGTGCGCCGCTGCCGTTGTTGCTGCCACCGCCGCCATGCACACTGCTCCCGCCACGTGCCCCCGCACCGCCGCCGTGCACGCCCCCGCCGCCACCACTTCGCGACACACTGAACTGTGTGTTGCGACACACTAAATTGTCGTGACACACAGTTTGGAAAGCTATGCACTAGATAATCCTATGATTCGGTGCTTTTATGGCCATGCTGACTTTTCTAGAAGGCCCCAAATGGGAGGGAAGCTGCTGTGTAGACATTACAGAATCTAGCCCAGTGTTTCTCAACCTTGGCGACTTCAAGACGCCAACTTCAAGACTTCAACTCCCAGAATTCCCCAGCCAGCAAGTCGCCAAGGTTGAGAAACACTGATCTAAACACTAAAGCATCCGCTGAAAGTCCTTGGAGGAATTTTGATTTCTGTCTTCAGAATGGACAATTTATCCCCATCAACTTCTTCTACTGTATTTCTGAGCTGTCTGCAGACTCGAATTTCCCCATGGCTGTTGCTGAGAACTCTGGGAGTTGAAGTCAGGCATCTGGAAGCAACTCCGCTTGGGAAATGCTGATCTATTGGAAGGGAGAGGGGTCTGCCCCGTAGCTCAGCTTTCGTCAGCCCGGCACCCCCCAGATGTGTGCAGGCTGTGGTTCTCAGAAGCCTCAGGCGTATGCCCCACCGGTGGTGGGGGACCCTGGGAGTTGTAGTCCCAATGCATGCTCCTCATTTGTGCCTGGCAGCCTTGCAGCCCCACAGTATCCAAAGGCCCATTTTCCCAACTCTGCATATGTGTGCAAGCCTCCTTTAAAAAGTATGTCTCCAAATCATGCTTGACTGCCGTCCCAAAAGGATGTTCTAAGAACAAGCTAACGGAATACATAAACTCATGTCTTCAAATCCTGCTGACTTCAAGGAAGCATCCATATAATTTTCTTGCCAACGGTATGGAAATGGTTTGCCACTCCCATCTTCTGTGATGTGCCTTTATTTCCTAATTTAATTTACAGCATCAGGGATTTCCTGGTGGTCTCCTTTCCACATATCAACCACAACTGACCCTGCTTAAGTTTCCCATACCGGACTAGGTCAACCAGGCGGTGCCAGCTGACCGATAAAGCAAAGGCCATGTATTTCTTAAAATCAACCACGCTTCTGAAAGAGACGCAAACAAGGAAGCTGGAGATTTATTTTACATTGGCCTCTAGGGAGAGATTTGAAACTTCTAGTAACTTGGAAAAGTGTGGGATGAGTTTGGGGTTCAGATCCCATCACGCCCAACAGCCCGGGCAGACGCTCACGGATGATGGGAGTTGTGGGTCAGCCTCGGGGCTCTTCCACCCCTGCCCTCGCGGCACCGGAGGGTTGGGGAGAAAATCTTAAGTTTTGGGTCCGCCCGGTCTGGAGGCCGACTCCTGCTGTGGGCGCGGCCCCACCTCCTTCCCATCGTCCAAAGCAGGCGAGAGGGCTTTGCGGATGGGGCAAAGGCCGGACGCCGCGCGAGGGCGGCCAGTTGCCGACCCCCGTGCATCCGCAGCGCGGTGACGCTTGGGCGCCCCTCCCTTTGCGGCGATGTTGCGACGGGCCGCGGGGGTCGCTTTCGGCGGCTCCCCAGCCATCCCGGGGCAGCCGAGGGCGCCCTGGCGCTCGCCCGCCCCCCCGCTCGGCTCGGCTCGGCTCGGCTCGGCTCCGTCCCGCCGCCCTTCCGCGCGCCCCCTGCCGGCCCGCCTCTCCCGCTGGCGGCGCGGCGCGGCGTCTGCTGGCGGCGCTCCAGACTCCTGCCCCCGGCCGGAGATTGGCTGCGCCAGGCGGGCCAGCGAGCGAGAAGCGGGCGCAGACGCCGCCGCCGCCGCCGCCGCCGCCGCCGCCTCCCTTCCCTCCGGCCGGGGCGGCGCGGGGTGCCAAGATGCCCCCGGCGGGCGCGGCCGTGCTGCTGGCGCTGCTGGCGCTGGGCTGGCCGGGCTGCGCCGCCGCCGCGCCGGGCCCCTCGGAGCGGGCGGCGCTGGCGCGGGAGCGCTTCAAAGTGGTCTTCGCGCCGCTCATCTGCGAGCGGACGTGCCAGAAGGGCCGGTGCCGGGACAGCTGCAAGCCGGGCAGCAACATGACGCTCATCGGCGAGAACGGGCACTCCATGGACACCCTCACCGGCTCCGGCTTCCGCGTCGGTGAGTAGCCCGCCGCCCCGCGCCCTTGCCAGCCTCGCCCGGCCAGCGGGTGGCCCGGGCGGGGGGGCTTCTACCTGCGGCGCGTGGCCAAGGGGGAGGAGCTTCGTCCCCGTCGTTTCCCAGCCCGCCGCCTTCTGTGGACCCCGGGACTCCAACGCCCATCACCCCCAGCCTGGCTCCCTCTTGTCGTTGGGACGTGTTCCTCTGCCCAGCGCGTTCCACCTTGGCGGGTCCCTTAGAGGGTACGGACTGCACTGCCCATCACCCCCAGCCAGGCTCCCTGCAACCCCCTTGTCAACACGACGTGTTCCCTTAGATGGTGTGGACTACGCTGCCCATCACCCCCAGCCAGGCTCCCTGCAACCCCCTTGTCAACAGGACGTGTTCCCTTAGATGGTGTGGACTACACTGCCCATCACCCTCTCCTGATCCCCTTTGGATGCCTCCCCAGCTGGGTACCTTCCAGGTGGATAAAACTCCAACTCCCATCAGCCCCCCCAGCTCTTTTGGCAACAGTTCCCATCATGCACCACCCCCACCCCCAGGGCTGGCAGCCCAGGTCAAGCCCTGTGCTTTGGCATCGCGTGTGACCTGGACCACGGATATCCCCTTTCAGTATTCCAAGGGTGGGGGTTGTGCTCCCACTTCCGGAGGGCACCCGGTTGGTGAAGGCAGTTCCCGGGCAGTTTCGGGGTGAGAGAGAGGACGAACAAGCCGAAGAGAAGCTCACTTGTAGAATTAATCCAGGATTGTTTACGTTGCCTCTGCCTCGCTGCCGGAGAAGGAACACTTGTTCCCTGCCCGTCTTTGGGGACATTTCCTGGGAAAACAGTGAGAGAGAGGGCTGGCAGGGGATGATGGGAGTTGGAGTTGGAGATACCCAGCTGGGGTAGTTTTAACCTTGGTTTGGCTAAGGTCAGGGTTGGAAGAGATCTTGGAAATCACAGGGCAGGAATCTGCTTCTCTGGCAAAGCTGATAGCCGGCCCTAGAGCAGAGTTTCTCAACCTTGGCAACTTGAAGATGGGCGGACTTCAACTCCCAGAATTCCCCAGCCAGCAAGGCTGGCTGGGGAATTCTGGGAGTTGAAGTCCGCCCATCTTCAAGTTGCCAAGGTTGAGAAACTGCCATAGAGAGTCCTCTACCTCCCCACAACGGCTCTGAATAGCTGTGCAAGCTTTCTCATTGGGCTAATTTATGCCTCAGTGCATTTTGTGCCAACCTAAAGAGCAGTAACCAGGTTTCACGTGTTGTGGGAATGCAGCTCCCTTCCCCACGGAACCTCGTGGGCTTGCCCGCCCTGTGCCCTGAGGCATGCCAGGATTTGACCTTAATTAACCCAGTGTGATTTCCACTGACCCTGCGAGGCAAAGTCAGCCTCGCAGCTTTCAGCTCTGCTTTGGGGGCGAACCCAGCCGGATCTGGTTTACTCTGCGGCTAAACAAACCGGGGATCGGTGCGTTGTGGAAACCCAGCCTTAACCGGCGCATGCTGAATCTGTGGCTTGCCCTGTCTTCTCCAAACAAGCCCGTTTTTGCACAGGATTTGATGCAGGAGGTGATTAATTAGCTCAGCGTTGCCGTTGTTTTTATTTGGGGGGCAGCACGGAGTGCCGTCCAGGACACTTTGCACATTGTTTTCAAATAAAATGCGCAGGCGCACCCGTATTTCACATGCTCTTCCCCCCGCTCTCTTCGCCCTTCCCTGTCTATTCTCTCCGCTGTGTTCGCTGGTGGAAAACTTTACCTCACTTCTCAGCCCCATCTCGGGGCCCCCTCGCTGCCTCCAAGCCGCTCAGAACCGCTGGCCGAGCAAACTCACACATCGCTCGCTCACCCGGACACACGCCCGCCCGCCCGTTCGCTCAGGAGCCCGCCTGGTTCGTTTCAGCCCCAAAACAAAAATGGACTTCCCAAGTTTGCTTTTCAAACTGGAATCTGCCAGACTCGAAGGCCCTGCCGCGTTCCAGCAAGTGATTTGTATTCCTTTGCACACCGTTCTTTGCACATTAGGCTGTTCTCACATGCTCAGCCAGGTCAGTGGAAGATCTAGCAATCACTCAACTTAGGGTCAAACTGTGGTGAGTTTCTTGGAAACTTAATCTGCTGCATGAATCCAGTTTGTTCGGTTAGCCTATGTGCAAAACACTGCAAACCTGGAATATGGATTAAGTGAATAAAAATTCCCGATTCTTCCTTGCATCTCCAGTTAAAATAATACCCATCAGGGGAGCTATTCTCTGCCTGAGATCCAGCGGACAGTCCTGTTTGTCGAGTACTCTGATAAGGCAGTGTCTGGAATCACCCTTTGCATTAAATCATGGTCTGTTTTAACCAGGGTTTACTAAACAAGTTCATGCTGGCCTGGTTGACGTGGAAATCACGGAATCTCACATTGCACAAGGTTGGAGAATAATTTCTGGAACTTTGGGTTTTATGCATCGTCTGAACCCAGCGACAGCTGAAAAAATGGCAAGCCACCGGTTTGGTTAGTTGATGGATCAACCTGGGGTGAAACTTAAAAAACAGGTTAATTGAATAAGTGGGTTAAAAGTGTTGTGGAAATATTGCCAATATTTTTGCTAGGGTTTTTCTGTATTCTAAGTCATTTTCCTGCATTGAGACTTAATGGTCTTCTGAAGCTCATTTGGAACTGCTGTTCTTTGTTAAATGAGATTTTGCACATCTTCTTTTGACCTGAGCACTGTCTGCGAAAAGGGGACGTAAAAAAATTAAAATCAAATGTACAAAGCAATAAAGATCAGAAGACTAAACGTGTTCGTTTGGCATCAAGGCTGGTACGCCGCCACCTTATCCTAAAAGTAAAGTTAAAATTCCAGATCTCATTGTTTGGTATAAAAGGCCAGATACGGTATAGCAAACTTCCTGATAAAAAATCAGATTCTGTGGACAGTTTTTCCTCTTTGTTTGTTTATAAATTGTTATTTCTAAGGCCTTGTCCTTTTGTAAAAGTCCATACTGCCAAGGGAAGAAATCCCTTGTTTATTTTGCAGGTTTGTTGCAGGAGATGCTAAAAGAATGGATATCAAGATATAAATGCAGAGAGGCTGTCCTCCAAATTAAAAACGGGGCACTAGAATTTAGGATATGTTTAAAAATAGGCCCCCTTGACAAGGAAGGGATCAATCAATACAACAAGCTATTCCATATATTTGACACACTGGGATTCACACAAGATTGTGCAATAATAAATTGCTGCAAGGGGCCAACTCCTCTGGAATTTCAATTTTGCTGCGATTTAATTTCCCTGGAAACGGGTCCCGGGTTGGCTTCATTTAAATGGCCCCAAAGTTTGAATTTTCAAAAATTGTGACAGGCCCTGTTTGGAGGCACTGAAGGCTGTTGGGAGGTTGAGGATGTAAAGCAGTGTTTCCCAACCTTGGCAAGTTTAAGATGTGTGGCCTTCAACTCCCAGAATTCCCCAGCCAGCATGGAGGATCACCCCTGTTGCATCCTGGATGGGAGACCACAGGGAAATCACATGGCTGCAAGTTAGACTGGGATGCTGAAAATTATCTGTACAAACTCACCAGGAATTGGGTTTGGATTGGAGCCCTCCTTAATTTTTGAGAACATAGCTCAATGATTGAATGCTTTGTATGCAGAAAGATCCAGGTAGAACCAGGCCAAAAATGATTGCTACAATTTCCTCAATCCCGTGTTAGCCTAGTGAATTGTGTAAACCATGGTTAGCTTATGGCTTGGCAGGTTAATTGAGGAAAACAGA